>SKCR01007824.1:0-460523 GCA_019454045.1 Zanthoxylum bungeanum | reverse complement strand
GATATTTAATGATTAAACCTTTGGGGACTGATACTGTCTCATATCATTCTCAGTCCAGGTACTAATCATATGGACTTTCGCCATTTATAAGTCAAAGTAAATAATATTACAAAACGGCAAAAGGCAATTTCATTATCACATAGTTAATTTTGTACAATAATACAATATCATTTACAAACAGTGACGCTATGGGACATAATGTCTAACATAATGAACTTACTTCGATCATATAATACGGAAAACAAAGAACAACCTAAACATAATGCAAATTCCAAACGCAAAATAAATGACTAATCATGCTTGAAAATAAACAACTAAATATGCTAAATCATGCTTAAGAACCAAGTAACATACTAACGGCCTAATCATGCTTGAATACCATCTCATGAACACATCAAATAGATAAATGGAGGGATACAAATAGTATGATTGATTACATGATACAAGAGAAATCACCTAAGAAATAATTATGCATGACATGTGATGAAAAGGACTCAGTTCAGTGTATACGCATTCGTGTAACGTTCGTAAACGCATTCGAATGGTAAACAGAAGGTTCGTGTTTGTATAGCGTTTGAGAACACGTTCGAACATGATAGGACCTGATGAAACAAAACATATTCGCGTTCGAGTAGCGTTCGTAAATACGTTCGAACGGTAAACAGAAGGTTCGCGTTCATATAGCGTTTGAGAACGGATTCGAATGAGACCAGACCTGATGTATGATAAAACAAAGGAAATACGTGCACGTTCGAGTAGCATTAGTAAGCGTGTTCGAACGGTAAACAGAAGGTTCGCGTTCGTATAGCGTTTGAGAGCGTGTTCGAACGGGACCAGACCTGATGCATAATAGACGACGCAACACATACATAGATAAGCAAATCCACAATGTAGGACCCCGTGTGCCCGATTGAACTAGTTCCCATTCAATCAGGTGTACCTTGTCCGGCGCGGTAAAACATCATAGTAAAGGTAGCCTTCAGGCATTCCCTCGAATAGAGGACCTTTAATCCACCCTAGTTAGCCCATGCGCATTAGAATGCAATACATGCATAAATAGAACAATGATATGCATAAAGTCAATGACATAACAAAAGCACGTCAAAACATCGTGGTAAGGTAGTCTTCAGGCATTTTCCCTCGAATAGAGGACCTTTAATCCACCCTAGTTAGCCCATGCGTGTTACATCACAATGCATAGAAAGTAAAGACAACGATATAGGACTTCGTATGCTCGGTTGAACATATCTCACATCCAACCAAACATACTTTGTCCGGCGCGGCATAGTATTGGCGTAAAGGTAGCGTTTTGGCCTTTTCTTCCCTCAAATGGAAAAACTTTGGACCAATATACTAAGCCCGTGCGCATCACATCATCAACACACAAACAACATACATAAAGTAAAATGGCGAAATATAAGATGCGGATAATAAACAATCAGGATAAAATAAAGGGAGATATGTGCCGTTTGTTGAAGTAGTACGTGGAGTTGTATCCCAAATACAGACCGCACTACCGTCCATTCAGATTCGGCTACGGAATTTACATCTGGGTTTCCACCCTATATACCACAAGAGACGACCCATTTTCTCTTTCATTCAAAGGCCACAACATGCATCCACAAACGACTTTCATGAGAATAAAACAATTAAAAGACGAATGACAATAAATAGGAAATGTGCCCTCAGGTCTAACATTTTAAATCACCTCTCGGACGTACGGTACATGATCGTCGGAAGGGTTAAAGCTCCGCAACTCCTCTGGTTCACTGGCTCACTGCTCTCGTTCGTTGTCTCACTGTTTAGAGTCGTCGTTCTCCCTATTTTACTGTTGTTTTTACTGTATTTCGCTGCTTTTTCGGTGACGTTTTCTGGTCACTGTGTTTGCTGTATTTAGGCTACTGTTTTTGGGTATTTAGGCTGCTGTTTTGGTGATATTAAGGGTTGTTTTTTAGTTACTGTTTTAGGTGATTTAGGGGCTGTTTTAAGGTGTTTGGGCTGCATTTTTCGGTTGTTTAGGGGGGCTGTAGGGGCTGTGGTTTCTCGGCAATGTGAGTGAGGAGGAGAAGGGAGATTTCTTTGTTGCTTCTTGAGTGTGTTAGGCGGCAATGCAAGGGTATTTCTTGTGTGAATTATGTGTGAATGAGCTAGGGGGAAGTGTTTTGGCAATGTGTTTCTTTTATAGACAAAGGGGATGGGTGAATCATTGCTTGACAAGTAAGGATTTGTGCATTAAAGGAGGATATGATTTAGTGTTATGTAAGGAAAACACAAGATTGATTGGTATATGATTTTTAGATTTTATTTAATTCCCCATGTGTTAAATATGCATTTTATTAATTTGGATGTGTTTTATTGGCTTTGGTGGGCTAATTGGGCTTGGGTGTGAGGCTAGCAGCAAAACCAGAAATACCGACACCGTTCGAACGTAGATTCGAACGCTACACGAACGCCCGCAATCTGCTTGGCGTTCGAACGTGGTGGTGAACGCAGCACGAACGAAAACAATGAACTTGTGAAATGAATCTGATGACATACTTATTCTGAATTTCCCATTCCGACATCCGTTTCCCGCGACTTCAGCGACTTAAAAGGTAGTGCCTCCAAATGAGACTCATCATAGGGACTTATATGCAAAAATGTAGTGCCTACAATGTGTCAAAATCTCACTTGACGATTAATTAATGTGTATCTAATCAAATTATATATGAAATACAAATACACAATAATTATTAAATGACCAAAATCTGCTAATGTATGTGTTATCGTTTAACCGATTAAATGATTCGGATTAACTTACTTCACCCACTCATGAATTATGACGACCACATATAATCTCGCTAAACTATGCAAGTCAAGGTCATTGCATACGTATAATCCCTCCGTCACAGGCTATCCATATTATACCTGGGATATAGATAAGAACGTCAAATCTATTCGGTATAATATAATCGACTTTTCAATTTACGATCTCTAAATAACACTCGGAACTGATTTCCAAAGTTATACCACGACCATGGATTTACTATATTGCAAACACGTGTAGGATGCCTATGCCATGTACACAAGACTGACAGATCCTCTCTTGATACACACTGGATATCATGAGCATCAGTCCACACCCAACGAATAGGCGAAGGTCTGATCTAAATAGATCGGTGACGTGACTGCCATCAAAGTGTGGAGGATAACTCATATATCCCACTGTGGTATCTCAAGTCGAATGACCACTATGCTCACTAAACCCGAGAAGATTCCTATTGACGTTTGTGTACCATATATTAGGAAATCTCCAGTGAGTCATTCAGTGTTTATCAAATAAACACCTATAATTCTAAATGAGTCTCCCGAGACTCATGGTTCATTGGGATAAACCAACCGACCAAGTCACGATATACGACATGTACTGGTCTTAACAGATTTTATTAACCGACCCATGTTAGAAATCTTGACTAGGAACTTTATTTAAAGATATCCATTTTATAGTGCGCTTCCCAATGTCAATTACAAACTACATTGTAACTACACACTACATTATAAATCCTAGGATCTATGTCTAATATACACGTATCACTAAACCAGATTTAGTTTCAATATAATCGTAATTAGATATCTAATCGTAATTAGATTGAATATGTGTATAAAAGACAAGAGGTGCTACCATTAAATAAGTAATATTATGGAAAATAAAATTGCTCGTATTCATGAATTGGACATAAATACGATCCGGATTGGCACTCCGAGCACCAACCCTAACAGTAATGCCCCTACACGTCAGGTTTTTCAGAGACAGATTTCAGCATTCAGAAATAGTTTTCAGATTTGTTTTCAGACAAGGTTTTTAGAAATGAAAGTTTTCAGAAATGATCAGTTTCATTAAGAAATTTTCAGAAAAGATGAGTTTTACAGAAATATTTTTTAGATGAGACTTTCAGAAAAGAGTTCAGAATTCTTAGACAAGAAAACAGTTTTCATACAAAGTTATCTCCGTTTTTTTATAGAACCAAATATTTTTATTACAGTATTTCAGTTTTATCGTCCACTCACTTAGATCCTACAACGGTCTAACCCCCCACTCCCAATTTTCTGGTTTTGCAGGTGTTCTCGGGAGGACGGATACTGATGCAGTCACTAGGGTATGGAATCCACTTGTTCAAGTCAGAGTCAAATGAAAGTCATGTATTAGTATTTGGGTTGTGTGTAATTATTGTAAAAACAAGTGTTTATAAGTATACAATTATTAATAATGAAATTGTTTTTCATATTGTCGAATTTAGGCATTGGTTCTATAAATGAGAATTTGATTAAGGAAAGAGAAATAATGTAGATTATAGTTAGAAGCACAGAGGCTCGGGGGAATAATACGGCCTATTCCCTGCCGGTATCATCTTCCAGATTACGGATGTTACAAAGATGGTATCATAGTATGGTTTATGGAGTCAGTGACTGCAGTGGGTAGAGTGTTGGGGTCTGGTATACGCAATATGTCCAGGATACTCGAATGCGAGGCACTACCTCTCCAGTATCCGATTCTCGTGTACGTCCTCAAGTTCCAAAGACAGGTTAGTAAGCTTTCTTAGATCTTTCGAATGGTATTCCTTACGAGGACAATTATACTCTAGATCCAAGTTAGGAATCTTCTTGAAGTTATTCGGCCCATTACCAGAAGTACAAACAATGGTAGGAAATCAGATAGTAAAGATATAAAAAAAGTTACCCAAATGAGTGGGAAAGGAAAGCTAGAAGGAAAGTAAGGAAGAAGTAAGGATGTTTAAGTAACCAGAGTAAGAAGAAATAGAGATATAGAATCAGATCGATAAAGAAGTACCAGAACCTATAGTAGTAAAGAGAATAGAAAGAGCCTGAGCGAATATTAAATTCCCTAGTAGACATAAGGTTCATTCCCTCCTCAGAAATTTCTTTCAAATAGATTTAAGAGCCTTAAGTGCCTTATATAGACAGCGAATTCTCCAAGTAACGAGGAATAGACAGAAAGATAAAAGAACCAAGAGATCGAGACTAGTCTAAGGAGTTCACACAGACAAGAGATGCCAAAAAGGACCTATAGAACTCCAGATCCCCAAACCCAGACCCAGGCCCACAAGCAGACAAATAAATGTTATAAACATAAACGATTAGTAACCTTATCTCAAGCAATTTGATAGAGACAAGACCTTAAGCTATTTAGTTTACAACTGCTTAGTCATACCAGTTAAGAAATCCGTCATGACAGAGCCTACCTCATACTTACCGTACAAGATAAATAGACCCTATCAGGACACAAAGTACCAGAACAAGAATACTGAGACCTATCAAAGCATTAGATGTTGCCCTAACTCCTAATAGCATAGATATACGTGACCGTAAGAAGCCTGACAAAAGTTCATCCTAAGAAACGAAAGATCTTGAATGATAGATCACCAAGAAATGGATTAAGGAAGTATTGAGGAAGTAAAGGAAAGAATTTAGTATAGCCCAAAGATCTAAGGAAGTTAACATAAGACTTACAGTACTAGTAGAAGTCCACAGAATAGACCCAATGTATTTGAACCTACAGGTCCGTCCAATGCTAGTAGAGATCCATGAAAGGTATAGAGGGACAAACTCCAGAGATAGAGGTACTTAAAAATTTAACAAGTATCAGTAAGAACAGTGAGACTAGATGGTAAAGTTGTAGCTTATAGCAAGAGCAGAGAGCCAAGATCTAGTAAGTAACCAGAAGAATGCGTCACCACTAGTATTGGCAGCACGACTTACAACTAAGAGTTAGGATACATAAGTAATTAAGAGGAATGCGAAAAATAACAAGGAAATTCAGAACATTCAGGCATAAAGTTAACTTAATGATATGATAATGGTGTAGAGAATTAATAATAGTTGTGGGACCCCAAGACATGGAGTAGTCGACCAGGTTCTTACAGAATGAATAACGGTCCTTTCTTCTAGAAACTATGATTCCAAAGAGCATATAGATATTTAACCAGGTCATAACCGAGCTTGAGTCTTAAACAGAATGCGTACCGCAGAAATTCTTATGGAATTTTTATGTTCACCTCTCAACTTAGAGCCTAATAAACAGAAGAATCAGTAAAGAAGAGCAATTGACAGATTAGACGAATCATGAGATGGCTAGACAACCAAGTCGATGAGTCCAATGAAATATGGATAAGAAGCATGTGATAGAATGGTTCGAAGCTACAATAAAATGAACTAAGTCTGGAAGCCACCATTGAATTAAGAAACCCTTAAAGAAGTAAAGACTTAGAAGTACGAAGAGATCAGGGATAATAATTCTTAGGAATATAGCGAAAAACTTATAAAGAGTCTCAAGGTAAAGAGTAGCACTTGAACCAAAGATTTGGTAGGAGATGTCCTAAGTAATCCTAGTAGATAAAGTTTTCAAGAAAGTAAAGGAGTAAGGAGTTTAAGGAACTGAGACAAGGAAGAAATCTTTGTAGCATAGCAAGTTTCTTGAGGAAGAATATCAAAGAAAGTATAGCAGTACTCAGAGGAAGAAAATAACGAATACAGAGGGTTAAACAACAGAGACTAAATAGGAATGAGTACAGAGGCAGTAAGAGAAAGTTGTTAGAGGGCATGGCTCTAGAAGGATTTCACAGAAGAGATGGAGAGATCGATTGTTGAAAATAATAAGAAGTAGAGTTTGAGGAGGCAAACCAGATAGTGTTAGCAGTAGTACCCTAGTGTAGGAAAAAAAACCCCAGACATGTATACACGAGAGTCTTAGACTCATAGATAAATAATATGTGCCACCATATCACCATAAATAGAAAAGCCTCGTTATAAGTTCCCATCCTCCCAACCTTCGTTAAACAACAACAACAAAGATGGACTTCGATGATCGTCTTAAGATATTCCCAAAACCAATAGAATGCATTGTTGTAAGAGATCGAAACATAAAACCTTTAGATAGTACAAGAACAAAATAAAATGGGAAATAGTTCTAAGTTAGAGATCTAGAAGAAAAGTTATCTAGAAGAAACGATGAGAGAGAAAGTACTAGTTAAGCAGTGCAATGATGTAAAAGAACAACGTTAAACATGACTAGAGACATGTGAGATATGACATCCTTCGGATACGGAGACAAAGATATAGATCATAGAAGTTCAGGTAAAAAATAGAACATGAGAAGTAGATGGAAAGGTTAGCAAGCAAAAGGTCTGGTAATAAAACGGTTAAGGTGCAACGACAATAAAAGAAAATACTGAGTAAGTATTACCAGAAGTGTAGTATAATACAGAACCGAGAAAATACGTTTACTACAATAAGGTAAAACATAAAGAGCGAGTATCATAGCATATAACCAAGTTTGGAAAACAAATTGGTATGGAACTCCGTAGTCAGATTTATAGTAACAATGAAAGCAAATAACATAAGAGTATGAACTTTTGCCATGACCAAATTTCCAGCATCGATGTTAATAACAAGGAATATGGTTTAGACACCAGGTTGCATGCAATTAAGCCTAAATCCTTAGCCAATTGAGGAGGACCACTGGGAAACTACCAAGTTTGGCTAGGAGAATATAGAGAGTTAAGTAGCTAAGTGATGAGAAAGAATATTAAGATTAAGTTAGACAAGTGGAGCAAAAGGAGTATTGAGTACAAGCATTATAAATAATGACAATGACCACTCATGTAAACTTATCGGTTCTAAAAAAATGAGTATGAGAAGCCTAACCATGGAGACATCAATATTTTTAGTGAGAGTCAAAGATACCAGCTATTAAGAACCTGATCAAGAAAGAGGTTTCCTTGGAGATAAAGAATGTTGAGCACAACTAGAGGTCCAGAGATGAGGTAGTTAAGAATACTCAGTGAAGATCTTATGAAACAAGAACGAGGTAGTACTTTTCAATAAAGAACCTAATGGATATTCACTGAAGCCATGAACTCTGAAGCAACTTACCAAGCATGACAAAAGGTATAATGCATATATGAGATATTAAGAATAATGGAGAATAACATATGCCTACTAGTCGAGTGATAAATGATCAGCCGGGTAAAGGCCTTCGTTGTTAAGTCAAATAGAATTCCCGATAATATAGTGTAGTTTCAGCAGAATAAGCATTCACACAGACAAATTAGAGTACAACTCTAGTTACGACTTCCAAGTCATGACATTCTAGATTTAGCATGGTCATCTCATTATCCGGTGGTGCAATGTTAGCACATAGAAAGTCATCAGAAAGTAGTATTATACAGTGGATGAGACAAAGAAGATGAGCATATAGTCAGTTAGAGCTGGTGGTTTATTAGGAACCCACCAATCTTGTGATCTATGATAAGATCCCAAGTTTAAAGAGGATTCGAGGACGAATCCTATTTAAGGGGGGGTGGAATTTGTAACGACCAGGAATTCTGACTACTGATACACTATAAGATGAGATCACATAATATAAATTATGATTGGAAACATATACCCTCATAAGATGACTATCGGTAAATTTTTCAAGAATCCGATATTAGACGATATGAAGTTCCACTATGGAAAGCCCGTGGTATTTGGGCCATAACGTTCTCATACAAACTCCAATTTTTATGAATTTTATATCGTCTGAAAGCTGAGACTGAGATCTACAACTTTCGCGTTGAACATTTTTTCCAAATTTGGATCAGAAATAGGTCAAACACGTAAGTCAAAAATTCAGACGAATAATAATTTTGGACTCAATTGGAATAATCTCGAACTTTCTACACAATTCCGCATTTTTCTCCATTTTTCCTAATATCAAACAACCCATACTATATAAAGAGTATATTTTTCACTAAATCACAAAAAATTGGAAAAACAAAGAAGAGAAAGAAGAAGAAACGTGGGAGAGGGGAAGAAGAAGAGGAAGAATAAGAAGAAGAAGAAAAAAAGAAGAAGAGTGCAAAATAAAGGAAAGAGAGAAGAAAGGAGAAGAAGAAGCAAAGAAAAGAAGATTAGCAACAATAGAGGGCTTAGAGAATGAAGAAATTCAAGAGGAAGAAGGTAAGAAAACTTGACCCAAAATTTAAGTTGTTGGGTGTTGGAAGTTTGGTGATAAAATATAAAGGTTGGCATGGTAAGGGTTGTTTATTGTTGAATGATTAGAAAAGAATTGGTTGTTGGAGTGTAGAACCCAAATTTCTAAAGTCTTAAGGGGGGAATTAAATTATAGAAAGTGTGATTAAATCATTGTTTGTAGATGTTAATTTGTTATAGATTAAGTGAATTTGAAGATCAATGAGTTGATTTGTGAAATGATTTTATTATGGGAATGTTTTCTAGTGATTTTGATGGATTTTGAAGACAAAAACAGAATCCTAGAAACTGGTTCGTGTCGTAACGTTGAAGGGCTTTGCATCGCGACAAGCAAGAGTAAAATGACAGCATATTTCTGGACGTTGCGCGTCGCGATGCGTAAGGATTTACGTCACGACGCGTGGCATAATTCATTCCTAAAACAGTTCTAAACCATCCCAGTTCCACTTTAGTGTGTTGGAGACCACCCTTAGGGTCTCGTATCCGTTCACATGCATACATTGCATCTTATTCCAAACATGATATACTAAGTAACGATATCACAGACTTTAATTGAGAAAGTTTAGCCTAGTTCCAAAACCCATCTCATGGTTTGTAATCTAACCAAGTTACCATTTATAGACCATTGTAGGAATTGCATTTTCCTTCGACGAAGCGATATAGCACCAACCAGATTTCAAAATCTATGAGTGGACGCTCTCTTTTTTAAATGACTTTCATTTTGTAGTTTTCGCAACAGACTTACTTTTACGCTTTAGGGCGTTAGATGATTTTTATTATAGTTATTACATGAAAGTTATGCCTTAAGTTATGCTTGAGATAAAAATGATTTCAAAGTATGATTTTATGGTTTTTGAGGCACGGGCTAAAAACCCACCTCAGTATGTAACTTTACTCAGTTATGGAATTGATGGACAGCACATGTACACATGTAGAGGACATGGGGGACGGCGATACGTAACGCCCATATCCTAATTCAGGATTAGGGATGACAGATGCCCCTAGATCATAGTTTCAAAGCTTGGAGGGTAGCATTGATTAGCACCCCCAGTTCTAGTTCAGTGGCTTGGGGGACGGCGATACGTAATGCCCCAATACCACTAGTTCAGGGAGAAGAGTGACATGCTTTGGGGGACAGCGATACGTAATGCCCCAAAGTCATGGATTTGCACTCCTGGTTCTAGATAGGCTTATGAGGGGATTACGATACGTAACGCCCCCACATATCAGGTTTTTCAGAGACAGATTTCAGCATTCAGAAATAGTTTTCAAATTCGTCTTCAGACAAGGTTTTTAGAAAGGAAAGTTTTCATAAATATGCAGTTTCATTAAGAATTTTCAGAAAATATGAGTTTTACAGAAAGATTTTTCAGATGAGACTTTCAGAAAAGAGTTCGGAATTCTTAGACAAGAAAAAGCTTTCATACAAAGTTATCTCCATTTTTTTTGTAAAACCAAATGTTTTTATTGCAGTATTTCAGTTTTGTCGTCCACTCACTTAGATCGTACAACGGTCTAACCCCCCACTCCCAGATTTCGTGTTTTGCAGGTGTTCTCCAGAGGATGGATACTGATGCAGTCACGATGGTATGGAGTCGACCAGTTCAAGTCAGAGAGAGTAATAGTCCAGTCAGAGTAAAATGAAAGTGATATATTAGTATTTGGGTTATGTATAGTTATTGTAAAAACAACTTTTTATAAGTATACAGTTATTAATAATGAAATCATTTTCCAAGTTGTCGAATTTAGGCATTGGTTCCATAAATGAGAATTTGATTAAGGAAAGAGAAATAATGTAGATCATAGTTAGAAGGACAGAGGCTCAGGGCAATAGTACGGCCTATTCTGTTAGGGATATGCCCTATACCCAACTTGTGGATGGGATATATGTACATGTATTTGTAATATTTTCATTAATTAATAAAATGGCAATCTTTATTATACGTGTCTTACATAACTTATATGAATCACAAAACACTGTAATAAAGCCCTTGGAGTAATAAGATGATGGCTTCCACGCCTTATGAGAATCATTACTCTTAAATGTTCATAGTCATAGTTTTGTGAATAATCTGGGCGTTCACAAAGTGGAGAGACTAGCATGATGATATGATACGATTTAAGTGGGGTAGCCGATCTCATAGTCTACTAGCGGAGATCCATCCGCTTGGATGCATGAGTTGCTCGTGTCAATCGAACTGAACGCCGAAAGTTTTCGCATGGAGTGTTTATCCCATGTGTCTGTGAGAACTTTCATGTATCGATTATATGACTAGTCCTTAGACTTGAGGTGTTTACAATCTTAAGTGTGGATCAAATAACTTTGACATTCTCATTCCCCGGTTCAAAAGATCCGGTCATAAGGGTATGATTGGGTCATTTGTTAAAACACATGAAGTTTGTAAAGATACAACAGAGAATTGCCACTCTCTCGGATAATATTTTCTGATAAGAGTATTATTCCAGTTTGCGGGTTGATATATGTGATAAGTGCTTGAGACTTTGGCCGCAATGGAAGAATCATGTGAGATTCTTGGATTAGCACGATTCATGACACTATCAACATCATAACTTTCACTATATGGGTAGACACTTTCCATACCCTAGGTCAAACGGTGGGGATACAGTGAGGAGAGGGACTCTATCATATGTAAATCGCATATAGAATGGGTATATATCTTTCCTTCTCATTTGGGGGCCTTGACATTTTGCTAGATGTCAACCTTGGTCATTGAAATCGAACAACCATCTGATCAGAGGATAATTTATGTTCGATTAAATTATCACGATTCATTTCATGTCCAACTTGAGGGGAACCCAAAAGGTCACACACAACAAAGTCGAAATCAATGGTTAACAGTGCACATTACAAATTTAACAGCATATATCATTGCTGTAGGAATTGTAATAAATGGTTCAATGTGTTTAATTATTTAACAGATCATTTATGAGGCTCCATAGTGGCTTAGGGATTGGTGAATGACGATAGGGGCACTTTGGGAATTGAAATAAATAAATAAATATAACGTGAATAGTAATTTTTTTAATTTGTTATTTGTTTTGAATTCCAATTCGGCCCAAACCCTTATTAGGGTTTTATAATCTCATTAAACCCCTAAATTAAGATCAAATGGCTAAGATTAAATTATCTTTTATCCCACATCGAATTCTTAATTAATTTTGTTGTCTTTGGAGCACCTATATAAACCCAAAGAATTCTTTACAAATATTTGCACCAAACCTTTCATATCTTAGGTTTATATAAGTGAGCAACTCTAAAGTTTAAGAGTAAGCCACTAATTTTGAGGATCCTTAAGTCTAATTGAATAGAGGAATCTCGAGTTAAAAGTTTTGAGGTATTTGCCTAGGCTAGAACCAAGGGCAAAACACTTGTGCACTCAAGGCGTAGTCTTGCGGTTGAGTTTTGGCTTTGGTGTGTGCATATTTGGAGGCCACACACTTGGGTGGCTCTTTCGAATGTGGAAGAGCTTGCTGAGTTCAAGAAAAGCTTGTAAATTGGAGGGAGGACTTGATAGTCTTCGGTTCAAGTAAGTCTTTTTCTTTCTTTATTTTAATTAGAGCTCTTATGATAGTTAACATGTTTAAGTTTATGTTCTTTGCTTGTTTTATGAGTTTTTTATGCTTAGAATATATAGTAACATGCTAGGCTTGTAGAATAATCAAAACAAATGGGTCTTGGGCAAATGGATAATAACATCATAATTTCTTCTTGATTTTCCGCTGCACACTCACGGTCGCTTCCCATTAGTGGTATCAGCGCGCCGTTTTTTTTTTTTTGTGATTAGTTCTCTCTCATTTGAAATCGAAATTGGGTGCGTAAAAGCTCGTTGGAAAGCTAACACCCTGATATTAATTTTAGGCACAAGTTTTACATGATTTGGTTAATATTGGAATTGTGAAATTGCATTTAAAGTTCATGCATCTGTAAAAAAATGTGAATAGTAAATTTATTTTATAAAATAAAATGCAATATAATAATTAAATATTAATCAAAGTTATTTAATGCCTAAAATAATTCCAACATATTAAAACTCATATGCTTGATGATTCTATGTATGATTAGAATTAGCATGATTATTTTAGGGTGCAAGCATCTAGAGACTTTCTAAGGAAATAAATAGTGTATTGCTTATCCCTTAGCTAAGTAATTATTCCGTGATGAACTTAGAGATTTATTACCTTTATGGCTAATAGATATAAATCACTTGTTAATAATAATAAAAGACATTATAAAAGATACAAGTGGGGTGGGACTAAGGCGTTAATAAAACTTTCCAAACTAAAGTTATTTAACCAAAGGTATTACTAGAGTTAGATAATGATTTGGTGTCTTCCTTCACTCACTACCTTTTTATAGCCAACAGGAAAAGTTGTGAAGACATCTAGATAATCATTTACTCAAAGTTTACCTTAAAGCATATTTAAAGTGTTGGACTATTGTTTATTCCTGTCACCAAGGCAATAAGAGCCTAAGAGGTAAGGGTATTTAAGAGAGTTCATTACACCCTCCCTCTGGCGAATTTTCAATGGAGGAATCCATTTGACAGTTATTCACTTAAACTTGCTAAAATCCACAATAATAATTTAAGTCTAAAATTTGCTTCCCATTGTAAAGTATAGACCCAAATGGCTTAAACCGTATTGGCAGGACTTGGCTTCACCAGACTGACCAATACCAATTTGTTCCTAAATCGTACTATTGACAATGGTTTGACTTTTCTGACTCATAAGGTGCATCGACCCTTAGGCATGGTCTTATAACTTAGTGGCAAAGATTGGGTGTCCAAAAGGACTATCATAAGCTATGACATGTTTGATTGCCCAACCCAATGATCAAGGAATTGTGATATATATCATAAATTGGTTGGGAACCTACCTAATTATCATATTTTATAACGACTGGCCCTAGTCGGAGTTATGAAATGATGATAATGGGATCCTTACCCACAAGAAATCCATCATATTGGGGTTGATGCGATTTGCTTAAAATTTTAAAACAATTGAGTGGGTGCAACTTCTTAATATTAAAAGCCCATGTTATTATGAAACATTAATGAAAACATATTCCTAATTTTAACATTCTCTCTTAACAGGTGGGTTAAAATATTTAACAAACATTCAAATGGAAAAAAGAGTATCACTTCGTTCCATCCTTGATGAGCATAAGCTCAAAAGGGACAACTACAATGACTGGTTTAGAAACCTTAAAATTGTCTTACGACAAGAAAAGATTTTCTATGTTCTTGAAAGACTATTTCCCCCTGAACCCGCAGAAGATGCTGACCAAAATACATTTATTGCTTGGAAGAAACACGTCGATGATGATGAGCAAGCAGTTTGCATAATGCTTGGCTCTATGTCGGACGAACTTCAGAAAGCTCACGAAGATATGGATGCTGAAACCATCATCTTTCACTTGAAGGAATTGTATGCAACTTCCATTCATACTGTGAGATTCCAAGTGTTATATGCATTATTCGAAATGAGGTATAAGGAAGGATATGTTAGTGGACATGTGCTTAAGATGATTGGCCACATTGAAAAATTGGCCAACCTCGGGTTCATCATAGATCATGAGATAGGTCACGATCTAATTCTTCAGTCCTTACCAAAAGTCTTATCTAACTTTATTATGCAGTTTCATCTATCTGATAAAGAAGCTATTTTAGCAGAATTGCATAATCTGATAAAGCAAGCAGAGAATGACTTGAAACCGGAGCTTAAAACATCTGTCATGCTTACGGGTACGGACCTAAAGCCACGAGGCCCAAAGAAAAATAAGGCCAAGGCCAAGGCTCTAGATCACCTAAAGCCCAATGGTAAGGTGGAGAAGAAAAAGGGAAATGGGAAATGTTTCTTTTGTGGAAAGAAGGGTCATTGGAAGAAAGATTGCAGATCCTTGAAAGCCAAATAAGCTAGGGAAGCCCAAGAGGCTAAGAAGCCCAATGCTTCAGGTATGTTGTATATGATTGAACTATATTCTCAGAACTCTTAACCTTCTACTTGGGTGTTTGACACTGGTTGTGGGAATCACTTGTGTAACAATGTGCAGAGCCTGAGAATGTCATGCTATCATATTAAAAAGCGGTACTGTAATCAACAAAGATGTTGGAATCAAGGCAACTGTTGAGGAAGTTCCAAAAGAAAGCAGCGAAGCAGTTCCACAGATGGAGGAAAAAGAAGCAAGGAAAAAATCAAGAAATGATCACTCTACCTCCACATTTTTCCACAGCGTCTCCAAAGAATAAACTAGACAAGCAGTTTTCTTGATTCTTTGAGATCTTCAAAAGCTGCATATCAACATTCAATTTGCAGAAGCGTTGGAACAAATGCATAGCTATGACAAATTCATGAAAGATATTCTTTCACGAAAACGGAGATTGGGAGATTACAAGACAGTAGCATTATCAGAAGAATGCAGCGCTATCATCCAGAGGAAGCTTCCCCCAAAGTTGAAAGATCCTGGCAGTTTCATTTTTCCTTGCACCATAAGAGAACATGACTTCGGTAAGGCTTTATGTGACTTAGGTGAAAGTGTTAACTTAACGCATTTTTTCTATTTACAGGAAACTGCAGATTGGAGAAACAATGTCTACCTCAGTCTCTCTATAACTTGCTGATAGAACGCTCGTATTTCTGAGAGGTGTAGTTGAAGATGTGCTGGTCAAGGTTGATAAATTTATTTTCACAGCATATTTTATTATCCTTGATATGGAGGAAGACGAATATGTGCCGATCATTCCCGGGATACCATTCTTGGTTACTGGTCGAACCATTATTGATGTACAGAAAGGAGAACTAACCATGAGGGTACAAGACCAAGAAGTAACATTCAATGTTCTTAAAGCCATGAATTTCCTGAATGACGAGAAAGAGGAATGTTTCAGACTTGATGTGATAAATAGTACCATCAAGAACTCCAATGCAATGCCAAGTTCTACTGGAAAACTTAAAGCATGTCAATTGTCTGTGGAGCCGGAAGATAAAGCGTACTACGAATTGAAGAAGCCTATTCTTGCACTACAAGCAATAGAAGAGAAACAGTTCCACCAGCTCAATGAATTCGAGGTATTTCACATTCAGCCTTTTGAAAATGCCAAAATGTACAAAGAAAAGGCCAGGAAGAAACATGATGAGAAGTTAGTACGCATACAACTGGAACCGGGGCAGAGGGTACTGTTAAACAAGTCAAGCTTGGAAGCCAAAATCACGGTGGTCAGGTCCATTCTAATCTCCAAGGTTTTACCAGATAGAGCCGTTGAGTTACATGATCCCGACTCCAAAAAACATTCAAGGTTAAAAACAAGCGTATCAAGCACTACTGGGAGTTCAATTGAGCGACAAAAAGAAAGTGTCACACTTTCAGATCCAGCCTAACATTTGGGCAGTCATGTCTAGCTGGCGACATTAAACTTAGCGCTAGCTGGGAGGCAACCCATGCAATTTGTGTATATATTGTGATTTGGTGTGTTTTAATTTTTTTGTATTTATTTTTTGCAGGTTAAGTCATTTCAAGATGGAAGCTGGTCTCGCAAATCTTCATAAGTGATGAGCGGAAAATATAACAATATTTACGAATTCGGAAGAGTTCATGACCGAAATTGATGAACCATCCAGAAGTGTGTGATGTGTAATTATTAAAGTCATTATCAATCATTTTCAAAGCAAAATATAAATTAATAAATAATTAATAAAAATTATCAAATCAACACCAAACAAGATAAGCAATTAGTGGAGCAATTATGGATTTGGTGGAGTAATTAGTGGAGAAATTAATAATGGATTGGTGGAGAATTTGATGGATGATTTGATATAGGCAAAATTTTGCCTATAAATACCAAGCCATTTCATTTGTAAAATTCATACTTTCTTCTTTGAAATTCCTAATGAATAAATAAGAAGATTGTATCTTGTTTGTTTATTTACAGCTTCCAGTAATTAATTCCGCTTTCGCACTTTCTTTTCTTTACTTTTCAGTTTTTACTTTCCGCAATTTACTTTTACGCACAAACCTTTTCTTTCTTTACTTTTGTAGTTTTTATTTTTCAAGCAATGAGGAGGTAACTCCCCCTTGCTGGGGTAAAAGGTAAAGCTTTTATTATTGCTATCTAGATTAATCTCCCTTAAATATAAAATATAAACTATTTAAAAACCTCACTTAATGAGGATACCGCTATATTGGGGTGGTTGGAAATTAATTATAAATTGGTTTAAACCTGACTAAGTATGGATACCGCCTGGTTGGTCGATTAGTAATTAATTATTAATTTGACTTAATCAGGATACCGCCTATAGGTGGTGGTTGGTAATTATCACGCAAAATTAATATATTATATTAAGGGAGATATCTAAAATAGTAGTAATAAAAGTTGATCCGCTAACCCCCATCATTTTCTTTTATTGTACTTTACTTTATTTAATTTCAGTAATTTACTTTTCAGCAATTTATTTTCAGTAATTTACTTTTATTTTTTTTAATTTTTACTTTTTACTTTTTTACTTTTCAGCAATTTACTTTTCAGTATTTAATTTTCAGAATTTACTTTATGTCTTTTATTTTATTTAAATTTTTACTACCCGTAAATATGTGTCGTAACTAAGCCAGTTATCTGGGGTTGTGATGAAATCCAATATCACCGGTTTATAAGGGGTTAAATTATAGTTTAGGTAATATAAAGGTTTATTTATTGAGTCTTAATCTTAATGCTTTTTATTAACTGGCCATTAATAAAATTGAACCGATAAACTTAAAATGAACTAGACATAAGGATTTTGAGTTTAAGACCTTAGACTCAATAGCCCACGATCTTCCTTGAGGATAGATAACCCTTTAATAGATTTCCTTACAGGATAGGAATATACCTGTCGGGAGGGGGTAGCCATAATTGGAACTTAATCTTAATGAATCCAGGTAATTTGGTTGACATAGACATATGGTTCAATTGGGTTATACTCGATATTTTTAGTTGACCATCGGAAGAGGCTTTTACATAATTTAGTGTTCCAGGTTAATAAATCAATATTTTACCCAACTATAAGATAACCACTTCATCTTTAAAATGATATTGCAAAGAAATCACAACCCTAGATAGTTTTTAATATTGAATTTTCTTAAACCTACTTTCGAACAACTTTATTTACTTATTTTTAAATTTAGAATCGTCACCATTTCAAATCAATCAATCAACCTGTTAGATACTAGTAATCATTTGACCTCATAAAATTAATAGATTAGATATTAAGTCCTCGTGGGATCTATATTTTTATACTACTTGAACGATACGTGCGCTTGTGTTATACGTGTATGTTTACGCCGGTCAAGTTTTTGGCACCGTTGCTAGGGACTTATTTATCTTTTACTATTAGTTTAGGGGTTAGATACCTTTACTTGTATCTAAATTTCTTTTTACTTATTGTTTTTATGTTTCAGGTTCTCAGAAACTTCATGAGACGAACCAGAAGCTTTGAACTCCGGCCGCTTGACCCGGAAATTGAAAGACCATCAGACAGTTGAGAAGGGAAAGGCGAGAAGGCCAAGAAGCTTTAGTCAACATGGAACCTGAACCTTTGAATGTTACACCACCAATTCCCATTCGAGACAGAACTATTCCGGTGGTTGACAGACTTATTTCCTGTATTGTACTTCCTCCTTTACCAGCAAATGCGTGTGACATCAAAACATGCATTCAGATGATTCAGCACTCAGTTTAGTTCGGGGGGAATGCAACTGAAGATCCTAATGCCCACATCAGCAACTTCATGGAAGTTTACGGCACTTTCAATTACAACAGAGAAGCGGAAGAAGCAATGAGATTGCGAGTTTTTCCATACTCCTTGAAGGACAGAGCTAAAGCTTGGCTACATTCACTACCAGCAGGTTCTATCACAACTTGGAACACTTTAGCCACCAAATTTCTTGCAAAGTACTTTCCACCAGCCAGAATCGGAAAACTGAGGAATGACATCACATCCTTTATACAACAAGATTCAGAATCCCTCTACGAAGCTTGGGAAAGGTACAAAGATTTACTCCAGAAATGTCCTAACCATGAGATTCCAAAATGGCTTCAAGTCCAAACATTCTATAATGGACTTTCTGGAATAATGAGAACCACAATCGATGCTGCTGCTGGAGGAGCTTTAATGGCAAAAGGAGAAGATCAAGCCTGGGAACTAATCGAAGAAATGGCCAACAATAATTCCTTGTGGCCAACAGAAATGAGCATGATCCAAAGAATTGCAGGAATTTATGAAAGTGGAGCCAATACAGCAGTCAACACCAAGCTAGATCAGATATGAAAATTCATGGAAACTCTTACCACTGGATCCACAAGTTCACCATATGGAGGAACACCAAAGTCGAACCAACTTGAAGAAACGGTGAATTTTTTCAACAATTTCAACAGGCAGGGGAACAATCCATATTCCAACACCTACAACCCAAGGTGGAGGAATCATCTTAATTTTTCATGGAGCACAATTCAGGCCATAGCGAACTATCCACCACTGGATTCCAGCAACAGAACAAAGGCCAGGAGCAGGCAAATGAACCAGGAATAACAGAAGTGCTGGCTCAGTTAAAAAATACGATGCTATCTTTCAGAGCCAATCAGCTTCCATCAAAGCACTGGAGAATCAAATCGGACAACTGGCCAATGCTCAGAGTTACAGACCGCCAGGTACCCTTCCTAGCAACACAGAGCCAAATCCAAGAAACATGGGGAATGAGCAATGTCATGCCATCATGTTAAAAAGCGGTAATGAAATCAACAAAGATGTTGGAGCAAAACAACTGCTGAGGAAGTTCCAAAAGAAACAAAGCAACAGATGGAGGAAAAAGAAGCAAAGGAAAAAGAACAGATCACTCCACCTCCACCTTTTCCTCAACGTCTTCAGAAGAACAAATTGGACAAGAAGTTTTCTCGGTTCCTGGAGATCTTCAAAAGCTGCATATAAACATTCCATTTGCAGAAGCGTTGGAACAAATGCCCACATATGCCAAATTCATGAAAGATATTCTTCACGAAAATAGAGATTAGGAGATTACGAGAAAGTAGCATTAACAAAAAGAATGCAGCGCCATCATCAGAGAAAACTTCCTCCAAAGTTTGAAAGATCCTGGCAGTTTCACTTGTTCCTTGCACCATTGGAGAACATGACTTTGGTAAGGCCTCTGTGTTTGATTTAGGTGCTAGTGTTAACTTGATGCCTTTTTCATTTTCAGGAAACTGCAGATTGGAGAACATGACCCACTTGAGTCTCACTACAAACTTGCAGATAGAACGTGTTAGACATTATGACCCATAGCGTCACTTTTTGTAAATGATATTGTATTATTGTACAAAATTAACTATATGATAATGAAATTGCCTTTTGCCGTTTTGTAAAATTATTTACTTTAATATATTAATGGCAAAAGTCCATATGATTAGTTCCGTATTGAGATGATATGAGACAGTATCAATATAAAAGGTTTAATCATTAAATATCCCTAGTCGGAGTATTATCGAGATCGGACATCGATAATGCGGAATAGACTAGTATTGCACTTGTGCGAGTTGTGATGGCACAACGGCATAGTTCTCATATATTTAAGTATTGGATACTTATGCAAGTGCGATAGGAGGTTGTGTTTTACCGATGGTACGGAAAACAGCTTCGCTCTGGACAGACCCCGCGGAATCCCATTGGTAGTATGTCTGCGTGTCTATGGGAGGCCGCATCAGGGTAGGTGTATATGGTCTTAACCTGAGACTTGCATCGCTAGTACTTGCGACAATCGGTAAACTTTGGTTGTGTGGTGGTTCGGGGCTTTAACCGGTTCTGTGTACGCCTCTTCTGGGTTTATCGAGAATCGTAGTGTACTGGATGTGATGTCAAGATGGAAGTATCACTTCAGACATATGGAGATGATGATCACACTGGATACAGAACTAGTACTCTATAAAAGGTTGCAACCGTCGGGACAATATGACCAGGTCAGGATTGTCCGATTTAAAGAGACTAGTTGTTTGATATCCGATATATGTTTCGTACGGGGCAGACACATTTCCAGCCCCAGGCCTAACATGTGATCGTCCGATACTGGATCGATGTACGCAATACTACGGTATACTACGCTTGATAAAGATCTAATATTCCAGTAAGAATATTTCTGGAGAATTGGGTAGGCATGGCGCTTTGCTAGAAGCCAACCTTGTCTTGTAAATCGGTAAAAACGTAGTACGAGGTACGTACGTGTTTGGATTATCCAACGACCGTATTTACTGCCAACATATCCGGAGATCTCTTGGGTCGCTTCCTGAAGATTCACCTATGATGTTTGATTCGAACTTTATTAATCTTGGATTAATTACGGAGAAACTTTATCTTGGATAAAATGCCTTATTAGGAGAGAGAGAGAGAGATCGATTAATTTGGAATTAATCGATAAAATAATATATTCGATATATTATTAAACGAAATTAGATTTCGACGCGGAATTAAAATCGGATTTTAATTCGGGCAAACGAATTAATTTAGAATTAATTCGTTAGCGATCTGAATAATAATTCCGCTAGGCGTAATTATTTAATTCTCGTCGCGACGGAAATTCGTTAATTCGGAATTAGCGAATTTGGCCCGAAAGTGTTTGCGGACACATTCGTATTTTGAAACGGTGGAATCCGCAAATCACATCGCGATATCTCATTACTTGATACGAATAGATGATGGATGTATCTAGTCACCTTTAAGGGATGATACATTGTCTCTATTCTCAATGTGAGATAATGATGGCAAATGATGAATTTTCCTTTGGAGGGAAAAACCTTTCACGGTTTTTGAAGGGTTTTTTGATTAAAAAATTCATTTGGTATTTGATATCAATTCATTTGCTTTTCATTTGTCACTCACGGTTTTGGAACAAGAGGAGAACAAAAATTGAAAAGTCTCACTCTCCTCTTCTCCTTTGCTCACGCCGTGAGCTTCATTCAAGGGCAGAAAAATTGTTTTTCATTCTCCATTTTTGCTAGCACAAGCAAGGATCAAAAGAGGTGATAGGGAAACAACCTTGGAGCTTGGAACACTTGAAGACTTGAAGCTTCTCTCCTCTTCTTCTTGGCCGAAACTTCCACCTTGAAGACTCAAGGATTGTCTTCACCATTTTCGTCACAAAGCTTAGTAAGTATGATTCCGCCATGTTTCTAGCTTTGCATGTGTTATTTGTATTTCTATGGCTTAATCTTTCTTTGGGACTAATTATAGAAACCAACAATGGTATCATGGAGCCATGTTTAAGCATGAAATACATTAGGGTTAATTTGGGGAAAATTGATTGAAGCATGTTCTTGTTAAATTGGATGCTAAAGTATGCTTATATGTATGTTATATGATATATTACATGATCAATTTAAGAAAAATGCATTGGATGATTTTTCCCCAAAGTGGTTGTCTTGGCCGAATGTGGAGGTGCTTCCATTGGTTTGAAATTTTTCATGCACAAGTTTATTTGATGACTTAAGCATGATTATATGTATGATATTTGATATAATACATGATCAATTTTGAGAAAAATGCATTGGATGATTTTTCCCCAAAATGTTGCTTTGGCCGAATGTGAGGTACTTCCACTAAGTTGAATATTTTGCATGCACAAGTTCATTAGATGATTTGAGTATGCTTATATGTATGATATTTGATATATACATGATCAATTTTGAGAAAAATGCATTGGATAATTTTTCCCCAAAATTGATGCCTTGGCCGAATGTGTAGGTCATTTTACTGGTTTGGTATTTTGCATGCACAAGTTCATTAGATGATTTGAGTATGCTTATATGTATGATATTTGATGTAATACATGATCAATTTTGAGAAAAATGCATTGGATGATTTTTCCCCAAAATTGTTGCTTTGACCGAAAATGGAGGTCTTTTCACTTAATTGGATTTTTTGCTTTCAAGTTCATTAGATGACTTAAAATCCATACGGGATATAGATTAGTGATTCAATTGGATTGAAAAACAAATCGAACCGCAAAAATCCCTCTTGGCCGAATACAACATGACATGTTAAAGGACTTGATTTTTTGTTCAAATAAATGTTAGACAAGTGTTTTGAACAATTGATGATTAATAAATTAAATTGGTGTTTTTGAAATATTTGGTTTAATGAATTAATCATGCAATTACACTTTAATCAATTGAATTTTAAAATTTGGAATATTAAAATTTAATTAATGGGCTTTTATGTTTAATTGGGCCTTATGGGCTTGAAATTGATTTTATGGCACTTAAGGGTGATTCCTTATTTGGGCTTGGTAATTGGGTTTGACCCACATTGACCAAAGCCCAAGCCTTGATAAATCAATTGAAAGCCCATCGGACTTTAATTAAACACACATTGGATGTTAGTTGGGCTTGGAGACCCAATTTGATAAGATTTAGAATCTAATCTTTAAAAGCACATTAAAAGTGTAAACATTTAATTTGGAATTAAATAAATTGAATTAATATTGAATGCGACTTAAATTGGATTTAACGGGTAGTTCGATATAATTCATGAATTCGTACCTTATGTACTTATTCTCAAACGAGTTGGACTCGCGCAAAATCAAACCGTTGATTGAACATTGGATGATCACTTAAACAAAGACTAATTAATTGGATTAGATTGGTTGTATAGCATGTCTTGAATGAATATACATGTATGTGATGAATGAATAGTGTATAGCGGATGGATATTAGAAGGGAAAGGGTAATTTTAGAAATTATTGTAAATTTAGAATTTATAAATTGGACCTGCGTGTCCAGCCTTATCTCTTTTATCTCTTTGTATTCTCTTCTCACCTAATTCCCCTCAATGTAAATGAGGTTTCTCTTATTGTATTATGTAATTGGGTAGAAGTAGAATATTGCTAGCGGGGAGTGGAAAGGGAGTGATTTGTTCTAGGAACAAGTTGTTTTATATATCCATCCGTATATCACTATTAATTTACTTTATGCACTTTATGATGTTTTAGAAGCATGCTTAAGGGTGTATGATGATGAGACCTAACAAAGATAATAAATTGGTTGCCAATTACGCAAAATCCCTCAATTTATATTAAGCAATTATCCTTCCATTGAATGATTCTTGTTCAAGATCCAAAATTGGCATTGGTTTGTTGGCCAAAGTCAAGACCTTTGTCAATTGAGGATGTACTTGAATCATGAGAGTTTTGTTCCACATCGGTGTCTTGTCCAAGTTGTGATTTGTTGGCCAAAGTCAAGATCACTTCTTGTCCAACGACATTGATTACGAAACTTTCCTTGTCAATGGGTCCCGCTTAACCGGAATCATTAGGTTTGTTGTGCCAAAGCCAAGGCCTAGATGGTTCGGAGGATATGGTTAGGAAAATGTATTAGATACATTGGCATAAGTAAATATACATATGTTTTGGACTTGGATGTCCACCTAACCGGATCTAGGAATTGGATGGGATCCAATTGATCTTTGAGATCTACCTAGTTAAATAGCATACAGCTTGTTGGCCAAAGTCAAGGTTGTGTGTTATTTAACGGGATCCTAGCCCACTAGGAAATAGGATTTCCCGAGTTCTCAACAGAGGGTTAGAGACTTGATAAAAATAGTGGGAGGCTAGTATTGAATTTGCAATTTCATTCAGATACTTAGCCTTACGCGTCTTTCAAAATTATTTCGTTTAATTAAAATTAGTTGGACTAATTCATTGTTATTTTTCTTTGTAACAGTTTGACTGTACCCATTTTATCGTTAACTAGATAGTTGGACTATCGTAGTTGAGATGGCAAGCAAGGTAAATGTCCGAGACATCATCATGGGTGACAATGTCTTTAAGGGCACAAACTTCGCTGATTGGGAAATGAACCTGAGGATAGTCCTTGGGGCTGAGAGGATGTTGTACACTATACAAACACCTCTCCCGCCTAAGCCCACTGACCCACTTGAGCTGGAGTTATGGAAAACTCACAGCAATGATTGTGACACAGCTCAGGCTATTATGTTAGCTTCGATGACTCACAGCACTTTCGTCGCCAGAATAGGGACTTGGATCCTTATAGTATGATGGCTAGACTGCGAGATCTCCACCGCTCCAACAAGCGGATGGAAAGGTACGAGTTGGTGAAGAAACTCTTCCGCGCCCGAATGACTGAAGGCGCATCAGTTGAGGCCCACGGGGCTCAAATGATCGCCGATATTGATGAGTTGGCCAATATGGGAATAGTCTTGGAGGCTGAGCTGACCATAGATTTGATCTTACAGTCACTTCCTGATACTTGGAGACAAATCATAATCAACTATAAGTTGATGGATACGGATGACACTCTTGGAGAGCTGTTATCCATCTTGAAGGAGTCTGAAAAAGAACTCCAAAAAGGGGGCAAGCGCGAGGCGCACTTTGCATCGACCTCTCAGAGGCCAAAGGCTGGGCCCAAAGCTACTGGAGGGGTGAGGAAGAAGAAACATAAGAAAAAGGGTAAAGGCAAGTTGACAAAAGCTTCTGGGAAGCCAAGGGACAAATCTCAAGATGTCTGCCTCAACTGCGGCAAGAAGGGTCACTGGAAACGTGACTGCCGAATGGGCAAGGGACCAAGGGAGGATATCAAGGCAGGCAAGGCACTCGCCTCTGGTATGTTTGTTATTGAGATAAATATGACTACTTCTAGTTTTAAAAATTGGATTTTTGATTCTGGTTGTGCTGCTCATATATGTACTGATTTGCAGGATCTGCAGGATAGCAGGATGCTGACTTCAGGGGAGGTTGATCTACGAGTCGGAAACGGAACTCCAGTTGCTGTTTTGGCTGTAGGGACTTTTGTTTTGGAATTGCCCTCGGGGCATATGCTTAAACTTTTGAACTGTTATTATATACCTAGTTTGACTAGGAATATCATATCTGTATCTTTGTTAACCCAGCATGGGTACACTTTTGTATTTAGAAACACTGGGTGTTATTTATATAAAAATGATGCAGAAATTTGCACTGCTGTAGCAAATAATGGCCTTTATATTTTGAATATAAATGAATCTCCTAAACATAAAATAACAAACAAAAGGCTCAAAAAGAGTAATCTAAAAGATGAAGCTTACATGTGGCATTGTCGTCTAGGACACATAAACAAGACTCGCATATCCACACTTTCGAAGAGTGGGTACTTGGACGGATTTGATCTTAATTCATATGATGTCTGCGAATCTTGTCTTTTAGGCAAAATGCCTAAATCACCTTTTAGTGGTAAAGGTGAACGTGCCACAGAACTGTTAGCCCTCGTTCATAGCGACGTATGTGGGCCCATGTCTAGCCAGGCTAGAGGTGGATATCATTACTTCGTAACCTTTACGGATGATGCATCTCGTTATGGTTATGTGTATCTAATGAGACACAAGTCGGAAACTTTTGAGAAATTCAAAGAGTTTCGACACGAAGTAGAAAAACAAACAGGCAAGAGTATTAAGACATTGCGGTCGGACCGTGGTGGCGAATACTTAAGTTATGAGTTTCAAGATTACTTGAAAGAAAATGGTATTCTTTCACAGTGGACTCCTCCTGGAACACCGCAATTAAACGGTGTGTCTGAACGGAGAAACCGTACCTTGTTAGACATGGTAAGGTCGATGATGAGTCGGACTGAGCTACCAATATCCTTCTGGGGATACGCATTAACCAGTGCGGTACTTATTTTGAATAAGGTTCCGTCAAAGTCTGTTGAACAGACTCCATATGAGAAATGGACAGGAAGGAAACCAGGTTTCTCTTTCCTGAAGATTTGGGGATGCTGGGCATATGTTAAACGTTTGGAAGGTACCAAACTAGAACCCAAATCAGATAAATGCCTTTTCGTGGGATATCCTAAGGAAACCAAAGGATATTACTTCTATCACCCACAAGAGAACAAAGTGTTTGTTGCTCTACATGCATTTTTCCTTGAGAAGGAATTCCTAGATGCAGTGGTAAGTGGGAGGAAAGTGGAGCTCGATGAAAATCGTAGTGATACTGTTCCTGGCAATGAATCAACGACGGAACATAAACAGACCATCCAGGATGAGTCTGTACCACAATCTTCAGATACACAAGGACCGCGTAGGTCGGAGAGAGTCAGGAAGGTACCTGAGAGGTATGGGTTCCTGATCTCGCCTCATGTAGATATTAATCTTATTGAGGATAATGAACCGACTACGTATGAGGAAGCAATACAGAATATTGATTCCGCTTTATGGCAAGATGCCATGAAGCCAGTCCGAGATGGATTCCATGTATGCCAACCAAGTTTGGACACTGGTTGATGCACCAGAAGGCGTAAAGCCTATTGGATGCAGATGGATCTTCAAGAAGAAGACCGACATGGATGGCAACGTACAAACGTACAAAGCTAGGCTTGTAGCAAAGGGGTATCGTCAACAATATGGTATTGATTATGACGAAACTTTCTCACCCGTTGCCATGATTAAATCCATTCGGATAATGCTTGCAATAGCTGCATATTTCGATTACGAGATATGGCAGATGGACGTTAAAACCGCTTTCCTTAACGGAAACCTTTTGGAGGATGTTTATATGCAACAACCTGACGGTTTTATCGTACCTAGACTTGCAAACAAGGTTTGTAAGTTAAATCGATCCATTTATGGATTGAAGCAAGCATCACGGTCATGGAATCAGCGTTTTGATGAGATCATAAAAGAATATGATTTCGTACAAAACGATGATGACCCTTGTGTATACAAGAAGGTTAGTGGGGAGAGCACTAACTTTTATTGTCCTTTATGTCGACGACGTATTGCTTATAGGCAATGACATTCCCATGCTAACGTCGGTGAAAGCTTGGCTTTCATTAAAATTCTCCATGAAAGATCTGGGAGAAGCAGCCTTTATTCTGGGAATAAAGATCTACCGGGATAGATCTAGAAAGCTGCTTGGACTCTCCCAGAGTACATATATTGACAAAGTGTTGAAGCGATTCAACATGGATCAATCCAAGAAGGGATTGATGCCAATGTCACGTGGTATCCTTCTGTCTAAGGACATGTGTCCTAAGACTAAAGAAGAGAGAGATAACATGAGTCGGATACCGTTCGCCTCGGCAGTCGGATCGATCATGTATGCCATGATATGTACGCGACCTGATGTGTCATATGCTTTGAGCATGTGCAGTCGCTATCAGGCCGATCCAGGTGAAGGTCACTGGATGGCTGTTAAGAATATCCTTAAGTATCTTAGACGAACTAAGGATGCTTTCTTAATTTATGGAGGTGGAGAACTTGGGGTGTCTGGGTACACCGATGCAAGTTTCCAAACCGACAAGGACGACTTCAAGTCGCAATCGGGTACATTTTTTGTTTGAATAACGGAGCAGTGAGCTGGAAATCTTCCAAGCAAGATACTGTTGCCGATTCAACAACTGAAGCGGAGTATATTGCTGCATCAGGAAGCAGCAAAGGAGGCAGTTTGGATCCGAAAATTCCTAATCGGATTAGGAGTAGTTCCGTTAGCTGCTGAGCCCGTGCCATTGTATTGTGACAATAACGGGGCTATAGCACAAGCTAAGGAACCAAGGTCTCATCAACGATCCAAGCATGTTCTTCGGCGTTACCATCTGATTCGGGAGATTATACATCGTGGCGATGTAAAAGTCGAGAAGGTCGCATCAGATGACAACATTGCAGATCCGCTGACGAAGGCTGTTCTTCAGCAAGTGTTTGAACGACATATACATAGTTCAGGTATTAGATGCTTGAGTGACTGGCTATAGGCCAAGTGGGAGATTGTTAGACATTATGACCCATAGCGTCACTATTTTGTAAATGATATTGTATTATTGTACAAAATTAACTATGTGATAATGAAATTGCCTTTTGCCGTTTTGTAAAATTATTTACTTTAATATATTAATGGCAAAAGTCCATATGATTAGTTCCGTATTGAGATGATATGAGACAGTATCAATATAAAAGGTTTAATCATTAAATATCCCTAGTCGGAGTATTATCGAGATCGGACATCGATAATGCGGAATAGACTAGTATTGCACTTGTGCGAGTTGTGATGGCACAACGGCATAGTTCTCATATATAAGTATTGGATACTTATGCAAGTGCGATAGGAGGTTGTGTTTTACCGATGGTACGGAAAACAGCTTCGCTCTGGACAGACCCCGCGGAATCCCATTGGTAGTATGTCTGCGTGTCTATGGGAGGCCGCATCAGGGTAGGTGTATATGGTCTTAACCTGAGACTTGCATCGCTAGTACTTGCGACAATCGGTAAACTTTGGTTGTGGTGGTTCGGGGCTTTAACCGGTTCTGTGTACGCCTCTTCTGGGTTTATCGAGAATCGTAGTGTACTGGATGTGATGTCAAGATGGAAGTATCACTTCAGACATATGGAGATGATATCACACTGGATACAGAACTAGTACTCTATAAAAGGTTGCAACCGTCGGGACAATATGACCAGGTCAGGATTGTCCGATTTAAAGAGACTAGTTGTTTGATATCCGATATATGTTTCGTACGGGGCAGACACATTTCCAGCCCCAGGCCTAACATGTGATCGTCCGATACTGGATCGATGTACGCAATACTACGGTATACTACGCTTGATAAAGATCTAATATTCCAGTAAGAATATTTCTGGAGAATTGGGTAGGCATGGCGCTTTGCTAGAAGCCAACCTTGTCTTGTAAATCGGTAAAAACGTAGTACGAGGTACGTACGTGTTTGGATTATCCAACGACCGTATTTACTGCCAACATATCCGGAGATCTCTTGGGTCGCTTCCTGAAGATTCACCTATGATGTTTGATTCGAACTTTATTAATCTTGGATTAATTGCGGAGAAACTTATCTTGGATAAAATGCCTTATTAGGAGAGAGAGAGAGAGATCGATTAATTTGGAATTAATCGATAAAATAATATATTCGATATATTATTAAACGAAATTAGATTTCGACGCGGAATTAAAATCGGATTTTAATTCGGGCAAACGAATTAATTAGAATTAATTCGTTAGCGATCTGAATAATAATTCCGCTAGGCGTAATTATTTAATTCTCGTCGCGACGGAAATTCGTTAATTCGGAATTAGAGAACCAAAAATTGAAAAGTCTCACTCTCTTCTTCTCCTTTGCTCACGTCTGTGAGCTTCATTGAAGGGCCGAAAGAAAAATGTTTTTCATTCTCCCTTTTTTGCTTCAGCACAAGCATTCCCTCCTTCACCTCCTGCTCACCATGAGAAACGTAGCACACCGATTTAAAGACCACAAAGGTGATAGGGAAACAACCTTGGAGCTTGGAACACTTGAAGACTTGGAGCTTCTCTTCCTCTTCTTCTTGGCCGAAACTTCCACCATTGAAGACTCAAGGATTGTCTTCACCATTTTCGTCACAAAGCTTAGTAAGTATGATTCCGCCATGTTCTAGCTTTGCATGTATGTTATATGTATTTCTATGGCTTAATCTTTCTTTGGGACTAATTATAGAAACCAACAGAACGCTCGTATTTCCGAGAGCTTTGTAGTTGAGGATTGTGCCGGTCAAGGTTGACAAATTCATTTTCCCAGCAGATTTTATTGTTCTTGATATGAAGAAGACGCAGACGTCCCAAATCATTCTCGGGAGACCATTCTTGGCTACAGGTCGAACCATTATTGATGTACAAAAAGGAGAATTAACCATGAGGGTACAGGACCAAGAAGTAAATTCAATGTTTCAAAGGCCATGAATTTCCCAGATGATGAAAAAGAATGAGGAATGTTTCAAACTTGATGTGATACACAGTACCATTCAGAACTCTGATGAAAGACAGAGTTTACTGACAAACTTAAAGCATGTCAATTACCTGTGGAGCCTGAAGATAAAGCGCATTGCGTACTGAAGAAGCCTATTCTTGCACTACAAGCAACAGAAGAAAAAAGTTCCACCAGCTCAACGAATTGGAGGAATTTCACATACAGCCTTTTGAGGATGCCAAATTGTACAAGGAAAAGGTAAGGAAAAGACATGATGAGAAGATAATGCGCATACAATTGGAACCATGGCAGAAGGTACTGTTAAACAAAATGGAAGCCAAAATCACGGTGGTCAGGTCCATTTGTGATCACCAAGGTTTTACCAGACAGAGCCGTTGAGATACATGATCTTGACTCCAACAAAACTTCAAGGTTAAAAACAAGCGTGTTAAGCACTACTGGGAGAATCATTTGAGCGACAAAAAGAAAGTGTCACACTTTCAGATCCAGCCTAACGTTGAGAAGTAAAAGTCTAGCTGACGACTTTAACTTAGCGCTCGCAGGGAGGCATCCCATGCAATTTGTGTATATATTTTGATTTGGTGTGATTAATTTTGTGTGTTTAGTTTTTGTAGATTAAGTCATTTCAAGATGGAAGAAGCTCTCGTAAATCTTCACAAGCAATTTCCTTCTCTCCCTCAAAAATCTCTGATGAAAGTCTACAAAGCTCGCTTGGAACGGATGAGGTTACTAATAATTCACGGTGTTCCTAATGACATTCGTTGGGTAATTGAAGCACGGGTCCGATTGGCAGGTGAGTCTTCTGACTCTTTTATTTCACATCTGCCTGGTTTTGGAAGAAGCACCTATGCAAAGAAACGTAGAGCTAAACAAGTGGGTGTTTGTTACAAATGTGCACGATGGAATTGCAATACTCGTTGTCGTTCTTTAGGAATGGTGTCTGATAATCGCGAAGAAAAAATTAAATTCATTAAGGATGGCTTGAGTAAGGAGTCTTTAGATGATATATCTTCAACTCTTGAGACGCATCCCAGTGGATATGTTCATATAGCCTTTCACAAATTACATACACAATTTCAAAAAGAAAGACAACTGTTAAGTCTCGGGAATCTGACTCAAAAAGACCCTGTTTGCCAATTTATAAGAAAATTGGATGGGAAGCTTATCCCTGACGCATAGACGTCAATCAAGCCGCTACTTTTCTTGTAAATATTATATCTCTTTGTCTTTTCATAATAATTGTAATTTTTTTTGTTGTTTTCTTTTATTTTCTCCGACAGGATCCAGACCTTTTTTACTATCACGATTTGTTTAACTAATAATTGTCATTTGGCAGGTACTAGTGCTATTATTTTACTCACCCTTTTCAGGTATTATAAATTCAACTCATCATTGCACTTTTGAAGACATCCAGAGTAAAATATGGAAGCCAATCAAGAAGACGAGTTGAAAACATCGGTGTGTTTTGCGGTAGTAGTGTTGGTACTAAACCACAATACGTAGAAGCATCACAGGAATTGGGTCGAGTCTTAGCTGCAAGGAATATGCACTTAATATATGGCGGAGGCAATCTCGAACTTATGGGGATCGTTTCAAAGGCTGTACAGGAAGGAGGCAGTCACGTTTTGCATGGAATCCGAAATAGACTCTATGTATCAGAATCAAGTCTAGGACTTGGTAGATGCACCTGAAGGGATAAAACCCATAGGCTGCAAGTGGATTTACAAGCGTAAAACTGATGCAGAAGGCAAAATCCAAACCTATAAGGCTAGTTTGGTGGCGAAAGGTTATAGAGAAATTCAAGGAATTGACTATAACAAAACCTTCTCGCCTGTTGCAATGATAAAGTCCATTTCAAATTTTACTGGTACTAGCTGTACACTTTGATTATGAGATTTGTCAGATGGATGTCAAAACAGCTTTCCTTAATGAGAACCTCGTAGAGGAAGTCTATATGACATAACCTGAGGGGTTTGCATCTAAGGATGATCATAATAAAGTATGCAAGCTTAAACGATCCATTTATGGACTCAACCAAGCCTCCAGAAGTTGGAATATACGATTTGATGAGACAATCAAAGAATTTGACTTCATCAAAAATGTAGACGAGCCTTGTGTTTACAAGAAAAGTAGTGGGAGTGTTGTTGTATTTCTTGTATTATATGTCGATGACATATTAATCATCGGGAATGATATTCCCATAATGCAAGCCACCAAGCAATGGTTATCTCTGAATTTCTCCATGAAAGATTTGGGAGAAGCAGCCTATATCCTTGGCATTAACATCTGCTGTAATAGATCTAAGAGGTTGTTAGGACTTTCTCAATCTACGTACATAGATAAAGTTTTGAAAATGTTCAAATTAGAAGATTCCAAAAGAGGTAATTTACCTATTTTTCATGGAATCAAATAATCTAAGGAGCAATGTCCATATACTCCTTCAGATAGATAGCGTATGAATAAGATCTCTTATACTTCAGCAATAGGATCGATCATGTACGCCATGCTATGTACAAGACCTGATGTGTCTTATGCTCTTAGCATATCGAGCAGGTATCAGGCAAATCCTGGTGAGCAACATTGGGCAGCTGTTAAAACAATCCTCAAGTATCTGAGAAGAACTAAGGATATATTTTTGACATATGGAGATTGTTCTGAGATGAGAGTCATTGGTTACTGTGATGCGAGCTTCCAGACCGATAGGGATGACAACAGATCTCAAACAGGGTACATGTTTACTTTAAATGGTGGTGTTGTAAGTTGGAAAAGCTCAAACCAGTCAACTACAGCGGACTCCACCACTGAAGCCGAGTATATTGCAGCATGTGAGGCAGCTAAAGAAGCAGTGGATAAAGAAGTTCATCACGGAGCTGGAAGTGCTTCCCGCGATAAAGAATGGTGTCACGATGTACTGTGACAACACGGGCACCATTGCTCAATCAAATGAACCAAGGTCCCACCAGAAATCCAACATGTACTCATCGATTTCATCTCAGGGAGATTGTTGAGAGAGAAAAAAGTTATTATAGAGAAAATACCCACAGAAGATAATCTTACAGATTCTCTGACTAAAGGGCTGACTCAACAAAAGCATGATAGGCACACCCGAAGTATGGTGTCCAGATTCATACTAGTTGGCTATAGTGCAAGTGGGAGATTGTTAGGGATATGCCCTATACCCAACTTGTGGATGGGCTATATGTACATGTATTTGTAATATTTTTATTAATTAATAAAATGGCAATCTTTATTATACGTGTCTTACATAAATTATATGAATCATCAACACTGTAATAAAACCATTGGAGTAATAAGACGATGGCTTCCACGCCTTATGAGAATCATTACTCTTAAATGTTCCTAGTCATAGTTTTGTGAATAATCTGGGCGTTCACAAAGCGGAGAGACTATCATGATGATATGATCCGCCCTTTAGTGGGGTAGCCGATCTCATAGGCTACTAGCGGAGATCCATCCGTTTGGTGTATCACATGGATGCATGAGTTGCTCGTGTCCATCGAACTGACCGATAAAATTTTTCATATGGAGTGTTTATCCCATGTGTCTGTGAGAACTTTCATGTATCGATCATATGACTAGTCCTTAGACTTGAGGTCATTACAATCTTATGTGTGGATCAAATAACTTTGACATTCTCCGTCTTCGGTTCAAAAGATCTGGTCATAAGGGTATGATTGGGTCATTTGTTGAAACACATGAAGTTTGTAAAGATACAACAGAGAATTGCCACTCACTCGGATAATATTTTCTTATAAGAGTAGTATTCAAGTTCGCGGGTTGATATGTGTGATCAGTGCTTGAGACTGTGGCCACAGCGGAAGAATCATGTTAGATTCTTGGGTTAGCACGATTCATGACACTATCAACATCATACCTTTGACCATATGGGTAGACATTTTCCATACCCTAGGTCAATAGGTGGGGATACAGTGAGGCGAGAGACCGTATTATATGTAAATCGCATACAAAATGGGTATATATATCTTTCCTTCTCATTTGGGGGCCTTGGCATGTTACTAGATGTCAACCTTGGTCATTGAAATCGAAAAACCATCTGATCGGAGGATAATTTATGTTCGATTAAATTATCACGATTCATTTCATGTCCAAGTTGAGGGGAACCCAAAAGGTCACACACAACAAAGTCGAAATCAATGGTTAACAATGCACAGTACAAATATAACAGCATATATGATTGCTGTAGGAATTGTTCATAAATGGTTCGATGTGTTTAATTATTGAACTGATCATTTATGAGATTCCGTAATGGCTTAGAGATTGGTGAATGACGATAGGGGCACTTTGGGAATTGGAATAAAAATAAAAAAAATTTACTATTCACGTGAATAATAATATGAATATTATTTTTTTTTTGTTATTTGTTTTGAATTCCAATTCGGTCCAAACTCATATTAGAGTTTTACAATCTCATTAAACCACTAAATTAAGATCCAATGGCTCAGATTAAATTAGCTTTTATCCCACATCGGATTCTTAATTAATTTTGTTGTCTTTGGAGCACTATATAAACCCAAAGAATTCTTCACAAATTTTTACAACAAACCTTTCATATCTTGGGTTTATATAAGTGAGCAACTCTAAATTTTAAGAGTAAGCCACTGATTTTGAGGATCCTTAAGTCTAATTGACTAGAGGAACCTCGAGTTTAAAGTTTTGAGGTATTTTCTTAGGCTAACACTAAGGGAAAATACCCGTGCACTCAAGGTGTAGTATTGCCGTTGAGTTTTGGCTTTGGTGTGTGCATCTTTGGAGGCCACACACTTGGGTGGCTCCTTGGAACGTGGAAGAGCTTGCTGAGTTTGAGAAAACCTTGTAGATTGGAGGAAGGACTGGAGGAGTCTACGGTTCAAGTAAGACTTTTTCTTTCTTTATTTTATTTAGAGTTCTTATGATAGTTAGCATGTTTAGGTTTATGTTTTTTTTGCATGTTTTATAAGTTTTATGCTTAGAATATATAGTAACATGCCCAGACTTGTAGAATAATCAAAACAAATGGGTCTTGGGCAAAGGGAAAAGCGGCATAATAATTTTTATTTTCCGTTGTGCACTCGCGGCCCTTCCCAATAAAATGTTTAACATATGCCCAGCATCCTCAAATCTTCATGAATAAGAAACCCGATTTCTTTCCTGTCCATATCTCATATGGAGTCTGTTCAACAGACTTTGACGATACCTTATTCAAAATAAGTATTTCACTGTTTAATGCGTATCCCTATAAGGAAATTGGTAGCTCTGTGTGACTCATCATTGACCTTACCATGTCCAACAAAGTTTGGTTTCTCCATTAGGACACACCGTTCAATTGAGGTGTTCCGGGAGGAGTCCATTGTGAAAGAATATCATATTCTTTCAAGTAATCTTGATACTCATTGCTTAAGTATTCTCCACCATGGTCCGACCGTAATGTTTTAATACTTTTGCCAATTTTTTTTCTACTTCGTGTCGAAACTCTTTGATCTTCTCAAAAGTTTCTGACTTGTGTTTCATAAGATACACATAACCATAAAGCGATGCATCATTCGTAAAGGTTATGAAGTATTCATATCCACCTCTAGCCTGGCTAGACATGGGCCTGCATACATCACTATGAACAAGGGCTAATAGCTCGGTGGCACATACACCTTTACCACTAGAAGGTGTTTTAGGCATTTTTGCTAACAAACAAGAATCGCAGACATCATATGAATTAGGATCAAATCCGTCCAAGTATCCATTCTTCGAAAGTGTGGATATACGAGTTTTGTTTATGTGTCCCGGACGACAATGCCACAAATAAGTCTCATCCATTTTACTCAATTTGAGCTTTTTGTTTGTCATGTTATATGTTTGAGATTCGTTTATATTCAAAATATAAAGACCATTATTAACATCTGCTGTACATATCAAAATGTCATCTTCATAAACAAAACACTCAGTGTTCCTGAATACAAAGGTATACCCGCATCAGGTTAAACTAGATACATAGATAATATTCCTAGTCAAACTAGGTATAAAATAACAGTCGCCTAATGTAAGTACATGCCCTGAGGGTAGATTCAAAACATAGGTGCCAACGGCCAAAATAACGACTCTCATCCCATTTCCGACTCACAGGTCCTGCTAATCTGCAGATCATACACATCAGTACATATGTGAGTACCACATCCAGTATCAAAAATCTAATTTTTAAAACTAGTAGTAGAATGTTTATTTCAATAACAAACATATCTGAAGCCGGAGCCTTGCTCATCTTCGCTTCCTTCAAGTCCGCCTTGAACTTACGACAGTTACGCTTCCAGTGACCCCGTTTGCCACAGTGTAGGCTGACGTCTTGGGACTTGTCCTTTGTCTTCCTAGAAGACTGTGATGGTTGAGCCTTCTTATTCTTCTTCTTATTCTTATAGGCATACCCTTCTTCTTCTTATTCTTCACACCTCTAGAAGTCTTTGGCCAAGCCTTGGCCTTCTTGGATGTCGAAGTAAGATATGCCTCACGCTTCTTGCCTTTCAGAAGCTCTGGCTCTGCGTCTTTTAGCATAGCCATTAACTCTCCAAGAGTTTTCTCTTGGTTAATCATATTATAGTTCATGATGAACCCGCTCTAGTAGTCGAGCAGAGACTGTAAGATCAAATCTATAGAAGTCTCGGCCTCGAAGGTAATGCCCAGCTGACATAATTGTTCGATGTCAGTAATCATCTGCGACACGTAGTGTTCGACATATGTACCCTCTAACATACGAGAGTGAAAGAGCTTCTTCTGCAAATCATACTTCTAAGATCTAAGATTAGATATATGAAGACTCTTAAACTTCAACATCATCACATAAGGATCCAATCCATTGTTCTGACGACGAAACTGATGAGTCATTGCAGCAAGCATAACGGATTGAGGAGTAAAGTTATAATCACGGTGAGTCTTCCAATGCTCATGCTCTACTGGCCGCTCAAGTCCGGGCTTAGGATCGAGGGGTCTCTCTATCACATAGAGCAACTTCCCAGCTCCTAGAACTATGCTGAGGTTCATCTCCCAGTCTGTAAAATTTATGTCGTTAAAGACATTCTCACCCATGATTATATCCCTAACGCTTATCTTTCCAGCCATTTTGATTGCTATAGTCCAACTATCCAATCAAATATTTCGGGTACACTCAAATGCAATGGTTACTACAGTCCAACTATATAACCAACTACAAATGGAGTAGTGTTGAGTACAGTCTAACTGTTCAAAGAAAATAATAAATGAATAATATTAGTTCAACTAATATATATAATAATGAGAAATAATAATAATAGAGTGTGCATATTAGCGAGTATTAAACGAAATTGCAAATTTAATACTAGTCTCCCACAAATTTTCGGCGAGCCTCTAACACTCCGTTGAGTACTCGGGAAACCTAGTTTTCTAGTGGGCTAGCATCCCGTTAAATAATACACAACCTTGACTTTGGCCAGCAAGCTGTATAAAATTTAACTAGGTAGATCTCTACGATCAATTGGATCCCATCCAATTCCTAGATCCGGTAGGTGGACATCCAAGTCCGAAACATATATCTAATATATTTCCTAACCTGTTTCCTCTGAATCAACTAAGTCTTGGTGACCGGCGTACACACACATGTATAATGCAAGCGCACGTATCGTTCAAGTAGTATAAAAATATCGATCCCACGAGGACTTAATTCCTACTGTTGTTATTAATTATTGATACTATTTATTTACAGGTATCTAATTAAATGGAGAAGATAATGATTGTTTGATTGGTTGGTTGAATGTGGTTTTCCTTAATTAAAATAAATAAAATAAACAAAAGAAAATACTAAAGATAATAACAAAAGACTCAAAGATCTAGGGTTGTGAATCTTTCTAATATCTTTTAAAAGATGAAGTGATTATTTTATGTTTGTGTAATAAATCAGTTTACTAACCTGGAACACTAAATTATGCGAAAGCCTCTATCGATGGTCAGACGCAAATACCCAGTTTAACCCAATTGAACCATATGTCTATGTCAACCAAATTATCTGGATTCATTAAGTTTAAGTTCCAATTATGGCTACCCCCGCCCGACAGGTATATGTCTATCCTGTAAGGAAATCTATTAAAGGGTTATCTATCCTTAAGGAAGATCGTGGGCTATTAAGTCTAAGGCAGAAACCTAAAATCCCTATGTCTAGTTATTTTAGATTTACCAGATCAATCTTATTGGTAATCAGACAACAAGAAGCATTAAGCTTAAGACTTAATAAGTAAACCTTTAAATTACCCAAACTATAAAATAACCACTTATAAACCGGTGATATTAGAATTCATCACAACCCCGGATAACTAACACATAACTAGGGCTAGTAAAAACTTAAAAGTAAAAGACATAAAGTAAAGATGCTGAAAAGTAAAAGACATAAAGTAAAAGCTGAAAAGTAAAATAAAATAAAATGCTAAGGTAAAAAGATCAACTTTTACTATTTACTATTTAGATATCTCACTTAATATAATATATTAACTTGTGATTATTATACCAACCAGCCATATAGGCGGTAACCTGATTAAGTCAAATTAAGTCCAACCAGCCATAAAGGCGGAACCAAAATAAACCTGCCATATAGGCGGTAAGAAAATTTAATTACCAACCGACCAATCTGGCGGTATCCTTAATTGGTCAGGTTTAAACCAGATTAAAATGATTTACCAACCGACCAATATGGCGGTATCCTTTTTAAGTCAAAATTTTAAATCGTGAATATATTATTTTTAAGGGAGATTAATCTAAATAGTAACAGTAAAAGAATTACCTTTCACCCTAGCTGGGGAAGTTACCTCCTCATGGTGAATAGTAAAAACTGTAAAAAGTAAAGAAAGTAAATTACTATTATTACATAACGTAAATAAAATTAATTAAAAAACTAAAATTTAAAAGAAACTAGATAGAAAACTCCCTATTTACATCAGAGGAATTAGAGAGGAAGGTACATTTGAAACTGAAATCTCTAGCTCAATTTATAGGCGCGGATAAGCTCTGGGCGTCGCGACGCAAAGGCCTTTGGCATCGCGACGCCAGCCTCTTTTGTCGTGGCATGACGAGGGCTTGACATGTGGCGATTCTGGATAAGGAGATAAGGCGACACGTGGCAAGGTAGCTGAGATCTCAATTATTATACTGACGTGGCATGACGTGGTGGTGACGTGGCGACAAGTGACGAAAGGGAGTGCCGGCACCGTAGGATTACGACACGTGGCACGCTGTGATTGGTTGATGATGATGTGGCGGTGACGTGGCACTTTGACTCAGTCAACTGGTGATGTGGATGATGACGTGGCGGTGACGTGGAGTGACACATGGCAATGGTGATTGTCGGCACCGTAGGATGATGACACATGGCACTGCGCACGTTAGAAAATCAACTGTGATGGTGACACGTGGCACGGCACATGTTAGCAAAGTCAAACTTCTCTGATTCTGACTTGTGGACCCGACGCACGTTAGCATGGACTTGGTTCACGTTAGGCGTTGTGACGCCAAGGACTTGCGCGTCGCGACGCTGGAAATTATGAAAATGCCCCTTTTGCCATTTTTTTTCTCTATTTTGGCCCCAAATTGCTTCCGATGCTTTCCAAACTTTATTTATCTGGAAAATAACAATAAAACACATCAAAACGTTCACAAAACTCAAGAAACTATACAAAAATATTAGGTTAAATGAGTGGGAAATAGTGATATAAATACCACTCATCACACCCCCAAACCTAACATTTTGCTAGTCCTTGAGCAAAACACTAAATAAAATAGCATAAACAAATTTAAAACTATGCCACTTTCGTAGGGATCACGGTTGCATTTAGCTTATCAACAAGCCTTTAATCCCCTAGGTGTCCCTAGTGGACGAGTTGTAGTCTCGTGAGGGTTTACAGCAATGATACCCACAAACATTTTACAAAAGTAAAAAGGTAGTAAAACTAATGCACACAAAAGCAAAAAGACAAGAGAAAAGAGAATAAAGAAGTTAGTGACTAATCAGGTGAAATTTCTACTCCAAGTTACTAGTTGTTTTGTTTCTTTCTAAATTACTGAATAAGTAAATTCTCCGATTATATTATCATTCTCCATATACACAGCCAACATAATATTAAACAACTTATTTTGCCCACAACAGTCATAAGTGCAGTTGATAAGAGAGTAATATTTTTGTCCTAAAGTTTTATCAGAATTCACACCTTTTTGCAGCAATGGAATAAATTTTCTGATTTTTCGGATTTTTTTTTTATTTTTGATTTTATCTTTTATTTATATACAATATCTTCTGTCTATGTAGCGAGTGTTGGGTCGGTGACTCCCAAACCAGTTGGCTTTGGGGCACCAGGTGTTAAGATACCCCTACAGACTTAATTACTCAGACTTCAGATATATATATTTTTTGCAGCATCTTTGATCCATGTAGCGAGCTTTGGGCCAGTGACTCCCAAACCAGTTGGCTTTAGGGCACTAGGTGTTAAAACACCCTTATAGACTTAATAAATCGGATCTCAGATGTTTTTTTTTTTTTACTCCATCACTTTTTGAGATGCTTCCTCCAATAAAACAATAGCACTGAATATTACAAACTTTTCAATTACAGCTCATGTCTGTATGTTTCCATGTATGTTGATAATACCTGTCAACTGAGCATATGAAGATCCATTTTAGTCAATTTTATGGAGAATTTACAAATTAAATAATTCAAAAGGAAATAAACAAAAATTAACTTGTTTCGAAATAGGTTTGAGATACGTCTCAGGAATGGAAACTCCTTACTTAGCTATCTCTTACCAATTTTACATTTTTAGTTAAAATAAAAACATAAAAACGCAAAATATTTTTGTAATTTTTGGAAAATTTTCAATTTTTTTTGTATTTTTCAAAATATTTTGGACTAAAAATAAAAATAACACACAAACTAAAAACAAGGTACTGATCAACTAATTCCCTCACCCCTAAACCTAAATGAGACATTGTCCCCAATGTCTTAAATAGTAAAAGAAGAGTTTAGAAGATAATACATGGTTAGCTGAAATTCTACAGGGAATTAAAAGTTAAGATCCAGATTAATCTGACGCATCTTACCACGATCGTCCTCGGACCAATTTATTTTTGAAATGATAGGGTCAACTTGAGGTTCATAGGCTAAGATTTGGTCAATTAGATCCGGAGCAGTTCTGGCAGTAAAGAGGAGTTCTTTTAAAGGTTTTGACACGAACCCATTTCTTCGGGCATCATCAAGAAACACACAAAGAAAATCATAAAATCCATCAACGTTGTACAACCCAATTGGTTTCTAGTTTATGTTCAGGTTCGCCCAAGATAGTACTATAAAAATTTCCTCCAATGTGCCCAAGCCACCTGGCAAAGCGATAAAAGCATCAGCACGGTTAATCATTTCTATCAATCGTTCAGAAATACCTAGCACGATCAGTTCCTCTCCGTTTGATGGTCCAATAAGATTTGCCTCCTCCAAGGGTTTTGGGATGATTCCCAAAATGTGACTGCCTCCTTCCTGTACGGCATTTGAAACAATCCCCATTAGTCCAAGATTGCATCCGCCAAATACTAAGTGCATATTCCTTGCAGCTAAGACTTGACCTAATTCATGTGCTGCCTCTACGTATGTGGCTTAGTACCAACACTAGTATCGCAAAACACACAGATGTTTTCAACTCATCTTCTTGAAGTGGCTTCCATTTTTATATATTTTTCTCAAATCTGGATGCCTTCAAAAGTGCAATGACGGGCTGAATTTATAGTACCTAAAAAGGGTGAGTAATAATAGCACTAGTATCTTCCATATGACGTTTGTTAGCTAAAAAAAATAAAAGAAATCGTGAAATGTCAAAAAGTCTGGATCCTGTCTACGAAAATAAAGATATTTATAACAGAAAAGTGAATCAAAGCAATAATTAAGGCAACAGAATTGTGTACGCAATACGCCACTCGTTTGGTATATAAATCCATTAGGATATGTCTCAAGAATCCATTCCTTACTCAGCCATCGCTAATGAATCATCTCTTATCTTTGCCAAACACCATTCCTTCTGTCTTATGCTTTGGTTAAGCTTTTCCCTACAAAAATAACACACAAAATTAAAAATTCTACAACATGTATACACAAAATATGAAAATAGAAATTACAACAAAGTGCATGGGTTGCCTCTCTGCCAGTGCTAAATTTATCGTCTTCAGCCAGACGTGATTGAAATCCATCTGTTAAGGAGGTTTCAATGTAGTTTTGGATGTCCGATTAAAGACAATCTCGTGAGCGTTTCTTTTGAAGTGTCTCTTCCAACGGTAAGGTGGTAAAAAGAATTTTGTCTCATTCAGTGCTCGTGCCACCTTTTTAATCTTTATTACTCAAGTGGTTCCTGAAATGAAAGAAAGAAAATCAGAAGGTCTTGTATGGTGCTTGACTTGGAATGGGAGTTCCATTCTGTCAAACTTCTGGGTGATATCTTTGATTTGTACTCCCCAAAACAGTGATGTTTCGCCTGAATGCATTGGATTCTCAATAAGTTCAGACATTTACCTCCTCATGGTGAATAGTAAAAACTGTAAAAAGTAAAGAAAGTAAATTACTATTATTACATAACGTAAATAAAATTAATTAAAAAACTAAAATTTAAAAGAAACTAGATAGAAAACTCCCTATTTACATCAGAGGAATTAGAGAGGAAGGTACATTTGAAACTGAAATCTCTAGCTCAATTTATAGGCGCGGATAAGCTCTGGGCGTCGCGACGCCAAGGCCTTTGGCATCGCGACGCCAGCCTCTTTTGTCGTGGCATGACGAGGGCTTGACACGTGGCGATTCTGGATAAGGAGATAAGGCGACACGTGGCAAGGCAGCTGAGATCTCAATTATTATACTGACGTGGCATGACGTGGTGGTGACGTGGCGACAAGTGGCGAAATGGAGTGCCGGCACCGTAGGATTATGACACGTGGCACGCTGTGATTGGTTGATGATGATGTGGCGGTGACGTGGCACTTTGACTCAGTCAACTGGTGATGTGGATGATGACGTGGCGGTGACGTGGAGTGACACATGGCAATGGTGATTGTCGGCACCGTAGGATGATGACACATGGCACTGCGCACGTTAGAAAAATCAACTGTGATAGTGACACGTGGCACGGCACATGTTAGCAAAGTCAAACTTCTCTGATTCTGACTTGTGGACCCGACGCACGTTATCATGGACTTGGTTCACGTTAGGCGTTGTGACGCCAGGACTTGCGCGTCGCGACGCTGGAAATTATGAAAATGCCCCTTTTGCCATTTTTTTCTCTATTTTGGCCCCAAATTGCTTCCGATGCTTTCCAAACTTTATTTATCTGGAAAATAACAATAAAACACATCAAAACGTTCACAAAACTCAAGAAACTATACAAAAATATTAGGTTAAATGAGTGGGAAATAGTGATATAAATACCACTCATCACACCCCCAAACCTAACATTTTGCTAGTCCTTGAGCAAAACACTAAATAAAATAGCATAAACAAATTTAAACTATGCCACTTTCGTAGGGATCACGGTTGCATTTAGCTTATTCAACAAGCCTTTAATCCCCTAGGTGTCCCTAGTGGACGAGTTGTAGTCTCGTGAGGGTTTACAGCAATGATACCCACAAACATTTTACAAAAGTAAAAAGGTAGTAAAACTAATGCACACAAAAGCAAAAAGACAAGAGAAAAGAGAATAAAGAAGTTAGTGACTAATCAGGTGAAATTTCTACTCCAAGTTACTAGTTGTTTTGTTTCTTTCTAAATTACTGAATAAGTAAATTCTCCGATTATATTTATCATTCTCCATATACACAGCCAACATAATATTAAACAACTTATTTTTGCCCACAACAGTCATAAGTGCAGTTGATAAGAGAGTAATATTTTTGTCCTAAAGTTTTATCAGAATTCACACTTTTTTGCAGCAATAGAATAAATTTTCTGATTTTTCGGATTTTTTTTTTTGATTTTTGATTTTATCTTTTATTTATATACAATATCTTCTGTCTATGTAGCGAGTGTTGGGTCGGTGACTCCCAAACCAGTTGGCTTTGGGGCACCAGGTGTTAAGATACCCCTATAGACTTAATTACTCAGACTTCAGATATATATATTTTTTGCAGCATCTTTGATCCATGTAGCGAGCTTTGGGCCAGTGACTCCCAAACCAGTTGGCTTTAGGGCACTAGGTGTTAAAACACCCTTATAGACTTAATAAATCGGATCTCATATGTTTTTTTTTTTTTTACTCCATCACTTTCTGAGATGCTTCCTCCAATAAAACAATAGCACTAAATATTACAAACTTTTCAATTACAGCTCATGTCTGTATGTTTCCATGTATGTTGATAATACCTGTCAACTGAGCATATGAAGATCCATTTTAGTCAATTTTATGGAGAATTTACAAATTAAATAATTCAAAAGGAAATAAACAAAAATTAACTTGTTTCGAAATAGGTTTGAGATACGTCTCAGGAATGGAAACTCCTTACTTAGCTATCTCTTACCAATTTTACATTTTTAGTTAAAATAAAAACATAAAAACGCAAAATATTTTTGTAATTTTTGGAAAATTTTCAATTTTTTTGTATTTTTCAAAAAATTTTGGACTAAAAATAAAAATAACACACAAACTAAAAACAAGGTACTGATCAACTAATTCCCTCACCCCTAAACCTAAATGAGACATTGTCCCCAATGTCTTAAATAGTAAAAGAAGAGTTTAGAAGATAATACATGGTTAGCTGAAATTCTACAGGGAATTAAAAGTTAAGATCCAGATTAATCTGACGCATCTTACCACGATCGTCCTCGGACCAATTTATTTTTGAAATGATAGGGTCAACTTGAGGTTCATAGGCTAAGATTTGTTCAATTAGATCCGGAGCAGTTCTGGCAGTAAAGAGGAGTTCTTTTAAAGGTTTTGGCACGAACCCATTTCTTCGGGCATCATCAAGAAACACACAAAGAAAATCATAAAATCCATCAACGTTGTACAGCCCAATTGGTTTCTAGTTTATGTTCAGGTTCGCCCAAGATAATACTATAAAAATTTCCTCCAATGTGCCCAAGCCACCTGGCAAAGCGATAAAAGCATCAGCACGTTTAATCATTTCTATCAATCGTTCAGAAATACCTAGCACGATCAGTTCCTCTCCGTTTGATGGTCCAATAAGATTTGCCTCCTCCAAGGGTTTTGGGATGATTCCCAAAATGTGACTGCCTCCTTCCTGTACGGCCTTTGAAATAATCCCCATTAGTCCAAGATTGCATCCGCCAAATACTAAGTGCATATTCCTTGCAGCTAAGACTTGACCTAATTCATGTGCTGCCTCTACGTATTGTGGCTTAGTACCAACACTAGTATCGCAAAACACACAGATGTTTTCAACTCATGTTCTTGAAGTGGCTTCCATTTTTATATATTTCTTTCTCAAATCTGGATGCCTTCAAAAGTGCAATGACGGGCTGAATTTATAGTACCTAAAAAGGGTGAGTAATAATAGCACTAGTATCTTCCATAGGACGTTTGTTAGCTAAACAAAATAAAAGAAATCGTGAAATGTCAAAAAGTCTGGATCCTGTCTACGAAAATAAAGATATTTATAACAGAAAAGCGAATCAAAGCAATAATTAAGGCAACGGAATTGTGTACGCAATACGCCACTCGTTTGGTATATAAATCCATTAGGATACGTCTCAAGAATCCATTCCTTACTCAGCCATCGCTAATGAATCATCTCTTATCTTTGCCAAACACCATTCCTTCTGTCTTATGCTTTGGTTAAGCTTTTCCCTACAAAAATAACACACAAAATTAAAAATTCTACAACATGTATACACAAAATATGAAAATAGAAATTACAACAAAGTGCATGGGTTGCCTCTCTGCCAGTGCTAAATTTATCGTCTTCAGCCAGACGTGATTGAAATCCATCTGTTAAGGAGGTTTCAATGTCGTTTTGGATGTCCGATTAAAGACAATCTCGTGAGCGTTTCTTTTGAAGTGTCTCTTCCAACGGTAAGGTGGTAAAAAGAATTTTGTCTCATTCAGTGCTCGTGCCACCTTTTTAATCTTTATTACTCCAGTGGTTCCTGAAATGAAAGAAAGAAAATCAGAAGGTCTTGTATGGTGCTTGACTTGGAATGGGAGTTCCATTCTGTCAAACTTCTGGGTGATATCTTTGATTTGTACTCCCCAAAACAGTGATGTTTCGCCTGAATGCATTGGATTCTCAATAAGTTCAGACATTTGCTCCTTTATTTGCTCTGCTTCTTGCTCCACCTTTTCTTCACAGATGAATTTTAAAATTTCCGCATTCAATTCTTCATCTGTTATCTGTGAAATGCATGCTTCAAAATTGTCAACCTGAGGATGTAAAGAAATATCAGATTTTAGGTCTTCATCCTCTGATCTGGGTGAAATGATTGTCTCAGGTAGATCTTCTTCAAACATCAGTGCAAAATAGTCTCCAAGATCTTCATTTTGAGAATACAGAATTCCATCCTCATTTGTTGTTGCAGTTGGTACAAACAGCTCAGCTTCTTCGTTAGAGTCAGAATCTGAATAATAGAAATTAAACAGAGACTTCGTTGGTTCAGACTCCTGAACTGATACCTCTGATTCTTGATACTGCTCAGCCTCATCCTCTGTTATGATGTCATGATAAATCTCATGATATTCGAAGGCTTCTTCAGTAGTATTTGAATTTGCTCCGTGAGATATGTGACTCAGGTTCTCTGTTAATTGTCTAACTTGATCTGTCATCATTTGTATAGACGCCGCTTTACTCTGAATTTGTGCATCAAATTGAGCTTCCCGTTCCTCGAACCAATCTTTGAGCATGTGAATCAACTGATCTTCCTTTGATGGTTCTGATTCTTGTTGAAGATGGTAGGTAGATGGTGGATAAGATGGAAAATGTGATGATTCTTCGTACCTTGAATGATTCCAATAATTCTGCCACTCTGAAAGGTATATACATTGATCGCTCGGGTGGTTACCAGCACATATTACACATCTCCCCATTTCGTTCTGATGAGCAAATGTAGTATTGCTTAATTCTGATATCCAGTGATAGTTGTTGGGCTGGTCAACAGGCCTCAGAAAATCGGACTGTTGCTCCCAAATTTGGGGTGTATCTTCTAGTAAAGCTCGTGATCTCTCAATCTCCCAATAATGTTCCATTTTTCAATCGCATCAGAAAATAAAAGAAAGAAATAAAAATTACAGATAAAAATAAAGATAATTAGATACAAGTAAATTAGATAGCTTCAAAATTAATAACTCAAGAAAAATAAGTCCCCGGCAACGGCTCCAAAAACTTGACCGGCGTAAACACACAGGTATAACGCAAGTGCACGTATCGTTCAAGTAGTATAAAAATATCGATCCCACGAGGACTTAATTCCTACTGTTGTTATTAATTATTGATACTATTTATTTACAGGTATCTAATTAAATGGAGAAGAGAATGATTGTTTGATTGGTTGGTTGAATGTGGTTTTCCTTAATTAAAATAAATAAAATAAACAAAAGAAAATACTAAAGAAAATAACAAAAGACTCAAAGATCTAGGGTTGTGAATCTTTCTAATATCTTTTAAAAGATGAAGTGATTATTTTATGTTTGTGTAATAAATCGGTTTACTAACCTGGAAGACTAAATTATGCGAAAGCCTCTGTCGATGGTCAGACGCAAATACCCAATTTAATCCAATTGAACCATATGTCTATATCAACCAAATTATCTGGATTCATTAAGTTTAAGTTCCAATTATGACTACCCCCGCCCGACAGGTATATGTCTATCCTGTAAGGAAATCTATTAAAGGGTTATCTATCTTCAATGAAGATCGTGGGCTATTAAGTCTAAGGCTAAAACCTAAAATCCCTATGTCTAGTTCATTTTAGATTTACCAGATTAATCTTATTGGTGATCAGACAACAAGAAGCATTAAGCTTAAGACTTAATAAGTAAACCTTTAAATTACCCAAACTATAAAATAACCCCTTATAAACCGGTGATATTAGAATTCATCACAACCCCAGATAACTAACACATAACTAGGGCTAGTAAAAACTTAAAAGTAAAAGACATAAAGTAAAAATGCTGAAAAGTAAAAGACATAAAGTAAAAGCTGAAAAGTAAAATAAAATAAAATGCTAAGGTAAAATGATCAACTTTTACTATTTACTATTTAGATATCTCCCTTAATATAATATATTAACTTGTGATTATTTTACCAACCAGCCATATAGGCGGTAACCTGATAAAGTCAAATTAAGTCCAACCAGCCATAAAGGCGGAATCAAAATAAACCAGATTAAAATGATTAGAAAATTTAATTACCAACCGACCAATCTGGCGGTATCCTTGATTAGTCAAGTTTAAACCAGATTAAAATGATTTACCAACCGACCAATTTGGCGGTATCCTTTTTAAGTCAATATTTTAAATCGTGAAAATATTATTTTTAAGGGAGATTAATCTAAATAGTATCAGTAAAAGAATTACCTTTCACCCTAGCTGGGGAAGTTACCTCCTCATGGTGAATAGTAAAAACTGTAAAAAGTAAAGAATGTAAATTACTATTATTACTGAACGTAATTAAAATTAATTACAAAACTAAAATTTAAAAGAAACTAGATAGAAAACTCCCTATTTACATATGAGGAATTAAAGAGGAAGGTACATTTGAAACTGAAATCTCGAGCTCAATTTATAGGCGCAGATAAGCTCTGAGCGTCGCGACGCCAGCCTATTTTGACGTGGCATGACGAGGGATTGACACGTAGTGATTCTGGATAAGGTGATAAGGCGACACGTGGCAAGGCGGCTGAGAGCTCAATTATTATGCAGATATGGCATGACGTGGCGACACATGGCGAAAGGGAGTATCGGCACCGTAGGATTGCGACACGTGGCACGTTGTGATTGGTTGATGATGACGTGGCGGTGACGTGGCACTTTGACTCGATCAACTGGTGATGTGGATGATGACGTGGAGTGACACATGGCAATTGTGATTTTCGGCACCGTAGGATGATGACACGTGGCACGACGCACGTTAGCAAATTGGTTGTGATGGTGACTCGTGGCACGGCACACGTTAGCAAAGTCAAACTTCTATGATTCTGACTTGTGCACCCGGCGCACGTTAGCATGGACTTGGTGCACGTTAGGCGTCGCGACGCCAAGGACTTGCGCGTCGCGATGCTGGAAATTACTAAAATGCCCATTTTTCCATTGTTTCTCTATTTTGGCCCAAAATTGCTTCCAATGCTTTCCAAACTTTATTTATCTGCAAAATAACAATAAAACACATCAAAACGTTCACAAAACTCAAGAAACTATACAAAATATTAGGTTAAATGAGTGGGAAATAGTTATATAAATACCACTCATCACTTGGCTTTGGCTCAACAAGCTTAATGATTCCAGTTAAGCGCGACCCATTGACAGTGGGAAAGCTTCGTAATCCACATCGATGAGCAAGAGTGACCTTGACTTTGGCCAACAAGTCACAACTGCCTAAGACATGCGATATTAACAAAGATTTCATGGTTCAAACACATCCGCGATAGACAATGATCTTGACTTTGGCCAACAAATCAATGCCAATCTTGGATATTGAGATAGAACCACTCAATGGAAGGAAACGCTTAATATTAAATGAGAGGGCGTTTTCATAAATTGGCAACCAACTTATTATCTTTGATTAGGTCTCACCATACACCCTTAAACATGCATTCTAAAAGCACAATAAGGCACGATAAATATAATAATAATAATATGCGGATGGATATTTATAAACATTTTGTTCCTAGAACAAATCTCTCTCTTTTCTTTTCCTTTCTCCTGTTGGCACTTGACATTCTTCTATTTACCCAATTACATAACACTATAAGAAACCTTATTTACATTGAGGGGAATCGGTGAGAAGAGAAATACAATGAGAATAAGAGGTGATAGGCTGGACACACAGGTCCAATTTCAAATAAATATAATATTTACAACAATTTCCAAAATTGCCCCCACCCATCTAATATCCATCTGATATACATTATTCAAACAAATACATCCAAGCATTTACACATAGCATGTTTTCAATCAATGTAATCCAATTAATTAATTCTTCAATTAATGGTCATCCAAAGTTCATACATCGATTTGATTTTGCGTGAGTCCAACTCGTTTAAGAATAAATAATCAAAGTAAGTATTCTTGAATTATATCGAACTACAATATTAAATCCAATTTAAATTGTATTCAATAATAATTCAAGTTTAATTGCAAATTAAACAATTACACTTATTCTATTATAAACTGGGATTCCAAATCCAATCCAAATGGTTTCAAAGGCCTATTTAGCATCCAATGCCAATTCTATTAGGTCTAATGGGCTTTAATTAATTCTTTAGGCATGGACTTTTGGCCATTATGGATCAATCCCATAATGCCTTGGCCCATTTAGGAATCACCCTATGCCATAAATTAATTTTGGCCCATTAGGCCCAATTAGATTATAAAAGGCCCAAAAGTCATATTTTGGACTTTTATGGAAATAATTTATGCCCAATTGGATCCAACCCAATTGTCCACAACCAAACTTGGCCCAACTAAGCCCATTAATCCAAATATAACTAAATTAGCCCATTTAATATTTTAGGGACTAATTTACATTAATACAATATTCCAAATATTACATTAATTCATTTTAAGTTTAATTAACATAACTAATTAATTAATCTAACATTTTCAAAATATTAAATAATCTAATTAATCATGCATATCATTCTAATTCATGTCCAATACAAATTGAAGCAAAATCAAGTCTCCAACAATCATGCTAACTCACGGCAATGACAAGAAATTAATATCCAATTTGATTACAATCCAATTAAATCAACATTCAACATATATATCATGTCATTAACACATCCAAGTGTCAAAATTTAAAAAACACCATGAGTTACACTAGGGTAAGTTTCGGCCAACATAGGGAAATTAGATCCAATAAATTTTTCAACAATCCAACAATGCACAACTCCAAGTTATCATCATCTAACATCAACTAACAACTCAATTTTGAATTTTTATGCTCCAAGCAAAAATTCCTAATTAAAGTTTATGAACCCTAGTTTTCAAATTCATATTTAGCAAGGCTTTGGTACCATTGTTAGTCTCTAAGACATGCCACAAGATCCTAAACATGATTATATGTGTGAAATAACAAGAAAAAGTGGCGGAATCACTTACATTGTTATATGGATAAATTTCAAAATTTATTCTTTGGATGAAGCTCCAAGCTTGTTGTTATGTTGTTTATTCCTTGGGTGAGTTTCCCTATCACCTAATTTGACTCTTCCAAGTGCTAGCAATGTTGAAGTTTTGAAGCAAAATTTCATTACAATTAAGAGAAGAATTCGGCCAAGGTGAAGAGGAAGAGAGAGTGTGAAAAAGATTAGTCTTTCAAAACCTTGGTGGTTGTGTTGTTAAAAGCATTAATTTAAGCCAACTACTTACATCAACCTTTGACCTTTGATGTAAGTCATGTGGTCCCACCATATTGTAAATTCAAAATTTGAGTTGGCTTCCTCAACACATAACTTGACTTGGGCCCACCAAAGTCAAAGATATTTTGTGTTCCCAAAACACAAAAAGACACACGCAAAGTCACGGGCAATTTTATCGGGTTCGTTTAATTTCGATTAAATGAATTTTCCGTCGCACCATAATTAAATCCAATTTAATTAAATAATTATGTCTCGTAAAATTATTACGATAATCGCTTTTGAATTAATTCTAAATTAATTCGTTCGCCCGAATTAAAATCCAATTTTAATTTCGTATTGAAATCCGATTTCAATTAATATATCCAATATGTTATTTTAGCCTCAAATAAATAAATTAAATAGAAAAATCTAATTTAACTATTAAATTTATTTTATCGATTAATTCTAAATTAATCGTGTTCTCTCTTCTATACGAAGTTAATCCCATATTAATTCTTGCCGCAATTAATCCCAGATTAATTTTCTCTCTCATAATTAATCCCAGATTAATTCTATCTGAGTCAAATGTCATTGGTGAATCTTTGGGAAGTGACCCAAGAGATTTCTGGATATGTTGGCAGTACATACGGGTATCGGACTATCCGAACACGTGCGTACCCCGTACCATGTTCTCACCGATTTACAAGACATGGTTGGCATCTAGCAAAGCACCGTGCCTACCCAATTCTCCAGAAATATTCATCGAGGAATATCATTTTTTTCAGGCGTAGTAATACTAATATTATGTAATACGTAATACGATCCGGTATCGGATGTCACATGCTAGGCCAAGGGCTGGCTCTATGTCTGCCCCGTTCGAAGCATATATCGGATCCTGAGCAACTAATCTCTGTAATCGGTAAGTCATGACCTAGTCATACTATCCCGATAGCTGCAGCTTTAAGAGTACTAGTTCTGTATCATGTGTGACCATCATCTCCATATGACTGAAGTGATAATCCCATTTTGACATCACATCCAATACACTACGATTCTCAGTAAACCCAATACAGGCGTACACAAAACCTGTTAAAGCTCCAGACGACCAATACTAAAGTAAACTGATTGTCGCAAGTAATAACGACGTAAGTCTCAGGTTAAAGATCACATACACCTACCCTGATTCGGATTCCCATAGACACATAGTCTTACTACCAATGGGATTCCGAGTGGGTCTATCCAGAGCGAATTGTTCCCGGTCCAATGGCTAATAGAACCTCTTATTACACTTGCATAAGTTTCCAATATCTAAATATATGAGAACTATGTCGTTAAGCTTCCATAACTCACACAAGTGTAATATTAGTCTATTCTGCATTAGTAATGTCCAGTCTCGATAATACTTCGACTAGGGATATTTAATGATAAAATCATTCGTGGATTAATAATGTCTCATATCTTATTAATCTGATTTAACCATATGGACTTTTATCATTAATATATATCCAAGTAATCTAATTACAATAATGATAAAATAGCAATTTCCTTTTGTCACATAGATAATTTGTACAAAAACACAATGTTCTTTACAAATAGTGATGCTATAGGTTATAATTGTCCAACACTTGCGCCTCGGAGGTACAAGTAAAAATTTATCATTTATTCTATTTAATAGAATATTGTATTCTATTTAATAGAATATTGTATTGTATTTGATAGAATATCTTTTCTACGATCCCGAGTATTGAAAATTGTTTTATTACTTGGAAATTAACATCTGATGTTAACGATTGTAGAAAAGACTTGACTTATTGAAGTCAAATGTGAGAATGATAAGCTATAAATAGAAGTACATAATTAATAAGATGAAAAGACCCTTAGACATCTTCCGTATAAGTTCAATAGGATGTCAGAATCATTTACAAAGTATTTGATACTTAATGATTCTGTTGTTTTCTTATCGAAGAAAATTATCCTATAACTTATAGTGAGAGTGATATTTGATATCGATTTCGGAAATTACCATTGAACCGTAGATCTAAGATTGTTCATTGCTTACTACGATCAAGTTTTGAACTTGATTAAGCTTTCGTTATGAATTGTTCATAAAATGTGCAAATTATTTATGCAGCAAAAGCAATGTGAGCTAATTAAGGGTTTGACATTTACAGTATGACAGTGAGAAAGGTTTTACTCAGTGATCTATTATAGATTTTAAGAAAAATTGTCTCTAGTCGCACTAATTGAACAATTAAAGATTTGTTGGTTAATGTTGATATTAAATTATGTATTTTGGCTAAAGAATGCAAAGTGGCGTTCTTGAGTGATTTCTTCGAATGAGAGATCCGTCGTGATTTCTTTGTTTAAAGAGTTCATTCTAGAATGGCCCTAGAGTTTATATTCTGCTAAGATCACAGTTTGATATACTAGCTTATAGAGTCGATTGTAGACTCAGATAAATTTTCTGAAAATATGTGTTCTCTAATTTTGATAGAGTCAGATTGTCTGATTTTATCAAAACATAGAGAATACATATTTGATAGTAGGGTCAGTGAGAGCATACAAATTTCTTTCTAAGATTATATATCCTAACGACATTATCATTATTAAAGTAATAATGAGATGTTTGTAAAGTAAAACGTTTACTTAAGTCCTTTTTTCTCCGTGTAAGCAGTGTGAGTAGTCTCTATTATATTTGATATAAAGTTTTATATATGATATAAAACTAAGAGACTTGTGTGAAACTCTCATTAGTCGCGTATTAGATATGATCTAATAAATGACATAGTAAGGCTAACTGTATATCAGTTAGTATAACTGTTTGACAGTTAACATGTATTTTTTATATATAGTATTCATCTTTCATAAAGGACGATACCTTTGTCAAGAAAAGATTGATTAGAATGTCTAGTCAACATTATGCATCATATGATGATGGTGTAATGAATACTATATTATATGTGATTAAAGATATCAATTTAATTGTAATTGTTACGAGTTATTTTGATATGTTACAGATCATATGATGGGTCTTGAAACATATATTTTGTTATCTTAGAGATATTGAGAATAAGTTTCTTATTTATGGAGAATTTAGTCTGCAACCATAATGTCAGATTAGTTTTGATCCTTATTATGACATTAGATGGTCTATGTCATATAAAGTCAGAAAAGATGCAGTGGGAGTGTCATCGTTGATTCTACTAAATTAGTGGTATCAGTTGTAACTTATGAAGTATTGACTTATGAAGTTTCATTGTGACCCTATAGATTAGAAGTTTTCATATTAGTGTAATGTTTGCGGTTGTCTCATAGTATTTGGATTTGATTTCTGAATACATAGACAACTCAATAGCTATAGCACAATACTGATATAGCATCTGAGTCATATTGATGTGGAATTTGGATTCTACAAAATATGAATGGTGTTTACTAAGGAAAATAATTAGGTTTGTTGGACTGACTCAATTTGTTAAAGCGGGCTTACTTGTTGTTGCCTACCTTTTGAGTGCAAGGTGAGCTCTTGAGGGCCATGAGTATGTGATACACATTGAGATGTGTGTATGATACCATGGATTGGCACTAGAGCAAGTGGGAGAAATTATTAGGGTTGGTGCTCGGAGTGCCAATCCGTATCGTATTTATGTTCGACTCATAAATACGAACAATTCCATTTTCCATAATATTACTTATTTTATGGTACCACCTCTTATCTTTTATACACATATTCGATCTAATTACGATTGGATATTCAATTACGATTAGATCGAAACTAAATCTGATTTAGTGATACATGTATATTAGATAAAGACCCTAGGATTTACAATGTAGTGTGTAGTTACAACGTAGTTTGTAATTGACATTGGGAAACACACTATAAGATGTATATCCTTAAATAAAGTTCCTAGTCAAGATTTACTAACACGGGTCAGTTAGTCAAATCTGCTGAGACCAGTACATCTCGTATATCGTGACTTGGTCCGATGGTTTATCCCAATGAACCATGAGTCTTGGGAGACTCGTATAGACATGTAGGTGTTCATTTGATAAACACTGAATGACTCTCTAAGATTTCCTAACAGATGGTACACCAACATCAATAGGAATTTTCTCGAGTTGAGCGAGAATAGTGATCCTTCGACTTGAGATACCATAGTGTGATATATGAGTTATCCTCCACACTTTGATGGCAGTCACATCACCGATATATTTAGATCAGACCTCCGCCTGTTCATTGGGTGTGAACTGATGCTTATGATATCCAGTACGTATCAAGAGAGGATCCGTCAGTCCTGTGTACAGTGCATAGGTATCCTACATGTGTTTATGATATAGTAAATCCATGGCCGTGGTATAACTTCGAAAATCAGTTCCGAGTGTTATTTAGAGATCATAAATTGAAAGTCGACTATATTATACCGAATGGATTTGACGTTCTCATCTATATCCCAGGTATAATATGGATAGCTTGTGACGGAGGGATTATACGTATGCAATGACCTCGGCTTTCATAGTTTAGCGAGATTATCCGTGGTCGTCATAATTCATGAGTGGGTGAATTACGGACACGAAATTGGATTTCGTGACGGATAAATCTAAAATTAGAGAGTCCCACAATATGAAGTGTACTCGTTGAGCACTTAGGCAACGCAATATGAATAATACATATTATTCATAATACTTCATCGGATTAAATGAGTTAATTCGAATCATTTAATCGGTTAAACGATAACACATGCATTAGGGGATTTTGGTTATTTAATAATTATTATGTATTTGTATCTGATACATAATTTGATTAGATACATATTAATTAATTGTCAAATGTGATTTTGACACATGCCATTAATATATGTATTTGTTATTTAATGTAAATAAAATACATATAAAACAATAATTATATTAATTAATTATTTTGATATTTAAATGTTAAATATTTGAATAATTAATTGATAAACTTTTTCATAATTGTTATGATAAATGTTTAATTATTATTGGTGACATATGGCATGATTTATTAAGCTTAAGTGTTCAAATTTGACTTGTCCAACTCAGAGCTTATCTTATATTATTTTTAATTTAATGAAATTAAAAATACAAAATTGACTTTTTTACCACTCCAAAGTCGGCAAAGAGGATTTAAAAAGGGGAAAATTTTATTTTCTTCATCTTATCCTCTCCATGGCCGAAACTAAATCTAGAAAAAGGCTCTCAAATTTTTCTTGATGTTTCAAGGAAGAAAATCAAGAAAAATCAAGAAACAAGCTTAGGAAAATAAGAGATTAAAAGGTAATCTTCAATTCCCTTAAGCTTTGAAAGTTTGTTTCATGTTCTTGATTATCTAGATGGATTCTAGGGTTTCTTATTTTTCATAAAATTGGGTCTTTTGGTTGTGGTGGATGTAATTATAAGTGTTGATGCATGTGTGAAGTGATTTGGTTAATATTATTGTAATATTAGTCCAATTTATTCATTTGATGATATGTTGCCATTATAGAGTTTAATGACCACTCTTGTAATGCCTAGAACTTTTCTTGAGTGCTTCATGTGTGGTGACTTTGATTGGTGTTTTGATTAATTGGATTAATCTTAAAAAATTGGATTTAACGCATGAAATTTGATAATTTTCTGTTCTGGATCAGATCTTGAATTGATTCTATTTTGGTGATGAAACTGATGTTGTTTGAATGTATTGGATGTGTTTTTGGTGTTGGAAAAATTACCGAAAATTATTTCGGAGTTGAAATAAGCGAAAACGGCCAAAACGGCGTTACCAGGTGACTTTTGAGCAAACGGGTGACGGCTATCCAAACAGTGAATTTGTCACTGTTCAGGAAGCCCATGAACTGCCCTAACACTATTTGGGTTGACCTGGGTAGTCCCAATAAGTGTTGGGTGGTCGGTTCGGTCAAAAACGTATTTTGCGTCATTTTGCAGAAAAATATTTTTCTTAAAAGTTTCGCGAAGTTTCTACCTTATTTATGTCGTTATTTGATATCGAATAAATGTGTTTAGGTGAAATATGAATAAATTATTCATATTTGATATTGAATAATTTGTTCAGTAATTTAAAAAAGTTTTAAAATTTCGATTTCACCCGAACCGCGCTTCCGCTGCGCCTTTCACCCGAAACCCCAACAGAATCAACGGTGACACTCCAACTGCATCTTTTCTGACTTAGTATGACATAGACTATCTAATGTCATAAATAGACTCAAAAATAATCCGACCCTAATGGTTGCAGACTATATTCTCCATGAATAAGAAACTCGTTCTTAATATCTCAAAGATCGCAAAGAACATGTTTCAAGATCCATCCTATGGTCTATAGCATATCAAAATAACTCGTAAAAATTAGAATTAAATTGATATCTTTAGTCGCACATTATATAGTATTCATTATGCTATCATCATATGATACATCAGATTGATTAGACATTCTAATTAGTTTCTCTTTCGACAAATGAATCATCTTTTACGAAAGATAAATACTATATACAAGAGACACACTAACTGTCAAACAGTTATACTAACTGTCATACAGATAGTTTTACTATGTCCTTTATTAGATCAAATCTAATGCACGACTAATGTGAGTTTCTCACAAGTCTCTTAGTTTTATATCATATATGAAACTTTATATCAAATATTAACAGGGACTACTCCCACTACTTTCACGAAGAAAAAAAGACTTGGTAAACCTTTACCTCGCAAATATTTCATTATTACAGTATAATGATAATGTCGTTAGATATATAACATTTAAAAGATATGGTCGCTCCCACTGACCCAACATTTGTTGGACAAAATGACCCATAGCGTCACTATTTGCACAGATCATTGTGTTGTTGTAGCAAATTAACTATGTGACAAGGAAATTGCACTCTCATCATTTGTGATTAGATCACCATAGATATATAAATGAAGAGAGGTCCCTATGATTAGTTCCTGGACTGAGAATGATATGAGACAGTATCAGTCCCCGAAGGATTAATCATTAAATATCCCTAGCCGGAGTATTATCGAGACTGGACATCGATAATGCGGAATAGGCTAGTATTGCACTTGTGTGCGTTGTGAGGGCACAACGGCATAGTTCTCATATATATAAGTATTGGATACTTATGCAAGTGCGATAGGAGGTCGTGTTTCACCGATGGTACGGGAAACAGCTTCGCTCTGGATAGACCCCTCGGAATCCCATTGGTATTATGACTATGTGTCTATGGGAGGCCGAAATCAAGGTAGGTGTGTATAGTCTTAACCTGAGACTTGCATCGCTAATACTTGCGATAATCGGTAGACTTTGGTCTTGGTGGTACAGGGCTTTAACCGGTTCTGCGTACACCACTTCTGGGTTTATCAGAGAGTCGTAGTGTATTGGGTGTGATGTCAAGACGGAAGTATCACTTCAGTCATAGTGGAGATGATGTCACGCAGGATACGGTACTAGTGCTCTTGAGTGTTGCGCAACCAATCGGGATATTGTGACCAGGTCATGAATATCCGATTATAGAGACTATGTTACCAGACATCCGATATGTGCTTCGGACGGGGTAGACACTTATCCAGCCCCAGCCCTAGCACGTGACTATCCGATACTGGGCCGATATGCACAATACAATGGTATACTACGCTTGATACAGATCTTAATATTCTTAAATGGATATGTCCGGAGAATTGGGTAGACTTGGTGCTTTGCTAGGAGTCGACCTTGTCTCGTAAATCGGTAGTAGAACGTAGTACTTGGTACGTACGTGATTCGGATACTCCGACGACCGTATTTACTGCCAACTTATCCGGGGATCTCATGGGTCGCTTCCCGATAATCCACCGATGACGCACAACTCGCACTCTTGAATAATCTGGGATTATATAGAAGAGAGAGAAAATTAATCTAGGATTAATTACGGAGATATTTTATCTAGGATAAAATATCGTCTAGAGAGAGATAACGATTAATTTGGAATTAATCGGTAAATTAATATATTCGATATATTAAATGAAATTAGATTTCGACGCGGAATTAAAATTAGATTTTAATTCGGGCGAACGAATTAATTTAGAATTAATTCGTTAGCGACGTGAATAGTGAATTCGCTAGGCGTAATCATTTAATTACGACGCGACGGAAAAATCGTTAATTTGGAATTAGCGAACCCGAGCCCGAGTGTGATTGCGAGCGCATTCGTATTTCGAATTCGAGTGCGGCACGCAAGTCGCATCAAGCGTCAAATCAATCGTCACATCAAGCGTCAAATCAAATGTCACTTTGAGTGAGTGATTGATTGATTGATTGATTGATTGATTGATGATTGAAAGACTTACATCAAGTCACTTTATTAAAGTGACATGTGAATAGTGATTGAGTTGTTGTAATAGTGTTTGGAGGGAAATATTTACTTTGATTTTAATAATCAATTGGTAAATGTTTTAATATATATTTTATGGAAAAATATATAAAGCTTTTTGGAAAAGCTTTTCACAATGACATTACACAACTTTCTTCTCTCTCTTTTTCTCTCTTCTCCTCACGCCCAAAACAAAAAATGTGGACTGGTTTTGAAGCCAAAATGGCGTGAATCAAAGGGAAGCAAGAGTGGTTTTTCATGGTGAGAAATCAAGTGCTAGCACACTTACGAGTCTTGCGAAGGTGGTAGGGAGGTTCGCCCATGAGCCGGGATCCGTTCACGAAGCTTGGAGCTCCATTTCTCAACTCAATTTTCTGTTTTGAAGGCAGTGGACTGCATCATTTGGGCATCCTTGGCAGTGAGTTTTTTGGGCTTTGTTCGTCTTCAAATCGACTCAACCGATCGATGTGAGTATTCCGCTATCTCCGTTTGTGTTATTCACACATTGTTTTCATGTCTTGTTTGATCTTGGGACCTAGATAATAACCAACAATGGCATCAAGAGCTTAGGTTCAAGCATGAAAAATGTAGGGCTTAAAATTGGGTATTTTGGATTTGAGCATGATTTTATGAAATTGGATGATTGAGCATGTTTAAATGTTGTTTGTATTGAAGATTGATTTGATCAATTTCAAAAAAAAATGTTTGGAAAATTTTCCCCAATATTCCTCTTGGCCGAATGTGTATTGATTTTGGATTCTTGGAATTTTTGATTTTGATTCATTTGATGAGTTGGAATCATTAAGGATGATGTTAATTTGGAAACTAATTGGATTGGATTTTGAATTGAACATAAAATCCCTAAATTAATCATCTGGCCAAATGGTATATGCCCTTAATGTCTTGGTATTTTGATTTTTGAACATTGATGTATTGGAAATCATTAGGATGGTTGATTTAATGTCGATTGTGGGTTCGATTGGATTGAAACCAAATCGGACACAAAATCCTTCCTTGGCCGAGAGCATTAAAGCATGTAATGGGTTTGATTTTTCATTTATGTGTTGGACATATGATAATGATAATGAGCATGATTAATTGGACTAATTTGGTGTTTTAGAAATATTGATTTAGTTGATTAATCATGTAATACACTTTAGGTAATTAAATTGCTAAATTGGATTATGTAATTTAATTATTGAGGCCTTAAAATTGGATTGGGCTTTAATGTTGTAATTGGGCTTATTGGGCTTGATTTTATCAAGTTGGGTTTAGGCCAAATGGATTGGATCCAATTGGGCCCAAAACCTTAACCATAAAGCCCAAATGCGACTAATGAACCTTTAAAGTTCAATTGGGCCTAATGGGCCAAGATTGATTTATGGGCTTATGGGGTAAATCCCGGATTGGACTTTGGTTATCGGTTTGACCCGAGTTGACCAAAAGTCCACGCCTTAAGAAATCAATTAAAAGCCCATTGGACTTTAATTGAATTGACGTTGGACGTTAATCGGTCTTTGAGACGCGTTACGATTAAATTTGGAATTTAAATCGTAAAAGGTTTATTAAATAAAGTGTAATATTTAATTTGGAATTGAATAGTGAATTAGTATTAATACATGTTAAATTTGATTTAAATGTAGTAGTTTAATTTAATTCAAGAATTCGTACTTTGAGTACTTATTCGCAAAAACGAGTTTGACTCGAACAAAATCAAATCGTTGTTTGAACATTGGATGATCACTTAATTATCAGATTAATTAATTTGATTAGATTGATTGATAGCATGCTTATGTGTGTGAATACGTGGTTGTGTTGAATGAATAATGTATATCGGATGGATATTAGATGGGTGGGCAATTTTAGAAATTGTTGTAATAAATTCGATTTATTAAATTGGACCTGCGTGTCCAGCCTTATCACCTCTATTCTCTTTGTATTCTCTTCTCACCTATTCCCCTCAATGTAAATGAGGTTTCTTTAGAAGTGTAGTGTAACGGGTAGAAGTAATACAAGTGCTAGCTTGAGTGAGAAAGGGAGAGATTTGATCTAGGATCAATGTGTTAAGTATCCATCCGCATATCATTATTATTTATTTTCATACTCGCTTTATTATGTATTTAGAATGCATGTTTAAGGGTGTATGATGATGAGACCTTAACAAAGATAATTAAATTGGTAGCCAATTTGCACGCGAAAAACCCTTTAAATATCAAGCGTTTATTTTCCTTCCATTGAGTGATTCTTACTCAAGATCCGAGATTGGCAGGGGTTGTTGGCCAAAGTCAAGCCCTTGTCCGTCGAAGATGTGTTTTAATCACGAGGCTTTGTTCCATATCGGTGTCGTGTCCAAGTTGTGGTTTGTTGGCCAAAGTCAAGACCACTTCTTGTCCATTGACATTGATTACGAAGCTTCCATGTCAATGGGTCCGCGCTTGACTGGGATCACTAGGTTTGTTGTGCCAAAGCCAAGGCCTAGTTGATTCAGAGGAAAAAGGTTAGGGTATACATTCGATGTATAGGCATATATAAGATATATGTTTGGGACTTGGATGTCCACCTACTGGATCTAGGAGTTGGATGAGATCCAATTGATCTTCGAGATCTACCTAGTTAATTATCATACAATTTGTTGGCCAAAGTCAAGATTGTGTGATATTTAACGGGATCCTAGCCCACTAGGAAACACGGTTTCCCGAGTACTCGACAGAGGGTTAGAGGCTCGACGAAAAATAGTGGGAGGCAAGTATTGAATTTGCAACATTCGTTCGAATACTCGCTAAACGCGCTCATCTATTTTACTCGTCATATTAATCAAAAGTATTAGTTGGACTAATATTTTATGTTGTTTTAAAAATATATATATAGTTGGACTATATACAAACTCATTCAATATATAGTTGATTTTATAATTGGATTATAGTAATCAATATAATTGAATTAAATGATAGTTGATTTTATAATTGGATTATAGTAATCAATATTAAAATTATAGTTGATTAAATAATTGGATTATTGTAATCATTATAATAAATAGTACCTTATTAAAATTGATTAAATAGTTGGACTATTGAAATCAAGAAAGAATTGAAAAGTTGAATATTTAAAAATATATAATCCTTGGATTAAATGTTTTAAATGATTTAATTTTATTGGGAATAATAATAGGTTACTTTATTGGATAAAATAACTTGTTATATCTAGGCCATAATTAAGCAAATAAGTAGAGCATAAAATCTTTGGAAGATTTATGTGATGATGACTTTAGTGCTTAATTAATATACTTATCATAAATCTATCTTTAGATTTAAAAGTATTAAAATGCAATTAATAATTCTTAGAGAATTGATTGACTATTCTAGAGGTGAAAAGTCAAAGTTTGCAATTGGGCGAGTTGCACAAGGTGCACATCATTTCGATATTCGAAACCCAAGGCTTGGCCAAAGGTTTGTGAAATATTGAAAAGATAATTGACATATCCCAAAGTGACTACCATTTGGATATGGAAGACACGAAGGAATTAAAGAAAGGGCGAGGCTCTAACTTTAAAAATATTTGTCAAAGTTATGTTCACTACTAGTATTGAAATTGGATTTTAAATACTTAGTGTGGTACATAAAATATATGTATTGATGTTCAGAATCCGCTATGAGCTGGATACTGACTTCAAGCCGAGATTTCTCTGCGAATCGGAAACGGGACGAAAGTCGCTGTTTCGACCGTAGATACCTAAGTTTAGGAACTACCCTTTGGGTATGTACTTAAATTAGGAACTGTTATAATGTAACTAGTTTGACTAGAGACATTATCTCTATATCAGTGTTTAATCCGTTGCGGATAAACCTTTATATTCTAGAACACTAAGTGTTTTTATTATATAAAGATGATACTGAGATAAATACATTAGATGTAAATAACAGAATTTATATTTTGAATATAAATAAAATCTCAAACATATAAAATGACAAATAAATAGCTCAAATTGATTTGATCAATAGAGACTTATTTGTGGCATTGTTGTCTAGGACACAATTAAACAAGACTCGTATATCCACACTTTTGAAGAGTGGGTACTAGGACTGATTTGACTATTCAAATAAGGTCTGCGAATCTAGTTTATTAGGTAAAGTACCTAAAATACTATTTACTTGGTAATAGTAAAAGGCCACCGATCTGTTAGCCCTATTCATGGTGAAGTAAGTGGGCCCATATCTAGCTAGGCTAGATGTGAACATGAATATTTCGTGACCTTAACGGATGTGGCATCACGTTATGGTTATGTGTTTCTTTTGAAGAACACAAATCGGAAACTTTAAAGTTTCGACACGAAGTAAATAAACAGATCGGCTATAGTATTATTCCGCCACGGTAAGACCGTAATGGAAAATACTTAAGCAGTAAGTTTCATACGTACATGAAAGAGTACGGTATTCTTTCAAATGAGGACTCCTCCCGAGACACGTCAGTTAGACGGTGTGTCCGAACTAAAACCGAATTTTGTTGGACATGATAAGGTTTATCACGAGTCGCTCTGAGCTACTACTGTTTCAATAGGATATGTATTAACAGTGCAAAACTTATTTAGAATAAGGTTCCATATAAATCTGTTTGACAGATATCATATAGGATATGAACAGGAAAGAAACGGGGTTTCTCATTCCTAGTAATTTGGGTATGCCAGGCATAACGTTTGGATGATACCAAACTAAGGACCCAAATTGGATAAGTGCCAATATAGGTTATCCTAAGGGAAACCTTAAGTATAGTACTTGTAAATCTCACATGAGAACAATGTGATTGTTGCTCACCATGCATTTTTCCTGAGAGGAATACCGATATGCAGTGGTCAGTGGGAGGATAGTGATACTCGATGAAAATCGGAGTAATACTGTTCAAGGCACGAAGTCCTTAATGGAACACAAACAGTTCATCAATGATGAATCTGTACCATTAATCTTCGAATACACAAGAACTGAGTAGATCGGATAGAGTCAGAAAACAACCTAGGGTATGGGTTTCTGATCTAACCTCATAAAGATGTCAATCTTATGAAGGTATATCCACCGACTACGTTTTGAGGAAGTGATACGAGGTATCGACTCCCTATTATGGCAAAGTGCCATGAGTCCGAAATGGATTCCATGTATAACAACTATTTGGATACTAGTTGTTGTACCACAAGGCATTGTGCCTATTGGTACATTAAACGTCTTCAAGGAAGACATACATGGAAGGCAACATACCAACGTACAAAGCTGGGCTTTTGACGGAAAGGTATCGTTATCAACATTGTGTTAATAACGGTTCAACCTTTTACCTGTTGCCATGGTAAATCCATTTTGAAGATGCTTGTTGATAACTGCATATTTCATTTATGAAATGTGTCAGTGCAGATCAAAATCGCTTTCCTGAAAAGGAAACCTTTTGGAGGATGTTTACAACATCCTGACGATTTTGTATAACCGACAAACAAGGTTTGCGGGTTATTCGATCCATGTTTGGATTAAGCAAGCATAAGGTTCTTGGAACTGACGTTTTGAAATAATCATAATGGTTTATGATTTGACTCAAAACGAAATAATTCTGTGTGTTATAAGGAGGTTAGTGGGAGGGAGAGCGCACTGACAGTTAAATTCCCATATAGCAATTGATGAAAGCTTGGCTTTCAATAGAAATTCTCCGTAGAATTCTGGGGAGTAACAACCTTTATTCGGGAATAAAGATCTACTGGGATAGATTTGGAGTTGTTAACACTCTCTGGGAAATTGTACATTTAAAATGTACTTGATAGGGTGTCTCATACGCTTCGAGCATATGGAGTCACGATCAGGTCAATCCAAGTGATAGTCACTGGATTGAAGATTAAGAACATCTGTTAGTATCTGAGAGAACTAAAGATGTTGTCTTAAACTATGGAGAAGGAGAACTTGAAGTGACTGGGATCACTGCTGCAAGTTTCCAAACAATTAAATACTACGGTACTATAAAGTTTGAATAACGGGACAGTGAGCTGGAAATATTCCGAGCAAGATAACTGTTGCCGAATAAACAACAAATGCGGATTATTGCTGCAGCTGAGGCAGCAGCAATAGAAGCCATTTGGATCGAAAATAAATCTAATTAGATTAGATATAGTTCTTTTAGCAGCTGAGCTAGGCGTCAGCACAGGCTAAGGAATTAAAGGTCTCATCGACGATCCAGATATATACTTCTATATCATCTGATTCGTTCGGATCATACATCGTGGCGATGTGATGATCGTGTAAATCGCGTCAGACGATAATCAACAAATCCGCTGACGAAAACCTTTCCTCAGCAATTTGAGCGAACCGTACATAGTTCGGGTGTGGGACACTTGAGTGACTGGCTATGTGCCAAGTCGGAGATTGTTGGACAAAATGACCCATAGCGTCACTATTTGCACAGATCATTGTGTTGTTGTAGCAAATTAACTATGTGACAAGGAAATTGCACTCTCATCATTTATGATTAGATAATCATAGATATATAAATGAAGAGAGGTCCCTATGATTAGTTCCTGGACTGAGAATGATATGAGACAGTATCAGTCCCCGAAGGATTAATCATTAAATATCCCTAGCCGGAGTATTATCGAGACTGGACATCGATAATGCGGAATAGGCTAGTATTTCACTTGTGTGCGTTGTGAGGGCACAACGGCATAGTTCTCATATATATAAGTATTGATACTTATGCAAGTGCGATAGGAGGTCGTGTTTCACCGATGGTACGGGAAACAGCTTCGCTCTGGATAGACCCCTCGGAATCCCATTGGTATTATGACTATGTGTCTATGGGAGGCCGAAATCAAGGTAGGTGTGTATAGTCTTAACCTGAGACTTGCATCGCTAATACTTGCGATAATCGGTAGACTTTGGTCTTGGTGGTACAGGCTTTAACGGTTCTGCGTACACCACTTCTGGGTTTATCAGAGAGTCGTAGTGTATTGGGTGTGATGTCAAGACGGAAGTATCACTTCAGTCATATTGGAGATGATGTCACGCAGGATACGGTACTAGTGCTCTTGAGTGTTGCGCAACCAATCGGGATATTGTGACCAGGTCATGAATATCCGATTATAGAGACTATGTTACCAGACATCCGATATGTGCTTCGGACGGGGTAGACACTTATCCAGCCCCAGCCCTAGCACGTGACTATCCGATACTGGGCCGATATGCACAATACAATGGTATACTACGCTTGATACAGATCTTTGATATTCTTAAATGGATATGTCCGGAGAATTGGGTAGACTTGGTGCTTTGCTAGGAGTCGACCTTGTCTCGTAAATCGGTAGAACGTAGTACTTGGTACGTACGTGATTCGGATACTCCGACGACCGTATTTACTGCCAACTTATCCGGGGATCTCATGGGTCGCTTCCCGATAATCCACCGATGACGCACAACTCGCACTCTTAAATAATCTGGGATTATATAGAAGAGAGAGAAAATTAATCTAGGATTAATTACGGAGATATTTTATCTAGGATAAAATATCGTCTAGAGAGAGATAACGATTAATTTGGAATTAATCGGTAAATTAATATATTCGATATATTAAATGAAATTAGATTTCGACGCGGAATTAAAATTAGATTTTAATTCGGGCGAACGAATTAATTTAGAATTAATTCGTTAGCGACGTGAATAGTGAATTCGCTAGGCGTAATCATTTAATTACGACGCGACGGAAAAATCGTTAATTTGGAATTAGCGAACCCGAGCCCGAGTGTGATTGCGAGCGCATTCGTATTTCGAATTCAAGTGCGGCACGCAAGTCGCATCAAGCGTCAAATCAATCGTCACATCAAGCGTCAAATCAAATGTCACTTTGAGTGATGTTATTGATTGATGTGATTGAGTTGATTGATTGAAAGACTTACATCAAGTCATTATTAAAGTGACATGTGAATAGTGATGTGAGTTGTTGTAATAGTGTTTGGAGGGAAATATTTACTTTTGTTTAATTAATCATTTGGAAATGTTTTAATATAATTTTATGGAAAAATATATAAAGCTTTTTGGAAAAAAGCTTTTCACAATGACATTACACACTTTCAACTTCTTCTCTCTTTTTTTCTCTCTTCTCTCACGCCCAAAACAAAAAATGTGGACTGGTTTTGAAGCCAAATGGCGTGAATCAAGGGGAAGCAAGAGTGGTTTTTCATGGTGAGAAATCAAGTGCTAGCACACTTATGAGTCTTGCGAATGTGGTAGGGAGGTTCGCCCATGAGCCGGGATCCGTTTGACGAAGCTTGGAGCTCCATTTCTCAACTCAATTTCTATTTTTGAAGGCAGTGGACTGCATCATTGGGCGTCCTTGGCAGTGAGTTTGTGGCTTTGTTCGTCTTCAAATCGACTCAACCGATCGATGTGAGTATTCCGCTATCTCCGTTGGTGTGTTCACACATTGTTTTCATGTCTTGTTTGATCTTGGGACCTAGATAATAACCAACACTATCAAATATGTATTCTTTATATTTGATAAAATCAGACAATCTAACTGTTATCAAAATTAGAAAACACAGATTTCGGAAAGCTTATCTGAGTCTACAATAGCTCTATAAGCTAGTATATCAAACTGTGATCTTAGCATAATACAAACTCTAGGACCATTCTAGAATGAACTCTTCAAACAAAGAAATCACAACCGATTTCTCATTCGAAGAAAACATTCAAGAATGCTACTTTACATTCTTTAGCCAAAATACATAGTTTAATATCAACATTAACCAACAGAACCTTAATTATTCAATTAGTGTGACTATAGATAAGTTTTCTCAGAATCTACAATAGATCAGTGAGTATAACTTTTCTCACTGTCATACTATAAAGGTCAAACCTTTATCAAGCTCACTTTGGTTTTGCTACGCAAACAATTTGCACAATTTATTAACAATTCATAACGAAAGCCTAATCAAGTTCAAAAATTGATCGTAGTAAGTTATGAACTATCTTAGATCTATGATTCAATGCTAACTTCCGAAATCGATATCAAATATCGCTCCCACTATAAGTTATAGGATAATTTTCTTCAATAAGAAAACAACAGAATCATTAAGTATCAAATACTTTGTAAATGATTCTGACATCATATTGAACTTATAAAAAAGATGGTCTAAGGGTCTTTTCATCTTATTAATTACGTAGTTCCATTACAATTTATCACTATCATATTTGACTTCAATAAGTCAAGTCTTTTCTACAATAGCAAACATCTAATGTTACATACCAAGTAATAAAATAATTTTATTACTCGAGATCGTAGAAAAAGATATTCTATCAAATAGGATACAATATTCTATTAAATAGAATAAATGATAAACGTTTACTTGTACCTCCGAGGCGCAAATACTTTCAATTATATACCTATTATACAAAAGAAAGATTCAAATCTCAAACTTTTCAAGATTTAAATTTTCTACTATACATATCATATATGTAACTCTAGGAACGAATGGAACCTTAATTAAAGAGATGAATTAGTGTTACTGGAGCATAAGCCCAAGAGTATTGAAAACTAATTCGGTAACACTCAATATCAACGAATCAGATCAAATAAGATTCAATTACTCCCACTGACCAATTCCATCAAGATGGAATCGTGGAAGTTTAATATTGAGTAAGAATCACATTCATTAAATAACTTTAGAACTAATTGCCTTAAATTCATATGTTTGATCATATCAAACATCTTTGAACAATTCAAAGATTCACGATGAATTTCAAAGATATAGTTTTCAACACTTCAAATATAATATCTTTGAACCATTCAAAATATTATATCCGCATTTCATCAGAAACATATTGAAAGTTCTCGAACCATTCAAGAAGTTCAATATATATTCTTTTAGGAACACGCAACTAAGTCATGAAAATTCATTAACTAAGTTACAGAGTAAAGAAAACTATCTAAGGCAATTTCTAATTTATTAAACTACATACATCCAATGTATTAATCTAATAAATCTTATGGTCCAATGACGATCATTGGTTAAATGAGATTTAATCACATCTTGAATACAATATTCATTAAATGGATAAAGATATATGGTGTGATCTCATATCAGACCATCATTTACGATACGGAATAAGCATCTTATGCTTATGTGATAAAATCTCATAAAACACTGTTCTAAGTTATTTAGTTAACCGAACATTTTCTTAATGTTTATCTTTTCATTATGACACTACTAGTCATATTAAAATATGTAACAACTGTTTATATAGAACAAGTAACTATCCAATAGTCACAAGTTCTGATATCAAATATCAAAACAGTTATTAAACATTATTTTAAATAAATAGACGGGAGATCTAGTATCCAATACCTATAGTTGTAGTATTGTGAGAATCAATATTTTATATACAAAACTATACACATTTCCTTTCTTAAGCTTTATAACTTGCGTTCAATTATTCACAACAATTGCAAATGATTAATTAGCAAACTGTGTCAGACACGTGACTTCTAAGAGTCACTAAAGCCAAGAAACGTCATTATAAGATAAACAAATACTAATGGGATTTTCCTAATGCCAGTCAAGAATCTCGAGACATGAATTAATTTAAGTCAATTCTTACTGCATAAGAAACTATTCTTACTAGATAACTATATCCAAAACATATATCTATTTAGATTATTAATCATGACTTAGTAACTAAGTCACTAACCATCTTGATTTTTCAAGAAAATTGGAACAACAGTTCCCGATGGTTTGAACTAATCTAACAATATCTAAGTCTACTGTCATTCTAGAACCTATTCTAGAAATACGTAACCATACGAAACCATAGAAATATTCAAGTAATATGATATGCAGTGTATTAGAAGTATAATTCTATAAACAATATAGAATAAAGGAAAACACTTGTATCCGTCATGAAATCAAATTTCGTGTCCATAATCCACCCACCCGTAAATTATGACGAACATGAATAAACTCTCTGAACCATAGAGGTTGAGGTCACTGCATATGTATAATCCCTCTGTCACAATTATCCAGATTAATCCAGAGATATAGATACAAACGTCAAATCTCTATAGATATAATCACGTCGACGTTTCTATTAGCAATCTCTCAAATAACACTTAGAACTGATTTCTACAGTGTACCACGAGCCCATGGATTTAACATATACCTATTTCCATATTGAATATATATGCTCTGTACACAGAGCTGACGAATCCTATCTTGATACACATAGGATATCCAGAGCATCAATCCACACCCAACTAACAGGCAGAGGTCTGATCTAAATAGATCGTTGACGTGACTGCCATCTCAGTGTGGATAATAACTCAGATATCCACAGTGGTATCTCAAGTCAAAGAATCACTATGCTACTTAACCCGAGAAGATTCTTATTGACATTGGTGTACCATCTATTAAGAATATTCGGTGAGTCGTACAGTTATATCCAATATAAACATCTACATGTCTATATGAGTCTCCTGAGACTAATGGTTCATTGAAAAAACATTTGAATCCAATATTCCAATATACGACATGTACCAGTCTCTATGGGTTTACTTATTGACTAAGCAATTATAAACCTTGACCAGGAATAGTTTAAGAATGATACTATTATGAAACAATTCAATGATAGTTGCGACGCTTTTGCAACTGTATCATAACTAATCATTGTATGGTCATGTAAGTCTTTACCATATAATAAAAGAAGATATATATTAAAGAAATTATGTATTTTATTCATAATAAAATATTTATATAAGTATTTACAGAGAAATACAAGAGAAATTGGCACTGAGAGCACCAACCCTAACAAAATCTCCCACTTGCTCTAGTGCCAATATCGATTGTATCTCATACCCATCGACTCTACATGTTTATCAAATAACTTGGGAGGAATGGCCTTGGTAAGTGGATCTCCTACATTATCTTCACTCGGTACTTTGTACGCAATGATGTTCCCTCTCGAGACAATCTCTCGAATGATGTGATACTTTCGTTCCACATGCTTCGATTTCTGATGCGCCCTCGGTTCCTTTGCTTGTGCAATGGCTCCAATATTATCACAGTATAACGAAATCTGATTCTCGATACTTGGGACAACTCCCAATTATGTGATAAAGTTTCTAACCCAAATTTCTTTTATAGCTTCCGAAGCTGCAATATATTTTGCCTCTGTGGTGGAATGAGCTGTAGACCCCTGCTGGGAACTTTTCCAACTAATTGCATGTAACATCCCTAATCCGGGAGATACTACCGGTAGGGAATAGGCCGTACTATCCCCCTGAGTCTCTGTCTTTCTAACACTATTAAACTCATCTGATGTATAAACTCATGCATGGGACCGATGCCCAACTCAATGTCATAAATCCATAATTATTTTCAAACTAAATACCCAAAATCACTATACATTACAACTTTAGAAATGAACACTTATAACTTTTTACATGCATATTCTTTACTAAACAATCTATATGCTACATGACATTCTCTGACACTGTCTGAACTGAACTCTGACTCGACCTGGTGGACCAAACCCTCTAGTGACTGCCATCAGTATCCATCCCATTGAGCTCATCCTCCGAAAATACCTGCAAAACAAATAAACTTGGAGTAAGGGGGTTAGATCGTTTGAACGATCTAAGTGAGTGGACAGTTTAAAAGTAGTACTAAAAGTGCTTTTGAAAATCCACGGTTCTAAAACCAATTTCATCTTAAATCATCTTTTCTTAAATCTCTTCTATTACTTGAAAATAAATTTCTTCCTGGAAAACTTTTCTAAAGTTAGTTTTTGAAAATCTGGTTATGAAAACCTGCATCTGAAAGATTTGTTCTGAAAACTTATTTCTGAAATATCTGTTTCTGAAAACCTTTTCTAAAAACTGATCTCTGAAAACTGTTTCTGAAAACTGGTCTCCGTCTCTGAAAACCTGACGTATGGGGGCGTTACGTATCGTTGTTCCCCCATATGCCTAACTAGAGCGAGGAGTGTGAATCCATGAATTTGGGGCGTTACTTATCGCCATCCCCCAAATCATGCCACTCATATCCTTGAAACTAGTGGCCTTGGGGCATTACGTATCGCCGTCCCCCAAGCCATTAAACTAGAACTGGGGTACAAATCTATGCTATCCTCCAAGCTCTGAATCTAGGATCTAGGGGCATCTATCATCCCTAGTCTTGAACTAGGATCTGGGGGAATTACGTATCACCGTCCCCCCAGTCCTCTATATGTGCACAAGTCATCCGTCAATTCCATGTCTGTATCAAGTTACATACTGAGGTGGGATTTTTCCCCTATGCCTCAAAAAATCATAAATCTCAAGCTTTAAAAATCTATCTTTCTAAAACCCATCATTCGTAAAATAATTGTAATAAAACTTATCTTTAGAAACATGCTCTTTCTTAAACAACAGAAATAAAATATGGCTAACGCCCTGTGTGCTTTAAAAGTAAGTCTGGTATCAAAACATGTAAATAAATACATTTAGAGAGAAAGGTCCACTACTGATTTGGAGTCCAACTAGCCCTACTTCACTTTGCTGAAAAAATTTGCGATTCCTATGATGACCTTCAATGAACAACTTAATTAGAATTCATGTCGTTGGATACATTCTGAAATTATCGTCGCTGTATGATGTTCTACATTAGTTCTATGGTAAATCACATGTATATATGATGATACGAAGCCCTTCAGGTTGTCTCTAATATCCTGGGTTGAAACTGGATTGGCTAACATTTTTTCCTGAGAAATAGTCACGCGTCGCGACGCGACCTGGAGAAGGCCGAGACAGAAAGCTAGTTTTTTGGTTCACGTTGCGACGCACACATCACATAATCGAATTTGGGCTCATTTTTCCGAAATGCATCGCAACGCGAGGTACGTGGCGTCGCGACACGAGGCCAATTTCAGGGCCTAAATTTCACTTTTCAACTCCATACTCAAGCAATCCTAACACTTTTAATCTATGACCAATACGTAGACACTTTTCCCACCTCAAAACTCATCTCATATAGCCACCCCTACACCAACCATTATCTAGAATTCTAAGATTACCAAGCATAATTCCTCAATTATATACATACCTTTATAATCTTCATTACATGTTATAACTTCAAAACATTACCCAAAATACATGTTGCTAACTCTATCAGAGCCAATTATACAATTTTCTTTGCTAGGGGAAAGCAAGGTGCGAATTGGGGCTTCAAAAATTCAAACTTAAAACTGAAAACAGAATAGGAAAGTGATAAGTAACTTATTTCGCATGAGATGGACTTGGAATCATCATTTGTTTGCTTCCAAAATTTGTTTGAAAAATTGAGAAGACAATTTGAATAACTCTCCTCACTACTCATGTTTTTTATGTGTGAAAAATATGGTGAATAGTGTGCTATATATAGACAAAGAGGGGCTGATTTTGTGATGGAATAAATGGTTGAGATGATGCCACATCACCCAATTCTAGTTAATTCTCGAAATTACTATAGCAGCTGTGGAAATTATGAGTTTTGACCTATTTCTGGTCCGAATTTGGAAAAATGTTCAACGCAGAGTTGTAACTCTCGTTCTAAGATTTCCAAAGATATAAAATTCATAAATATCAGTGATCATATGATAAAGTTACGGCCCAATTACTAAAATTTGTTCGAGGTGGAACGTAAACTAAGTTCCGCGTCAAAATTTCAAGGAATCTTCTGAATGTCCCAAATGTCATTTTATGAGCATTTAGTTTCTCAAACATGATTTATATCAAGTATTATTCCTCCGAATTGTAATAGTCATCAGGTTCACAGGATGTTACAAATTCTTCCCCCTTAAATAGGATTTGTCCTCGAATCCTCTTTTAAACTGAAATTCTGGAGTCTGTCTAGATCTGAAATTCTCGATACTGAACATCTTATCGCAAGTTACATGATTCACATGATATGTCTTAGGTCACCAACTTTTAGCCGTCTACATATTTATTCTCTACTTCGCTTCCATCAATTGTATCATAACCTAGAAGGTACTTTATTTCTATCTGCATTGATTAATATTTACTTTATTTATTAAGCTCATAAGTATCCATTACTCTTCTCCTTATCATAATATCTATTTCATGTATGATACCTCTTGAATTCGTGATTGAGTGGCAATTACATGTCCTTACTTTGTGAGAGTTCCACTGAGTATTTAATACCACTGTCAAGCTACAACTATTGTTACGCCTTACAGAAATCTCATTCTTTGATTCCTAGCTATGACCAACTTTACTTATCTCCAACTGGTTCTTCCCAACAGGTACTTTCGAACTCCTCTCAACTACTAGCGTTCTCAATGATTAAGCCTTTCGCGTGTACTGATTCCATTCTGGTGCAAGTGTATAAAAGAATAATCTCTTGTATATTCCCTTAATGCTGCTCACGTATCACAAACTAGTGTTCATCTCCATAACTTAATTATTTAACTCTCTATTTTCTCACTAAGCTTCAACTACTTATGGGTTCTGTTTTTCCAAGTTCTCACTTCTCTGGCTATCTATGGAGCTTAGCACTTTATAGTGCAGGGTTAGATTCTTCATGTATCTCTTGCATACTAGTATTATGTACTAAATGGCTTTTATGCTAAGGTGGTTAATTCTATGTAGCTTCTTTCGAGATTCTTCACAATTTGCTAATGACTTAGAAGCAAGGTTCTTAAGTTGAGCTTAACTGTATGTATACTTTTACTTAAATCATATTCCATATTTCAACGTCGATATTGGCGATTCGGTTCTAGCTATAATTCATGTTCTTTTCATACTTTTACTTTCATTCTTACTACAAATTCGGTTACGATGTCCTTAACTTATTCTCCTTACCTGGTTGCATCCTGGGATCTCCCTCTTTATTGTTTCCATATTCTTGCTTCATCAAGTGTTGCTAATCACGTATACATAAATATACACAAAATTATGGATTTTATCTTTATCTGATAACCGTTTATGTAAATTATACCTTAACAACTCACACACTGTATAAAATACAGCATTGAAGTGGACTTATCTCCTTGGTTCCATATAACACTACACATTTACCAAACCATCTATTCCCATGGCTAATGTCATCCCAAACTATGGGGGTTAGGTCGACTTTAACTATGGCTAATTACTTTGCATGATTACATGAGTTAAAATGTAATAGAACTTTAGTTTCATTCCAATACTAAGAAATCTTACTGTTACGCCATTCTCTCATTGCTTACTCCATATTCTCTGTTATTGTCGCTACACTTCAACAGTTCCTCTTCTAAACTTTGATTTATTGACCTTCTTCATTTTTCCTCTGATCTCCTTCTATACCCGGAAGTTTCATGGTCTATGCCTCTGTTGCCTTACCAGAAGGATATTATCTCTTGCATGTCCCTATCCATGTCTAACGCTATTATTTTATATCCTCGTTACTACTAAACTAATACTTTATCTCTTCATCACTTCATCTAGACAACTTCTCTATTAAGTCTCTCACTTCGGGCTATTTTCTTCTTCCATTTTGTTCTTGTACCATATTCAAAGGCTTTATGTTTCTGTCTCCTTCCACTATGCATTCTATTACTCCCAGGAGTGCCTTAAGGGGAACATCAAGGTCTAACTTTTTCACTATTTTCTGTCGAGGGTTGGGAGGGTGGAGTTTGTCCTGAAATTTTCTAATTGTGGTGTTCTCGCCAATTACCCGTACTACAATTGCTCGTGCTACTTATCTACGAGCTTAGGACTCTCTTATCAGTGCATCTGGTATTAGCTCCGAGACTTAAGTACTTATGCTAAAAACCATTTGAATTATCCTCCTCAACTTATTCATAATTTAGCTCTGGCTATTGATCATACTACTTCTTGCTGAGAACCTCCATAAGATCCATGCTCTCTCAAATTCCTATTGTACTCCCAATATTACTCCTTTATAAGTTTTACTCTGTTATTTGACTTTCTTCCTTATCTCGGTTTCTTGATTCTTATAAGTCCTCACTTCCTTGGAAGCTCCCTATCTTAACAAATGTTATAGCATAACTACCAATCTTTTAACTTGGTTAATACACTATCACTACTCATGTATAATTTGGGTGTCTAAGCTATGAGAAACTCTTTATAAGCCGGGTATCTTACTTCTGCCTTGCTATACGTCGCTTACTTCGAATTCTTACTCTTTTTAACCTTTACTTTCTTAGGAGCTATCTGTTCTATTGTTTGACTATCTTACTATTTTATAATTTTCCCATCCTATCCCACTCCATTCTTTACTTAATGAAATCCTTACTAAACTCCAAGTTGATGGGTATACACATGCTTCCCACTTCTGGTTGAGTGTATATATACTTACTGAAGTAGGGTTGCTGGAAGGAAGAATTATCATTCATATTGCTTGAAGTTGTATCAACTATTCCATGTCTTATGGTTCCTTAATCTTGATCAATCCTTCCGAGGTCTTCACTTATGTTGTTGTTTCTAAGATACATTATCTATGTCACTATACTTACTGAATTCTCTTGTTATTTTCTATTTCCTTTTTACTATTTTCATATTCCATCTCTTTGTTCTAAACCATATTGAGACTAGTGATGGTTCGTTCTTCTGGCTGTTTTCTAGATTTTTGCTCTCTACTCTAGCTATAAGCCACGACTTTGCTATCTAATCTTTTTATTCGTATTGGTACTCTTTTTTAAATCCTGAGTCTCTCATATCTCATAATTCTATCTTTTTTGAACTCACGTGAACTTCTACTAGTATTTGTCTGATCTATGGGTTTCTCACAAGTACTACTACTTATCCCTTCTTGACTTGGGTCAGGTTTTTTCTTTTCTATCTCTTAAATCCTCCTTAGTTCTTTTCTGGGTGGTCTATCATTTAGTGTTTCCTATTTCTGACTAAGGTTAAATTTTCATCGAATTTTCTTACGGTTATCTTTAACTAAGTTGGGAAAGAATGGGGCAACCCTCTACATCTCGATAATTATCGTGGTCCTTGTTCTGGTACTATGTATCATGGTAGAGTCTAATACTCATGTAAGGTAGGTATGAGATAAGCTCCACCAGGATAGCTCCCTTACTGGAATTACTAGGTGGCGAGGATTTTGGTAAGTCTGATCTTATCTATATCTGTTTCTTTGGTTAAGGTAACTAATCACTTCTCTTTATGTCTTTCATTTTACTTTCTCACGGATCCGGATTTGGTTATCCAAAACTCCTACATCTTCTACGATAGCTTGGGTTTACTGGAAACTCCATTAACTAATCCTGATCTTTCGTTTCTCTTCTTTTTCTGACTATTTTCGCTAGTCATGGTAAAACTTTGCTATCCATAAGAGATTCTTATGGCTATTGGGTCTACTTGAAGGAGTTTTCTGCTGAGAAAAGGAATCTTGGTAGAAAAGAAGGAATTTTACTCAGGTTTACTCAATATTTTACTCTTGTTCAGGCTTGATATATGCTATTTACTACTATAAGTTCTAGTGTTTTCTTTATCATCTCATTTTGTACCTCTATCTCTTTACTACCTCTGATTACTTAGATCATCTGTACCTTATTCTTTTACTCTTCTTATAGATTTCTCTTCCCACTCCCTTGGATGAATATTCAAAACACTTCACTATCTAGCCTTATAGCTTGTCTGCACTTCTGATGATAATCCAGGATAACTATAGGAGAATTCTCAAATTGGATCTAGAGTATAATTATTTTCATAAGAAAAATATTGTTCGATTAGTCTAGGAAAGCTTACTAACCTTTCTATAGGACTTGAGGACATACTCAAGGATCAGATACTGGAGAGGTAGTGCCTCGTATACAGGTATCCCGAACATACTACGTATACAAAACCCCAGCACTCTGCCCACTGCAGTCACTGACACCCTAGACCATGCTCGAATACCATTTTATAACATCCCCAATCCAGGAGATGCTACCGGCAAGGGAATAGGTCATACTATCCCCCTGAGCCTCTGACTTTCTAACAATATTAAACTCATATGATGTATAAACTCATGCATGGGACTGATGCCCAACTCAATCTCATAAATGCATAATGCTTTTCAAAGTAAATACCCAAATTCACTATACATTACAACTTTAGAAATGAACATTTATAACTCTTTACATGCATATTTTTTACTAAACAATCTATATGCTAAAAGTAGTACTAAAAGTTCTTTTGAAAATCCACGGTCCTAAAATCAATTTCATCATAAATTATCTTTTCTAAAATCTCTCTTATTACTTGAAAACAACTTTCTTCCTAGAAAACTTTTCTGAAGTCTTTTTTTGAAAATCTAGTTTTGAAAACCTATATCTGAAATATCTATTCTGAAAACTTATTTCTGAAATATCTATTTCTGAAAACTATTTTTAAAAACTAATCTCTGAAAACTGTTTCTCAAAACTGGTCTCTATCTCTGAAAACCTAACGTACGGGGCGTTACGTATCGCCATCCCCCCATACGCCTAACTAGAGCCAGGAGTGTGAATCCATGACTTTGGGGCGTTAATTTTCGCCGTCCCCCAAAGCATACCACCTATGTCCCTGAAACTAATGGTCTTATGGTGTTACGTATCGTTGTCCCTCAAGCCACTGAACTAGAAGTATGGGTGCAGATCTATGCTACCCTCCAAGCTCTGAATCTAGGATCTAGACGCATCTGTCATCCCTAGTCTTAAACTAGGATCTGGGGCGTTACGTATCGTCATCCCCCCAGTCCTCTACATGTGCATATGTCATATCAAGTTACATACTGTGGTGGGATTTTTCCCCCATGCTTCAAAAAATCATAAACTCACGCTTTAAAAATCTATCTTTCTAAAACCCATCATTTGTAAAATATCTGTAATAAAACGTATCTTTTAGAAACATTCTATTTCTTAAACAACTAAAATAAAATCTGGCTAACGCCCTATGTGCTTCAAAAGTAAGTCTAGTATCAAAACATTGTAGAGTTTCAATCAAGTCCCAAGGATCACATATCATGCATAAAAACGAGTGAATACATGTCAAAGGAGGTGCGGAATAAACTCACATTGATCGGTTTGATGCTAGGAAGAACAAGTTGCGTTTTTGCCTCCCTCCAAGCTCGGTTTTGGACTCCATTGAGCTGCTGTGATGCTCGGTTGGGGCTGTTTTGATGCCTTCTAAATTCGGCCATTGATGACTCCATGGAAGCTCAAAGCTTCAAGCTCCAAAAATAAATCCAAGCTCACAAATTCGTTTCCCTATCACCATAATATAACCCATGTGTGTGCTAGCACTACTCTTCTTCATTTGCTTCTCAAAATTTCGGTCAAACCAGAAACATTTTGTGAAGAAATCGGCTTGAAGCCGTGAGAGGGAGAAGAGAGAAAGATGAAGGGTTTTTTGGCTCCAAAAGCCTAAAACCGTAAGTCACTAAACAAGAGAGAGAAAGTGATGCTTTTATATGTCATTTTATTTTTCTTTATTTACCAAGTAATATAAAATAAAAGGATATACAAAACTTTAATTAAAAAGTCAAAAAGCAAAAAGCAAAAGCTTTCAACTTTTCACCCATCACTTCTACTTTTTACATCAAGTCACTTCACTTTAATAAAGTGACATATATCATATCACATCACTCAAAGTGACAAGTGATTTGACAATTGATGCGACTAGCGATTTGACGCTCGATTTGAATTGCATGCCGCACTCGAATTCGAAATGCGAATGCGCTCGCAAATAATCCCGGGCTCGGGTTCGCTAATTCCAAATTAACGAATTTTCCGTCGCGTCGTAATTAAATGATTACGCCTAGCGAAATCACTATTCACGTCGCTAACGAATTAATTCTAAATTAATTCGTTCGCCCGAATTAAAATCTAATTTTAATTCCGCGTCGAAATCCAATTTCTAATAATATATAAAATATATTATTTTATCGATTAATTCCAAATTAATCGTTCTCTCTCTTTAATTAATATTTTATCCCAGATAAAATATCACCGCAATTAATCCCAGATTAATTTTCTCTCTCTTCCAATTAATCCCAGATTAATTAAAGTGCGAGTTATACATCATCGGTGAATCTTCAGGAAGCGACCCATGAGATCTCCGGATATGTTGGCAGTAAATACGGTCGTCGGATTATCCGAACACGTAAGTACCTCGTACTACGTTTATACCGATTTACAAGACAAGGTTCGCTTCTAGCAAAGCGCCATGCCTACCCAATTCTCCAGAAATATTCTTACAGGAATATATAGATCTGTATCAAGCGTAGTATACCGTAGTATTGTGTATATCGGCCCAGTATCGGATAGTCACGTGCTAGGGCTGGGGCTGGATAAGTGTCTGCCCCGTCCGAAGCACATGTCGGATGTCTGGTAACTAGTCTATATAATCGGATATGCATGACCTAGTCATAATATCCGATGGTTGCGCAACACTCAAGAGCACTAGTACCATATCCTGCGTGACATCATCTCCAATATGACTGAAGTGATACTTCCGTCTTGACATCACACCCAATACACTACGACTCTCTGATAAACCCAGAAGCGGTGTACGTAGAACCGGTTAAAGCCCTGTACCACCAAGACTAAAGTCTACCGATTATCATAAGTATTAGCGATGTAAGTCTCAGGTTAAGACTATACACACCTACCTTGATTTCGGCCTCCCATAGACACATAGTCATAATACCAATGGGATTCCGAGGGGTCTATCCAGAGCGAAGCTATTTCCCATACCATCGGTGAAACACACCTCCTATCGCACTTGCATAAGTATCCAATACTTATATATATAAGAACTATGCTGTTGTGCCCTCACAACGCGCACAAGTGCAATACTAGCCTATTCCGCATTATTGATGTCCTGTCTGGATAATACTCCGGATAGGGATATTTAATGATTAATCCTTCGTGGACTGATACTGTCTCATATCATCTCAATCCAGGAACTAATCATATGGACCTCTCTTCATTTATATATCTATGGTGATTTAATCACAAATGATGAGAGTGCAATTTCCTTGTCACATAGTTAATTTGCTACAACAACACAATGATCTGTGCAAATAGTGACGCTATGGGTCATTTTATCCAACAATCTCCCACTTGGCACATAGCCAGTCACTCAAGTGTCCAACACCCGAACTATGTACGGTTCGCTCAAATTGCTGAGGAAAGGTTTTCGTCAGCGGATTTGCGTAATTATCTTCTGACGCGATTTATACGATCATCACATCGCCACGATGTATAATCCGAACGAATCAGATGATATAGAAGTATATATCTGGATCGTCGATGAGACCATTAATTCTTTAGCCTGTGCTGACGCCTAGCTCAGCCGCTAACAGAACTATATCTAATCTAATTAGATTTATTATCAATCCAAATGGCTTCTATTGATGCCTCAGCTGCAGCAATAATCCGAATTTGTTGTTTATTCGGCAACAGTTATCTTGCTCGGAATATTTCCAGCTCACTGTCCCGTTATTCAAACTTTATAGTACAGTAGTATTTAATTGTTTGGAAACTTGCAGCAGTGATCCCAGTCACTTCAAGTTCTCCTACTCCATAATTTAAGACAGCATCTTTAGTTCTCTAAGATACTAACAGATGTTCTTAATCTTCAATCCAGTGACTATCACTTGGATTGACCTGATCGTGACTCCATATGCTCGAAACGTATGAGACACCCTATCAAGTACATTTTAAATGTACAATTTCCCAGAGAGTGTTAACAACCAAATCTATCCCAGTAGATCTTTATTCCTTGAATAAAGGTTGTTACTCCCCAGAATTCTACGAAGAATTCTTATGAAAGAATATCTATGAAAGCCAAGCTTTCACCAATTGTTTTATGGGAATTTCATTGTCAGTGCCCTCTCCCACTAACCTCCTTATATACACAAGAATTATTTCGTTTTGAGTCAAATCATAACCTATTATGATTATTTCAAAACGTCAGTTCCAAGAACCTTATGCTTGCTTCAATCCAAACATGGATCGAATAACCCACAAACCTTGTTTGTCGGTTATACAAAATCGTCAGGATGTTGTAAACATACTCCAAAAGGTTTCCTTTTCAGGAAAGCGATTTTGATTTGTAACTGACACATTTCATAAATGAAATATGCAGTTATTAACAAGCATCTTCAAAATGGATTTACCATGGCAACAGGTAAAAGGTTGAACCGTTATTAACACAATGTTGATAACGATACCTTTCCGTCAAAAGCCCAGCTTTGTACGTTGGTATGTTGCCTTCCATGTATGTCTTCCTTGAAGACGTTTAATGTACCAATAGGCACAATGCCTTATGGTACAACAACTAGTATCCAAAATAGTTGTTATACATGGAATCCATTTCGGATTCATGGCACTTTGCCATAATAAGGAGTCGATACCTCGTATCACTTCCTCAAAACGTATTCGGTTGGTATACCTTAAAAGATTAACATCTTTATGAGGTGAGATCAGAAACCCATACCCTAGGTCGTTTTCTGACTCTATCCGATCTACGAGTTTCTTGTGTATTTGAAGATTAATGGTATAGATTCATCATAGATGAACTATTTGTGTTCCATTAAGGACTTTGTGCCTTGAACAGTATTACTTCGATTTTCATCGAGTATCACTATCCTCCCACTGACCACTGCATATCGGTATTCCTCTCAGGAAAAACCGCATGGTGAGCAACAATCACATTGTTCTCATGTGAGATTTACAAGTACTATACTTATGGTTTCCTTTAGGATAACCAATATTGGCACTTATCCAATTTGGGTCCTTAGTTTGGTATCATCCAAACGTTATGCCTGGCATACCCAAATTATCAGGAATGAGAAACCTCGTTTCTTCCCTGTTCATATCCTATATGACATCTGTCAAACAGATTTATATGGAACCTTATTCTAAATAAGTTATTGCACTGTTAAAACTTATCCGTTGAAGGAAATGGTTGCTCAGAGCGACTCATGATTAGCCTTATCATGTCTAACATGATTCGGTTAATCCGTTCAGACACACCGTCACTTTGACGTGTTTCGGGAGGAGTCCTCATTTGAAAGAATACTATACTCTTTCAAGTATATAAGAAACTTTTACTTAAGTATTTTCCATTACGGTCTTACCGTGACGGTATAATACTATAGCCGATCTGTTTATTTACTTCGTGTCGAAACTTCAAAATTTCCGATCTGTGTTCTTCAAAAGAAACACATAACCATAACGTGATGCTACATCTGTCAAGGTCACGAAATATTCATGTTCACATCTAGCCTAGCTAGATATGGGCCCACTTACTTCACCATGAATAGGGCTAATAGGTCGGTGACCCTTATACTATTACCAAGTAAATAGTATTTTAGGTACTTTACCTAATAAACTAGATTCGCAGACCTTATTTGAATATTCAAATCAGTCCTAGTACCCACTCTTCAAAAGTGTGGATATACGAGTCTCGTTAAATTGTGTCCTAGACAACAATGCCACAAATAAGTCTCTATTGATCAAATCAATTTGAGCTATTTATTTGTCATTTTATATGTTTGAGATTTTATTTATATTCAAAATATAAATTCTGTTATTTACATCTAATGTATTTATCTCAGTATCAACTTTATATAATAAAACACTTAGTGTTCTATAATATAAAGGTTTTTTATCCGCAACGGATTAAACACTGATATAGAGATAATGTCTCTAGTCAAACTAGTTACATTATAACAGTTCCTAATTTAAGTGTATATACCCAAATGGGTAGTTCCTAAACTTAGGTATCTACGGTCGAAACAGCGACTTTCGTCCCGTTTCCGATTCGGAGCAATCTCAGCTTGAAGTCAGTATCCTGCTCAAAGCAGATTCTGAACATCAATACTATATTTTATGTACCACACTAAGTATTTAAAATACACTAAAAAATACTTCAACTAGCTGTGACATAACTAAGACAAACATTTTTTAAAGTAAGAGCCTTGCCCTTTCTTTAATTCCTTCGTGTCTGCCATATCCAAATGGTAGTCACTTTGGGATATGTCAATTATCTTTTCAATATTTCAGAAACCTTGGCCAAGCCTTGGGTTTCGGAATATCGAAACGATGTGCACCTCGTGCTACATGCCCAATTGCAAACTTTGACTTTATCTCCTCCAGAATAGTCAATTAATTCTCCAAGAATTATAAATTGCAATTTTAATACTTCTTAAATCTAAAAATAGATTTATGACAAGTATATTAAATTAAGCATTAAAGTCATCATCACATAAATCTTCCAAAGATTTTATGCTCTACTTATTTTGCTTAATTTTGGGCTTAAGGTATAATAAGTTATTTTATCAAATAAATTAACCTATTATTTATTCCCAATTTGAAAATTAAATTATTTAAATATTTTAATCCCAGATTATATTTTAAATATCCAACTTTTCAATTTTATCTTGATTACAATAGTCCAACTATTTAATCAACGATTAGTGGTACTATATATAATATAATGATTATAATAGTCAAACTATATAATCAATATAATCCAAATTAATTAACCTCAATTACATTTATTACTATAATCCAATTATAAAATCAACTGTAAACTGAAATTAATTAATTCAAATATATTGATTAATATAATCCAATTATATATAATCAAGTATAATACAGTCGAACTGTTTATTAAAACAACAATTTAAATATTAGTCCAACTAACATTTAATCTAATGACGAAATAATTTAAATGAGCGCGTATGGCGAGTAATTGAACGAGTATTGCAAATTCAATTCTTGCCTCCCACTATTTTTCGTCGAGCCTCTAACCCTCTGTCGAGTACTCGGGAAACCGTGTTTCCTAGTGGGCTAGGATCCCGTTAAATATCACACAATCTTGGACTTTGGCCAAAATTGTATGATAATTAACTAGGTAGATCTCTAAGATCAATTGGATCTCATCCAACTCCTAGATCCAGTAGGTGGACATCCAAGTCCCAAACATATATCTTATATATGCCTATACATCGAATGTATAGCCTAACCTTTTTCCTCTGAATCAACTAGGCCTTGGCTTTGGCACAACAAACCTAGTGATCCCAGTCAAGCGCGGACCCATTGACATGGAAGCTTCGTAATCAATGTCAATGGACAAAAAGTGGTCTTGACTTTGGCCAACAAACCACAACTTGGACATGACACCGATATGGAACAAAGCCTCGTGATTAAAACACATCTTTGACGGACAAGGGCTTGACTTTGGCCAACAACCCTTGCCAATCTCGGATCTTGAGTAAGAATCACTCAATGGAAGGAAAATAAACGCTTGATATTTAACGAGGGTTTTTCGCGTGCAAATTGGCTACCAATTTTAATTATCTTTGTTAAGGTCTCATCATCATACACCCTTAAACATGCATTCTAAACACATAATAAAGCGCATATGTAAAATAATAATGATATGCGGATGGATATTTTACATTGATCCTAGATCAAATCTCTCACTTTCTCTCTCCCGCTAGCACATGTATTTACTTCTACCCTTTACACTACACTTCTAAAGAAACCTCATATACATAGAGGGGAATAGGTGAGAAGAGAATACAAAGAAATAGGAGATAAGGCTGGACACGCAGGTCCAATTAATAAATCAAATTTATTACAACAATTTCTAAAATTGCCCAACCCGGCTAATATCCATCTGATATACATTATTCAAGCATCACAACCATGTATTCAAACAAGCATGTTATCAATCAATCTAATCCAATTAATTAATCTTGATAATTAGTGATCATCCAATGTTCAAACAAAGATTTGATTTTGTTCGAGTCAAACTCGTATTGCGAACACGTACTCAAAATATGATTTCTCAAATTAAATTAAATTACATAATTAAATCCAATTTAATACGCATTTAATTCTAATTCATTATTTAATTCCAAATTAAATATTACACTTTATAAAATAAACCTTTACGACTTAAATTCCAAATTTAATCGTTACGGGTCTCAAAGCCCGATTAATATCCAATATTAATTTAATTAAAGTCTAATGGGCTATTAATTAATTTCTTGAGGCGTGGACTTTTGGTCAATTCGGGTCAAACCCGCAACCAAAGTCCAATCCGGGAGTTACCCCATAAGCCCATAAATTAATTTAGGCCCATTAGGCCCAATTAAACGTTAAAGGTTCATTAGTCGCATTTGGGCCTTTTGGAAGCGGTTTTGGGCCTAATTGGATCCAACCAATTTTGGCCTAAACCAACTTTGTACGACAAAGTCCAATAAACCCAATAACAACTTTAAAAGCCCAAATCCAATTTTAAGCCCAATAATTTAATTTCAAAAATTCTAAATTTTCCAATTAAATTACCTAAGTGTATAGCATTATTAATGCCCAAATCAAAGTTTCCAAAACATCAAATTTGTCCAATTAATCATGCTTAACATCAATTAATCATGTCCAACATAATTAAATCAAAATCAAACCCAATTTATACATGCTAAAGTCTCGGCCATAAGGGGAAAAAATGCCCAAATCAAATTCAATCCAATTGAACCCAATCAAACATAAATTCAACATCCCAAATGATTTCTAAGTCATCCAATGAACAAATCAAAAAACCAAGACATTAGGGCACTTGCCAAATTCGGCCATCACAAGCAAATTGGGGAAAAATTGTTCCAAACACTTTTCATGAAATTGATCTAATCAATCATCAATTAAACAACATTCAAGCATTCTAAATCATCCAATTTCATTAAACATGCTCAAAATCAAGTTTACCCAAATTTGTCATGCCCAAATTTGGGGAAAAATGGATCCAACCAAATTTCATGAAATTGATTATGCACAACATCAATTCAACCTCATTCAAGCATACTATACTAAACAATTTAATCATTTGATGCTCAAATTGAGTTTAGCCAATTAAAGTTTTGGCCAACAATAAGCAAATTGGGGAAAATCAATCCAATCAATTTTTCTTCAAATTGATTACATATAACTCTAATTTAATCATATACAAGCATTCTTAAACAAACAATTTGTCAAAATCATGCTTAAATCAAAAAGCCCCAAATTTAGCTCAAGAACCCTAATTCGTTTTATGCAACCAATAGCTCAAGATACCATTGTAGAGTTTCAATCAAGTCCCAAGGATCACATATCATGCATAAAAACGAGTGAATACATGTCAAAGGAGGTGCGGAATAAACTCACATTGATCGGTTTGATGCTAGGAAGAACAAGTTGCGTTTTTGCCTCCCTCCAAGCTCGGTTTTGGACTCCATTGAGCTGCTGTGATGCTCGGTTGGGGCTGTTTTTGTTGGAAAAAATAACCAAGCCCCAAGATCAACAAGAACAAGCAAAATATATAAATACATGAATGAATAAATTGAAGTATGGCGGAATCATACTCACAATACTTGAAAATGGATGTTTAGATGATGCGAAAACTCCTCCCTTGTGCAGTGAAGCTCTCGGCCAAGAAGAAAAGAGGGATTCCAAGTCGAGTTTGATCCTTCCAAGCTCAAGGATTAGTTTCCCATATCACCTATGTATGATCCCTTGAAGGTGCTAGCCTTTGTTGTGATTTTGAATGCACAACTTCTTCAAATCTTGCCACAAAAATTGAAGAAATGGAGAGCCCAAAACTGCATGTAGTTTCGGCAATGTGAGAGAGAGGAGAGTTAAAATGATTTTTGTTACAAAAAATCAATTTATATTTATGCCATAATATTTATTAAATTAATAATAAATTTATGACACAAATCATGCAATGGCTTAGAGTGTCAAACACTCAATTTCCATGCAAAACCATTGAGTGCATTGTACACTATCTCCATGCAATGCATTAGAATTAAATAATGCATAATATGACATGTGTCATGTGGGCCCCACACGTTTCCAAATGAAAGTGGGCCCACGTGCACTCACGCGTTCGGGTTCGATATTTCTGAAATACCGAACTTACGTCGTGATGTTAATTAAATCGAATTTAAATAAATAATTGCGCCTAGCGAAATTATTATTTACGTCGCTAACGAATTAATTCTAAATTAACTCGTTTGCCCGAATTAAAATCTAATTTTAATTTCGCGTCGAAATCGAATTTCGATTATTATATCGAATATAATATTTTTACGATTAATTCCAAATTAATCGTTCTCTCTCTTTGTATAGTACTTTATCCAAGATAAAGTCTCTCCGTAATTAATCCAAGATTAATCGAGTTTGAATCATACGTCATTGGTGAATCTTCGGGAAGCGACCCAAGAGATCTCTGGATATGTTGGCAGTAAATACGGCCGTCAGATTATCTGAATACGTACGTACCAAGTACTACGTTTTTACCGATTTACAAGACAAGGTTAGCCTCTAGCAAAACGCCATGCCTACCCAATTCTCCAGAAATATTCTTATTGGAATATAAGATCTATAACAGGTGTAGTATACCGTAGTATAGTGTATATCGAACCAGTATCGGATGATCACATGTAAGGCCTGGGGCTGGAGATGTGTCTGCCCCGTACGATACACATATCGGACATCAAGCAACCAGTCTCTTTGAATCGAATAATCCTGACCTAGTCATATTATCCCGATGGTTGCACCATTATAGAGTACTAGTTCTGTATCCCTCGCGATCATCATCTCCATATGTCTGAAGTGATACTTCCATCTTGACATCACAACCCAATACACTACGATTCTCGATAAATCCAGAAGAGGTGTACATAGAACCCGTTAAAGGCCTGGACCACCAAAACTAAAATTTACCGATTGTCGTAAGTACTAGCGATGCAAGTCTCAAGTTAAGATCATATGCACCTACCCTGAAGCGGACTCCCATAGACACGCAGACATACTACCAATGGGATTCCGCGGGGTCTATCCAGAGCGAAGCTGTTTTCCGTACCATCGGTAAAACACAACCTCCTACCGCACTTGCATAAGTATCCTATACTTAAATATATGAGAACTATGCCGTTGTGCCCTCACAACATGCACAAGTGCAGTACTAGTCTATTCCGCATTATCGATGTCCAATCTCGATAATACTACGACTAGGGATATTTAATGATTAAACCTTTATGGATTGATACCGTCTCATATCATCATAATCCGGAACTAATCATAGGGACTTTTACCATTTATATATCAAAGTAAATAAATTACAAAACGGTAAAAGGCAATTTCATTACTACATAGTTAATTTTGTACAATAATACAATATCATTTACAAAATAATGACGCTATGGGTCATAACTGTCTAACAGTTTTGATGCCTTCTAAATTCGGCCATTGATGACTCCATGGAAGCTCAAAGCTTCAAGCTCCAAAAATAAATCCAAGCTCACAAATTCGTTTCCCTATCACCATAATATAACCCATGTGTGTGCTAGCACTACTCTTCTTCATTTGCTTCTCAAAATTTCGGTCAAACCAGAAACATTTTGTGAAGAAATCGGCTTGAAGCCGTGAGAGGGAGAAGAGAGAAAGATGAAGGGTTTTTTGGCTCCAAAAGCCTAAAACCGTAAGTCACTAAACAAGAGAGAGAAAGTGATGCTTTTATATATCATTTTATTTTTCTTTATTTACCAAGTAATATAAAATAAAAGGATATACAAAACTTTAATTAAAAAGTCAAAAAGCAAAAAAGCAAAAGCTTTCAACTTTTCACCCATCACTTATACTTTTTACATCAAGTCACTTCACTTTAATAAAGTGACAACATATCATATCACATCACTCAAAGTGACAAGTGATTTGACAATTGATGCGACTAGCGATTTGACGCTCGATTTGACTTGCGTGCCACACTCGAATTCGAAATGCGAATGCGCTCGCAAATAATCCCGGGCTCGGGTTCGCTAATTCCAAATTAATGAATTTTCCGTCGCGTCGTAATTAAATGATTACGCCTAGCGAAATCACTATTCACGTCGCTAACGAATTAATTCTAAATTAATTCGTTCGCCCGAATTAAAATCTAATTTTAATTCCGCGTCGAAATCCAATTTCTAATCATATATCAAATATATTATTTTATCGATTAATTCCAAATTAATCGTTCTCTCTCTTTAATTAATATTTTATCCCAGATAAAATATCACCGCAATTAATCCCAGATTAATTTTCTCTCTCTTCCAATTAATCCCAGATTAATTAAAGTGCGAGTTATACATCATCGGTGAATCTTCAGGAAGCGACCCATGAGATCTCCGGATATGTTGGCAGTAAATACGGTCGTCGGATTATCCGAACACGTAAGTACCTCGTACTACGTTTATACCGATTTACAAGACAAGGTTGGCTTCTAGCAAAGCGCCATGCCTACCCAATTCTCCAGAAATATTCTTACAGGAATATATAGATCTGTATCAAGAGTAGTATACCGTAGTATTGTGTATATCGGCCCAGTATCGGATAGTCACGTGCTAGGGCTGAGGCTGGATAAGTGTCTGCCCCGTCCGAAGCACATGTCGGATGTCTGGTAACTAGTCTCTATAATCGGATATGCATGACCTAGTCATAATATCCCGATGGTTGCGTAACACTCAAGAGCACTAGTACCATATCCTGTGTGACATCATCTCCAATATGACTGAAGTGATACTTCCGTCTTGACATCACACCCAATACACTACGACTCTCTGATAAACCCAGAAGCGGTGTACGCAGAACCGGTTAAAGCCCTGTACCACCAAGACAAATTCTACCGATTATCGTAAGTATTAGCGATGTAAGTCTCAGGTTAAGACTATACATACCTACCTTGATTTTGCCTCCCATAGACACATAGTCATAATACCAATGGGATTCCGAGGGGTCTATCCAGAGCGAAGCTGTTTCCCGTACCATCGGTGAAACACAACCCCTATCGCACTTGCATAAGTATCCAATACTTATATATATGAGAACTATACCGTTGTGCCCTCACAACGCGCACAAGTGCAATACTAGCATATTCCGCATTATTGATGTCCTGTCTCGATAATACTCCGGCTAGGGATATTTAATGATTAATCCTTCGTGGACTGATACTGTCTCATATCATCTCAATCCAGGAACTAATCATATGGACCTCTCTTCATTTATATCTATGGTGATTTAATCACAAATGATGAGAGTGCAATTTCCTTGTCACATAGTTAATTTGCTACAACAACACAATGATATGTGCAAATAGTGACGCTATGGGTCATTTTATCCAACAAACATATAAATAAATACATTTAGAGAGAAGGGTCCACTCACTGATTTGGAGTCCCACTAGCCCTACTTCACTTTGCCGAATAAATTTGCAGTTCCTACGATGACCTTCAATGGACAACCTAATTAGAATTCATGTCGTAGGATACATTTCGAAATTATCGTCGCTGTACGATGTTCTACATTTGTGCTATGGTAAATCACATGTATATAGGATGATACAAAGCCCTTCTAGTAGTCTGTAATATCCTGGGTTGAAACCGGATTGGCTAAAATTTTGTCCAGAGAAATGGTCATGGATCGCGACGCAAAGACTTACGCATCACGACGCGACCTGGAGAAGGCTATAAGAGAGCTGGTTTTTTTGTTCACCTTGCGACGCACATATTACAGAATTGAAATTTGGCTTATTTTTCCAGAACGGGTAGCGACGCGAGGCCAGTTTCAAGGCCTAAATTTCACTTTTAAACTCCATACTCAATCAATCTTGACACTTTTAATCTAGGACCAACACATAGACACTTTTCCAACCTCAAAACTCATCTCATATCACCACCTATACACCAACCATTATCTAGAATTATAAGATCACCAAGCATAATTTCTCAATTATATCCATACCCTTATAATCCTCATTACATGTTTATAACTTCAAAACATTACCCAAAATACATGTTACTAACTCTATCAAAGCAAATTATACAATTTTCTTTGCTAGGGTAAAGTAAGGTGTGAATTGGGGCTTCAAAAATTCAAACTTAAAACTGAAAATAGAAGAGGAAAGTGATAAGGAACTTATTTTGCATGAGATGGACTTAGAATCATCACTTGTTTGCTTCCAAAATTAGCTTGAAAAATCGAGAAGACAATTTGAAGAACTCTCCTCACCACTCACGTTTTTTATGTGTTAAGAAGATGGTGAATAGTGTGCTATATATAGACAAAGAGGGGCTGATTTTTGGATGGAATGAATGGTTGAGATGATGCCATATCACCAAATTCTATTTAATTCTCCTGTAGCATCCATGGAAATTGCGATTATTGACCCGTTTCTGGTCCGAATTTGGAAAAATGTTCAATGCGAAAGTTATAGCTCTCGATCGTACGAAAATGTTACGACCCAATTACTAAAAGTTATTTGAGGTGGAACATAAACTAAGTTCCGCGTCAAAAATTCAAGGAATCTTCTGAATGTCCAAAATGCCATTTAATGAGCACGTAATTGCTCGAACATGATTTATATCAAGTATTATGCCTTCGAATTGTAATAGTCGTCAAACTCTAGTATCGTACAAGTCCTTAGGTTCACCGGATGTTACATTGCACCTCTGTTAAGTGTAAACATGAATCTCGATGTAGACTTTCTATCATCAAGGTCAGATTGAAAATCTGAATCCCTATACCCATTAACCTGCTGTTCATTTCCTCCATATATCATAAACTTATCTTTAGTACCCTTAAGATACTTCAGGATATGTTTAACGGACATCCAATGGTCATTACTTAGATTGGACTGATATATACTGGTTACACTAACCGCGTAGCTGATATCAGGCCTATTACATAACATAGCATACATAATGCTACCCAAACATGAAACATAAGGTTTAATAGACGTTCTAATCTTCTCATCTTCTGTTTACGGACATATCTTCTTCGAAAGATGAATGCCATATTTGAACTGTATATTTGCTATCTTACAGTTACCAAAATTATATCGTTCTAAGATCTTATCTATGTACATAGATTGGGATAACCCAATAAGCTTCATTTCTCTATCTCTATATAGTTTTATCCCTAAGATATAAGAAGTTTCTCCCAGGTCCTTCATAGAGAAATACTTACAGAGGTAAGCTTTGACGCCTTGCATCATCACGATATCATTCCCAATGATCATGATGTCATCAACATAGAGAATTAAAAATACCACCATACTCAATTTCTTATACACACACGATTCTTGCGAATTCATAAGAAAACCAGACAATCTATTTATCACGTCGAATCGTAGATTCCAACTTCGTGAAGCTTGTTTAAGTCCATAAATAGACTTCTAAAGCTTACATATCATGCTTGAGTTCTCACTGGATATAAAACCATCTAGTTGTTCCATATAGATTTCTTCATCAAGAAATTCATTCAGAAAAGCCGCTTTGACATCCATTTGCCAAATCTTGTAATCATGGCAAGCAGTAATAGACAACAAATTCCTAATAGACTTTAGCATCACAAATGGTAAAAAGGTTTCATCGTAGTCGACTCCAGGTCGCTACGTGTAACCTTTAGCTACTAATCGAGCCTTAAAGGTTTCAACCTTTCCATCAGGCCCACGCTTCCTCTTGTAAACCCATTTACAACCAATAGGAACAATTCCTTCAGGAGGCTGAACCAAGTCCCAAACTTGATTCTGATGCATAGATTCTAACTCTGATTTCTTGGCCTCTTGCCATTTCACGAAGTCGATGTCCAACATCGCTTCTCTATAGGTATAAAGACCAATCTCTTCAATCAAGAGAACATCAAGACTCTTTTCTTGTATCAAATACAAGCGTTCAGGAGGTCTTGATATCCTTTAGGACCTATGAAGTGTGTGTAAAGAAGGTTTTTCATCTACTTGAATCTCAGGTTCCTCTTGTTGTTCGTTGGTCTCTGGTTATACTTCATCAAGTTCAACCCATCTATGATTACCTCCTTCAGACAAAAATCCTACTTCTAGAAATTTTACGAAGCGAGTTACAAATATATTTCGATGCTTGGTATCATAGAACAAATATCCTTTCATATTTGAAGGATATCCAACAAACCTAAACTTTTTACCACGAGGCAAAAGCTTATTTTGCTGTGACATCCTGACATATGCAGGACATCCCCAAATCCTAACATAATTAAGATTCGGTTTCCTACTAGTCCATATCTCATACGGTGTAGTAGGAACAACCTTGGAAGGAATCTTATTCAAAAGATGAGCAGTAGTTAAAAGAGCATCCCATAAGTAATAGGGCAAATCTGTAAAACTCAACATAGATCAGACCGTATCTAATAAAGTTTGATTTCTCCTTTCAGATTCTCCATTGTGTTGTGGAGTACCCGGAGGAGTATATTGAGTGAGAATCTCATTCTCCTTCAAATAATCAACGAACTCACCACTCATATATTCACCACCTCGATCTGATCAAAGATATTTAATATATTTACCAGTGTGTTTTTTTACTTCATTACAGAATTTTTTGAACTTTTCAAAGGTTTTCTATTTATGTCTCATCAAATAAACATAACTATACCATGACATATCATCGCTAAAAGTAAAAAAGTATGAAAAACCACAGTGAGCGGTCTGACTTATGGGAACACATAAATCAGAATGTATGAGTTCCAATAAGTCAGTGGCATTGTGTCCTACACCAGAAAATGGGGCTTTGGTCATTTTACCATGAATACAAGATTCATAGGTTGGATAAGGTTCAATGGTGAGATCCTGAATCAAACCATTTCTAACTAATTGGGTTAGGCGTCTCACGCCTATATGACCTAACCTCATATGTCAGAGTTCAATATTATTTATTTCATATAATTTATGTTTATTAATCCCAGTATTCAAAATATCTCGAGAAGTGTGCAATATGTAATGACAATGCTCATTTGGACACTAAAAGATCTTAATATTATTTATATCATATAAATATAAGGAACAATTCTTAATATTTAGCCCATAACCTTATGTATCTAATACAAAAAGTGATATAATATTCGCTACACATCCTGAAACAAAACAATAGTCATACAATAAAAGGCTCCCACTAGACAAGAGGATCTCGTATACTCCCAAAACAACCGCATCCAGAGAGCCACTACTCTTAAAATGCAACTGCATCTGTCTGGGTTTTAGCTTTCTACTTTCCTTCAGCACCTGCAACGAATTGCAAATGTGAACATGACAAGCGGAATCTAAAATCCAACTAGATGTAATAGCTTCACAAGCCTAAGAGATATCAATAACAGGAAAAACAAATATACCTGAAGTAGATGCTCTCTCCTTTCTGATATGGGCCAGGTAGTCAGGACAGTTCCTCTTCCAATGGCCGATCTTGCTTCAGTGGTGGCATTTGTCGTCGGCAACTCTCTTGGGTTTAGCTATCTTACCTTGTGGTGGAATATTTGAACCCTTATTTTTCTTTCCTTACTTCTTCTTCCCTTTCTGCTTAAATTGGGAAAATGTGGAAAGAGAAGTGGGTTTCGGAGGTCGAGTCGGAACTCCCCTCCTAAAATCTTCCTCCGCAGTTTGTAGCATCCTATGCAGCTCTTGATAAGAACATTTAATCCCATTCATATTGAAGTACATCACAAATTGGCAATATAACACCGGGAGTGAACCACGAATGACACTTCTTCCCAAAGTGTCATTCAGAGGGAAGTTAAAATGCCTCAATTGTTCGATCAGGTTGATCAAGTGAAGCAAATATGGACTCACAGCTTGTCCCTCTTCGAGTCTTGAATTGAACAATTCCATCGAAACTTTATGAACCGAGACTTGTTATTGGTTCACAAAAGACTTTCAAAGTCACATCAACATACTATATGCGTCAAGCATACCAAAATATTGCCTTTTAAGTTTCAGTGCCAGTAAACTGAAAATGTACGATTTAACCTTTAAATCATCATCTTTCCAACTCTGAAAAGTCTCACATTCCTCCGGTGTTGCATCATCTAATATAGTAAGAGGCAACAGACCTTCTAACATATATTCTAGTTTCTCAGACTCGAGGACTATCCTCAAATCCAAGTCCCAATCTGTAAAGTTCTTGGTGCCTTTAAGCTTGTTCGTATCAAGTATACGAGAAAAACAAGTTAGTCGTAGATGTCACCATCGCAAATCTATCATATAGATAGTGAAAAACAGTTAGCAGACAAAACAGTTTCATATAATATAAAATAATAAATCATTACATAGATCATGGTTTTTTAATCTAAAGAATGCCTCTCTCACTATTAAATGCAATACTATAATCCCCAAACAAAATGCAAACAAACAATTAATCAAATTAAATACAAAAGTGAAAGGTGGATCCCATGAATATATTTCAGCTCACAGCTTTGGCACGTTCTCACTTACGTATATTCATTAGGTAGACAATTCATTGTCAATCACTCACTAGTGACTCCTAGGTTCCGGTCCTGGTCGTTTCTCGTTGTGACAGCTTTGACAAGTTCACAAGGATGCGTACCAAGGTCAAACTTGTCAATGATAAATTCAAGATACTTGCGTCGTACTGACAGCTTTGGCACGTTCAGAATTTCCGCTTTCGCTTGAATTTACCTAATATCAAATATTTATCCGGCATAAATAAATCACTATCGGCTATACCCTCACAGCTTTGGCACGTTCTTGGATACAGTCATAGAATATTTACTTATTAACCATATAAACAAGACGGGCCAAGAAACACGCATCAAATACATATTACTTTTAAACCTTATTAATTAGGGATTTTTCACAAAAGATGTTATACACCATATTTAATCAAATTAAATAACACAAGCAAGGATAAAGCAAAGAATAGATTAAATTTCAGATTTAAGGGCCTAATCATATCATGGGTTCAGGATCAGACACGCTTCGAACCATTTTTGTTGGGGTTTTAGGCGGTATATACGAGTAACGCAGCGGAATGCGGGAAAATCATAATTTTCCAATTTCTTTAATTTTTCTTGGGTGATTTAAAATAAACTTTTTTATTCTAATTACTCAATACTCAAAAATAGAATTTTTTTTACCCAAAAAAATCAAAAATTTTCAATATTATTGTAAGACCCATAAACTTTGTATTTTGATCATTTTAGTCCTAATTTGTCAAATACATAATTAGGTGATTCTAAATCACTATCAAAATGATTCATACATGTCATACACATCAAAATACATCAAGCAACCGAAATATCATATTTTCCTCAAATTGCCGAGAAACCCACATAGTTTCAATTTTGATCATTTTGGTCCAATCTTGTCAAAACAAGCTTAGATGATTTCCAATCAACCCCAAAATGATTTGTATATCTTATATACATCAAAATACAACATATATATGAAAAACCCAAATTTTGGTTTATGTTAGAAATCCTAATTTTTCAATTAATCAAATTAACCAAAAATAACCAAAATCAACACAATCCAATACTTTAATCTAATTTTTACAACACCAAACAAGTCTCACCACTTTGAAAAAACTCAAGAACAATTCTAAAATATTATTGAGTGGCCTAACAACTCTAGAATGGCAACCAAATCATCAAATGACCAAAAGTGTGTTTATTAACCATTAATAAGCAAACTTTGTTAACATACATGCTTACATCCTTTCATCAAGCTTCCAAGTTTCTCAACACAAAATAAGAGAGTAGAAAAACACATATTTACATCACATGTAGTAGCCTAAAGTAATAGAAATAATTTTCTACAAAAAAAAAAAAAATTAAGATGAAAATACCTTGATTTCCAAGCTTTTCTTGAAGTTTTAAGCTTAAAGCCTTTGTGTTTTTCTCTCAACTCTCTCTTTTTATTTCTTGGAGGCTTGAACATAAAGTGTTGCAAATGAAAAACATAACCCTTATATTTTTCTAGGGTTGGCCGAATAAGGGCAAAAAGGGAAACTAGATTTTTTATTTTTTATTTCAAAATAAAAGAAGCAAAATCCAATGTGACAACCTTTTTCATCAATTGAAATACAAGTGTAACCAATTACACTTGGCCATATATAACCATAATCATGATATAGATAAATGTAATTAATTATTCTAATTATTTAACAATTAAATAATTAGATAATTATCTAAAACAAATATCTAAATATATGTATTATATTTATTATATTTATTTTAAATAATCTAAATGCATATATTTATTACATGTGTCAAATACTTTATTTGATAATTAATTAATATATATTTAATAAAATCATGTATTAAATCTAAATACACAATAACAATGATATGGCCGAAAAAACCCTTAAGCGTGTATCTTTTCGTTGAACCGTTAAATGATTTATAAATAATCAGTATTATTTATAAAAATTGTCGTAGTACTCTACGAGTATATTTCATTAGTGAGACTCTCTAGATTCAGGCATATCCATCACAAATTCGATTTTGTGTCTATAATCTACCTACCGGTAAATTATGACGATCACATATAAACTCACTAAATCATACGGGTCGAGGTCATCTTATACGTATAATCCTTCCATCACAAGTATCCGAATTATTCCAGAAATATAGATATTAACGTCAAATCTCTATAGGTATCTCGTCGATGTTTCTATTAGCAATCTTTTAATAACAGTTAGAACTCACTTCTACAGTGTACCACAAGCCCATGGATTAAACAGATTGCTAATCTCAAAATGAATACTTATTATCTGTACATAGAAATGACGAATCCTTTCTTGATACACATACGATATCCTGATAATCAGTCCACACTCAACGAATAGGCGGAGATCTAACCTAAATAGGTCGGTGACGTGACTGTCATCACATGTGGAGGATATCTCATATATCCACAGTGGTATCTCAAGTCAACGAATCATTATGCTACTCAACTCGAGAAGATTCCTTTTGACGTTGGTGTACCATCTATTAAGAATCTTCGGTGATTCGTTCAGTGCTTATCCAATATAAACACATACATGTCTATATGAGTCTCCTGAGACTCATGGTTCATTGAGAAACCATTGGAATCTAATATTCCAATATACGACAGGTACCAGTCTTTGCGGGTTTACTACTGACCAAGCAATTGTAAACCTTGACCAGGAAAAATTTAAGAATGATACTGTTATGAAATAATTCAATGATAGTTGCAACGCTTTTGCAACTGTATCATAACTAATCATTGTATGGTCATGTAAGTCTTTACCATATAATAAAATAAGATATATATTAAAGAATCTGTGTATTTTATTCATAATAAAATATTTACATAAGTATTTACATGGAAGTACAAGAGAAATTGGTGCTGAGAGCACCAACCCTAACAAATCAATGCTCAGTCGTGGGGGAGATGCTCCGACCCTATGCCAGCCAATATAACAGGGCCTCGGCGGGATGCAACCCAACCCCGAGCTGGTAATGACATTTGGTCACAAAGGAACGTCTCTTCCTTATACCAATCAATGTTTGACCATGGGGGAGATGCTCCGACCCTATGCCAACTAACATAATAGGGCCTCGGCGGGACGCAGCCCAGCCCCGAGCCAATAATAACAACGATCTCACTAAGGGTTTAGCCAAATAGGGAAAATATTTGACCTCTGACGACCCATACGGAGCTTGGTAATGGTGTCTCGCGCCAAGTCCCAGATAAAATAAAAATAGACAAAGACAAGACAATGCACAACGGGGGTAATATATCACATACACCGGGACCGACCCGAAAAGATAAACAGCATAGGTGCCCAAGACAGCATCCTGCCCTAGGCCACCTAAAACAACAATTTTGAACCTTACAGTCCAACATCACGGCAAACTGAACTACTGATCGAGGGGGCGGCCAACGCCATGAGACTTTCCTCATGCTAGGCAGGCCCCTAGGCAGCAAATGCCACGAAGGCCTCCTAACCTTTCCCGTGCTATGCACCTAGAGGATCAGAAAGGGAATGGCTAATGCCACTGGGGCATTCTCCCTCCTCGTACTAGGCATATCCCGAGGCCGCAAATGCTACGGAGGCTCTTGGGCCTTCCCTGTGCTATGCCGACCCAAGGGTACCGTAGTACCTGAGTTTGTTTCCTTCCATACATGCTACGGTTGGCTGGGGACACCAAACGCAATGTTGGCCCTCCCACCAAACGTGTTATGGTTACCCCGAGGTGCTGAACGCCACGCAGGTCTTCATTTTCTTCAATCTATACGTGTTATGGTTACTTTAGGGTGCCAAACGCCACGCCGGTCCTCTCGCCTAACGTGCTATGGTTACCCTGAGGCGCCAAACTCTATGTAGGTCTTTATGTCACATTCCTCAAAAATGAAAGTCTTTGAGTAGTCATGTTTCGATCCGAGAGTTTGGTAATGATACCAGGGAATGGTGTATCACATTGATTTCATGCTCTTCCCACTTAATACTTGTCTATTTACAAGTCCTGATTACGAGTATCTCATGAGAATATCAAACACGCTTTTCCCATCCAAATAATAAATAAGAATGATGAACAGGTTTGTTATTTAAAGCGAAAAATCTTACTCATATTCAGGGGATCTACTGCCCTTCTTATAACTCTTTGAGGGTCATTCTAAGAAAGGCTCTCATTAAATATATCTTCCTCAGGATCTTTGAGCAGTTCTCTAACAAAGTCCCCATGACCTGAGCTTGTAGGGAGAACTGGAAGTGGGTGGGTCAGATAATGGCCATGATTCGAGGAGCTAATGAAATTATTTCCTTAGTATTTCTGCATTTCAAGGTTTCTTGAGTCGGGTACCTTCCAGCTATTCCAAGAGATAGGTACCCGTCCTGACGATTTCGATCACTCTATATGACCCTTCCTATTTGGCTCATAATGATCCTTCCGCAGGCCTCATGGTGTTCAAAGTAACTCGTCTTAGGACCAAATCTTCAGGAAGGAAAGATCGTAACCTAACCTTCTTGTTATAAAATCGGGTCATTCTTTACTGATATACGATCATTTTAACAGCCAATATTTCCCTCTTCTCTTCATTAAATCAAGATGATGTATGAAGAGGTCTTCATTCTACTCTTCAAAATGCTTCACCCGATGGCTTACCATCCCGGTCTCCACAGGGATGACCGCCTCGCACCAATAGGCCAGTGAGAATGGTGTTTCACCCGTAGAATCCTTATAAGTCATCTGATGTGTCCATAACACCTCTAGCAGCTCCTCAACCTATAAAATTTTGTAAGACCCTAGTCTTACCTTCAAATTTCTCTCGATTCTCTTGTTCACTGCTTCCACCTGCCCATTCGACTTTGGGTAAGCAAGTGATGCAAACCTTAGTGAAATCTGGAGGTCTTCGTAAAGCTTCCTGAAGCCCCTATTGTCAAACTACTTTCCGCTGTCAGTAATAATAGCTCGGGGAATCTCAAACCGGCGCACTATATTTTTCCTGAATAAATATGTTGCCATCTTCTTAGTAATTATAGACAATGGTTCAGCTTCCACCCACTTTGTGAAGTAATCAATGGCAACTATGGCGAACTTGGCTTGACCCCGACCTGTTGGCATCGGCCCGATGATATCTACACCCCACTGGGAGAACGGCCAAGGACTTGCTAATGTTGTCAGCTGCTTAAAGGGGTGATGAGGTATGTTGGCGTTCTTATAACATTCATCGCATGATCGTGCAACCCTGACCCCATCCTGGTGCATCGTCGGCCAAAAGAACCCTTGCCTTAGCGCTTTGTGAGCGATTGGCTGACCTCCTGTATGGCTTCTAAAAATCCCTTCATGAAACTTCCTAAGCACATAATCTGCCTCCTCGGTGCTCAGACATCTTAAGTATGGCATCGTGTAGCCCTTCCTATACAACTCTCCATTTATCAAGCAAAACCTAGAGCTTTGTATTTCAGTTTCCTCGCTTTCTTCTTATCTTTGGGTAACTCACCTGATTCCAAGTATTTCTTAATTGGGTCCATCCATGATGGCCCTCTCTCAACGTCCACATTCATCACATCCGGCATCCCAACACTTTTGGATTACAGACATCCCAAATGAATGGTCTGAGGAGTCTTTGACTTGATGGACGACGCAAGCCGTGCCAAGGAGTCTGCATGCTAGTTGCTCTCTCGCCCGACCTGTTCGAACACCACATCTCTCATCCCTCTAATTATCTTCTTCACCTCAGCCTGATAGGCAATCATGCTCGGCTCTCTGGCCTGGAACTCGCCATTTAGTTGTTGGACGACCAACTGGGAATCACATCTCACCACCACATCCCAGACCCCAACTGCTATGCACAATCTCATCCCTACCAAAATGGCCTCATACTCGACTTCATTATTTGTTTCTTCAAAGTCAAATCTCAAAGCATAACTTTTTTCCTCACCCTCACTGCTTCGGAGGATCACTTCGGCCTCATAGCTCTGTGTGCTGACCGACCCATCCATAAATAATTCTCGTTTTGCTTCTTCCACCCCCATGACCCGAGGTCCGATAAACTCCGCCATAAAATCCTCTAATGTTTGCCCCTTGATCGACACCCTCGACATATAAGATATGTCGTACTCACTGAGCTCTACTGACCATTTTACCAACCGACTTGAAATCTCTGACTTATGCAGTATCTGTCTCAGCGGATGGTCGGTATAAACTCTAATAGGGTGGGCTTGGAAGTAAGGGCGCTGCTTCCTAGCCGCCGTGACCAAAGACAGATCCATCAATTAATGAGTGGGATATCGGGTTTTCGTATCCAAGAGGGCTTTGCTAGAGTAATACACAGGCCTTTGGATCTTGTCTAACTTCTGCACCAACACCGAACTCACAGCATATTCAGAAACATCTAAGTACAAGAACAAAGTTTCACCTGAGATCGGCTTTGCCAATAATGGAGGTTATTCTAGATACTCATTCAGCTGCCATAATGCATCCTCACACTCGATCGTCCAGTTGACCTCCTTCTTCCACTCCGGGCATGATTCCTCCCATAATCGGGAATTCTCTGCTCTTCCCATGGATCTCGTTTTAGATCACTCTCCGCGCAACATGGACTGTTATTGGTGGACTACAGGGTCTTCCTACCTTATTCTACTTCCCATATTCCCTTCATTGGTTCAGCTCCTGCAATGACTATGGATCTCATTCTATACGCACCCCTCTTCTCATTTCCATCATCACCTTATGACATAGCAACCTTCTTTCCCCTTGTTATTTCTTCCCTTCTACGGCTGGGAGCTACCTCTATTCTTTCATTATTTTTATTTTCTAATTCCTCCAACTTCTCCATCATGGCTTTCATGACGATTTGGGTCGATTCTCGCTCCTTTCGTGCTTTTTCTCTCTCATTCCGCATGATTTCTTCCATCCACTCTGTTGTTGGACCCTCTGAAGACTTGTGGTTCTCGTCTCCTGTCATTGCCTCAACGTGTTTTCTAATTTTTATACATTTCCCCACAGACGGCGATAACTGTTGACGGTCGATTTTCGTTCTAAGGGTAGTTTCAGAAGAATACTTCTCAAACAATCTCCCCTCAACTGTAAATTTGTTTGGTTTGAGGGCCAAATACAAAATTAGCAAGAAATAAGAAAACACAAAACAAACAAAGGATTTAACGTGGTTCAGCGGAATGGATCCAACATACGTCCGCAGACACAAGGGAACAAGAGAAATTTTGTAATGTGGTCGGGTATGACCGACCTGCCTATCTATCGAGCTCGGTTGACCACCTCTTACAATCACACTTTTACACTTAAGCTTTTAGTTCTCTATTATAAGTTATGCGTAAATGAATTTTTTTGCCAACCCCTTACAACAAATTCCTAAGCTCATTACATCAATAATAGCTAAAGATGGTATTGGAGTAATGAGTTCGAGATTACATATTGTTTGATATATATACATATGTGTATGACGATTCTGAATGATAAAGAAATGTTTGTCATGTATATACTTGTGTATGAGAAATCGTGTGATGAGTTTGTGACACATGATATGTATGCATGTGTATATGTTTAATCGGTTAATGATTTTATGGTGTAGTACCCGAGCTAGTTAGAAAATCCGTTCAGAAATAATTCATCTCAGACGTATTCTAAAATAGGTAATAAGTCTCGTACGAGCATTGCTTGTGTAAGCCAGTCATATGTTTGTATTATTTGACGATGTGTTATGTGATGTACTTGTAGGAGCAAAGCGGGGTTTACTGATATACCTATGATGTTCAGCGACCACGAAACTGTTGGGCTCGCAACCCGTAGAGACTATGGAGTAGCCCGTGGGGGACTAAACCGGAGAATAAAGGAGTCGCCACCTAGTGTGAACTGGGAAAGATTTAAGGCCGCACTCACCTCTCACAAGGGAAGACCTTAAACCGTTGGGTTCAGAATGGTCCCTTACTTATGCCAGTATAATGGACGGGTTCACACAATGGTATAGCCAAGTCTTATGCAGTTCATGCAAGGTAATTCAAATAAACACAAATTTTCACACCCATAAATATTAATAACCACAATAACATAGTTCCAAAAAACATATTAAATTAAGAAATACGAAATGCGATAACGAAAAAGTATAATAAACAATCAAAAGTAGGAAAAGCGTCAATAAATAAATAGCAAACTAGAAGGGGGTTAATCACGCATATATGAATATTTTCCGAGTGGCACGTGGAGTTGTATCCCAAGTACAAACCGCACTACCGTCCATTCGGATTCGGCTACGGAATTTACGTCTAGGTTTCCATCCGATATACCACAAGGGATAATAACATACATAATCATCAGTGCAATATAAACGGACATAAAGAATAGACGTGAAATAATAAAATAATGATAAATATACAAAAAGATAAATAAAAAATAAAGGCGAAATAATAAAATGACCATAAAAATAAATAAATAGATAAAAAAAAATAGATAACGAAATGCTAAAAAAAATGTGACCAGAAATTTGGCCATCTTTGATGTAGGACTTCGCATACCCGGCTGGACATATTTCACGTCCAGCAAGGCGTGCAGTGTCCGGAAATATAGAAATAAATGTGATAAGGGTGCCCACATGTCTTACCTTTTAAGTTTCTTTCTCAGAAGTGCGTTAGGCCGTCGCAGGAAGGATCGCTGGTTCGCTGTTTCTGGTTGCTGGTTTGTTGTTTCTGCTCGCTGTTTTGCTATATTATGTTTGCTATTTTTCTATTTACTAGTTGCTGTTTTGGTTGTTTTTTGGTTGTTGTTTTGGTTATTTTTTGCTGCTGTTTTTGGTTATTTTTTGCTGTTGTTTTGGTTATTTTTGGTTGTTTTGTTCGGTGCTGGCTGGTTGTTTTTACTTGTTATTTCTTTGTTTCTTCTGCGCTGTTTCTTTGTTTCTTATGCGTTGTTGCCGCTGTTCTGGTTGTTTTTTTTGGTTTCGATGATTGTTGTTTTCGATCTTTTGGCTGGTTGTTTCACAGCTTTCAGGGTTTGTTTCATGATTTCTGGTTGTTGTGTTGGCTGTTTCAGGGTTTCTTTTTTTGGTTGTTTTCGGTGATTGCTCCTTCTTCACTCTTGGTTTTTTGTTGATTCCCTAGGGTTTTTGTTTGTTTTCCATCCAAGCCTTTTTTTTTTCTTTAATGATTTGGTCCCTTTTTATAATGATTTGAAGGGATCTCCAAATAGGGAAACAAATCATGGAAAATTTGGGAGATATATTATCAATTTATTTAAGGAATAAAATCTCATGAATTTGGTGATGAAGATATCTCAAATCTTGTTGAATTGGTAAGGATGGGATCTCAAATCTCATTAAATTGGAAAGTGTTGATGGGGGGATTTAGACATGTGGATTGCATGGGGTTTTGGGTGTGTGGATGGATTGCATGGGTTCATGGGCCGATTGCATGGTGGGTCAAGGGCCACGTGGATTTGCGAAAATGGTTTTTAAACATTTTAAAAATTTTCGAACGAATTAATTAATATCAAATATTTTTAATTCACTCAAAGTAGTTCAAATATATTATTTATTAACATTTAATAACATAATATATTTTGAAACACGATGAATTATTTTACGAAAATATTTTTCGACAAATACTACATGTAACGGGCAAACGGTCAAACTGATTGACCAATCGCCAAGCCAGGGCAACCCGGTCACTCGAGCAGTGATCGGTCAGCTCTTGGGCTGCTCAAATAGTGCCCAGTTCAATGGTTTTATAGCTGTGATGCGGCGAGCCTGTTTCGACGTGAATTTCACCGTTTTCTCATATTTTCGCCCGGGAATAATTTCCGAAATTAATCCACCACCCAATACACATCCAAAATAATCCAAATAACATATTTTTACATGAAAAATATTCTGATTTAACACACAAAATCACATCTCCTTGAGCGATGATCTCACGAATAATGTAGTACTTTCGTTCCATATGTTTCGATTTCCGATGCGCTCTTAGTTCTTTTGCCTGTACAACGAATCCACTATTATCATAAAACAACGGGATCGAATCCTCGATGCTTGGGACAACTCCCAATTCGGTGATAAATTTTCTAATCTATACAGCCTCTTTTGCAGCATTTGATGTCGTAATATATTCAGTCTCAGTGGTGGAATCAGTTGTTGATCCTTATTTGGAACATTTACAACTGACTGCAGCATTATTAAGAGTAAGAACAAAACCTGAGGTAGACTTTCTATCATCAGGATCTGACTGAAAGTCAGAATCTGTATATCATCTTATTTGTAAATCACATTCTCCATAAATAAGAAACTTATCATTAGTACCTTTCAGATTCTTTCGGATATGTTTAACGACCATCCAATGGTTGACTGATATCTTCTAGTAACGCTTACTGCAAGACTAATATCAGGTCTTGTACATAACATGGCATACATGATGCTTCCTAAGCATGATAACATGGCATACATGATGCTTTCTAAGTATGATGCATAAGGTTGACTAGACATTCTAGCATTTCATCTTCCGTTCGAGGACACATCTTCTTCGAAAGATGAATGCCATGTAGAAAAGGTATATTAACAATTTTACAATTGCTAAAATTATACCTTTGTAGGATCTTATCTATGTACAAAGATTGGGATAACCCAATCAGCTTCCTTTCTCTATCTCTTTAGAGTTTTATACCAAGTATGTAGGAAGTTTCACCCAAGTCTTTCATGGAAATTTTTTTACATAGGTATGCTTTAACAACCTGCATCATTCCAAAATCATTTCCAATGATCAGGATGTCATCAATGTAAAGCACCAAGAATACTATCATATTCCCACTAACCTTCTTATAAACCCAAGGTTCTTCTCCATTTTTGAGAAAACCAGACAATCTAATTACCTCATCAAAATGAAGATTCCAACTCCGGATAAGCTTGTTTAAGTCCATAAATGGACTCTTAAGCTTACATACCATTCTAGAATTTTGGCTGGAGATAAAACCCTTCGGCTACTCCATATAGATTTCTTCATCAAGAAATCTATTAAGAAAAGCCGTTTTGACATCCATTTGCCAAATATCATAATCATGGTAAGCAACGATAGCCAATAAAATCATAATAGACTTTAGCATCGCTACTGGTGAAAATGTCTTATCATAGTCCACACATAGCCTTTGAGTATAACATTTAGCAACCAGTCGGGCTTTGAAGGTTTCAACCTTCCTATCAGGCCCTCGCTTTCTTTTGTAAACCCATTTACAACCAACGGGAACAATTCCCTCAGGAAGCGGAACCAAGTCTCATACTTGATTCTGATGCATAGAGTCTATTTCAGAATTCATGGCTTCCTGCCATTTAGCGGAATCAATGTCTAACGTTGCTTCTTTACAAGTATACAGATCAGTCTCCTCAATAAGGAGCACATCGAGACTCTTGTCTTATATCAAATACAAGTGCTCAGGAGGTCTCGAAATCCTAGTAGACCTACGGAGAGTGGAACTAGAAGGTTCTGCTTCTGTCTAAATCTGTGATTCCTCTATTGGTCTGTCATTTATAGGTTGGACTTCATCAAGCTCAATCCTCCTATGATTACCACATTCTGCCAAAACTTATTCTTCAATAAATCTGGAAAAACGAGCTACGAACACATTTCGATACTCGGGTTCATAGAATTGATATCCTTTGCAATTCGAAGGATATCCAACAAACCTAACTTTTCACCCTCGAGGCAAAAGTTTATCATGCTACGTCACCTTGACGTATGCAGGACAGCCCCAAACCCTAACATAATTATGGTTCGGTTTCCTACCAAGTCATATCTCATATGGAGTAATAGGAACAGCTTTATAAAGAACTCTATTAAGCAGATGTGCAACAGTAAGAAGAACATACCCCCACAAAAAGTAAGGTAGATCTGTAAAACTCAACATTGATCGGACCATAACCAATAAAGTCTGATTTCTCATTTCAGATACTCCATTGTGTTGTGGAGTACCCGAAGGAGTATATTGAGTGAGAATCTCATTCTATTTAAGCCCAAAACATTTACCTGAGAGGAAACAAACCACTCAAGCCCAAAGCATTTAACACTAAGGCAACCCCTTGGGGTTTATGATAGCTTTTTAGAAAACCCCCTTATATAACATATTATGATACACTAGTGATAAAATATTTTATATAAAGAAATTTATGACTTATGAAAAAATATCGTCAATCATGAAGGTTTGTGATATAATTATGATACAATATTTTCCATCATGAAGGTTTGTGATGGTTTTATGATAGAAATTTTATTCATCATAAAAATTTATGACGATTTTACGATAGAAATTTGACCTGTAACAAATTTATGATAGAATTATATCTATCATAAGATTAAAAAAAAAATTCTTAGAAATACACCAAACTTATGAACTCCAACCCGTGAGTTGGATTCCTTAAATACAGAGAATTCAATATTTCAATTTCAATAGCCAAAAATTGAAACCTAAAATTTACTGGCAAATTGAAAGCCAAAATTTTCAACATACTTCCCACCACAAAAAAATTTCATCCCTTCACAAAACAAATCAACAAATTCACCCAATCTTCAATCCGTCAATACCTAGCCAATCCACAGCCGCAAGTTTTCCATCCTCTCGCCGCCTTCGGAATCGGCCATCGCATGGACTTGCTCATGAAGCTGAGAATTTTAGGGAGGCAAATGACGCAAATGGAATCGGCCATCCCCAAATCCCTCATTCCCCCAACCCCAACCCCAAGCCCCAAAATCCCTCATTCCCCCAATCCCATTTGCTTTGAATAAGGACGCAAATGGTCATTCTATGATCCAGCATTCTGTGAAACATTTCTCTCATGAACAAACTAAGGCAATGTTTCTATTATTTCGGATACATAGCCATTTTCTTTAGCTTCATTATGGATTCTTTTATGACAATTTCTTATGTGTCATGTGATATAGTCGCATTGAGAAATGTTTTCATTAAAATTTATGGCTAAATTTCATTGATGATGGGAGTAATTTGACCTTCTTTAGTCAATGTGAAGATAGAAGATTGTTCAAAGGGCTTGTTATCATTTCTTTTAATGGTTAAATGATATGTGTTTTGCTTAATTAATTTGATTGTTGCCTAATCGTTATTCTTAAATATTTTCTACGAGGTCTAGTTTAAAAAAATGTTCTTGAGATATGGCAAACTTTTAATAGTTTCTTGATTCTTATTAGTGGCTATTGATGGAGTAGTTGGGTTGTGTTCCGTGATGTTTAAGTGCCCTTTTGAAATTTAAAAAATAAAGGACTGTCCTGTTTTTGAATGTAAAAGAAGTAAAATATTGACTCTTTTCGGGTCCATACGTTGATGGTGCTTGAGCAGGAATAATTAAGTTGGAGGTAGATTAAAGTTTATGTATTGTTGACAACAGAAAGTGCTATTTTTCAGTGTTGAAAATGCATAACAAACAAACTTATTTTGCTTGTCCTTTGTTGCAATGGCTTTTTTGCTAGATTGAGTATAACTTTCGAGACTTTGCAAGCTTCATCTTTTACAGGTTACTTTTGAATTGATTAAGGGGAAAAAATCTCTTTGAGTTGTTTCCGTGGCTGCAGTTATAGGGTTAGATAAAGAATATGACAGTTAAAATATGTTACAGAAGTGCTGGAGAATCTCACTTTAACAATTGAAATATTAAAGGATCGCTTGATGAGATTGTTGCCCAATCTTATAAGCTGTAGACCATCCTCAAGTTCTTTAACACCTGTAATCAAAACTGATCAATTCCTTTAAAATCTATTTGTTCATGTTTTCGTGTACCCCCTTTATCTTCTTTAATTTCTTCAATTGTACAACCAAGTGCTTTATGGGTACAGAAATGTTTGGTAGAATGAAAATGTAACAGATTGTTCACATTTATTCATGTCCAGAGTGTGTAGTTTATTTGTTAAAAGAAGAAATGAAACCATTGATTTTTCTACCACATCTTTTTTTCACTTATACGTTCATTTAAATTAATGATTTTTAAAATTTTTTTTTTTAATTATATAGTTGTTGATGGTTAATGAATTCACTTGTGTTTGTGCAGAGATTTGTCCAATAACAATTTGAATGGGGAACTCACTCCATCTTTGGGCTGGCAAAGATGGATGGAAAAGGACTAGAGAAAGTTTGTGGATAAATAAACCAAATTTATCATGATACGTTTAGTTAAAGTAACTTTGTTATCATTCTATAATGCCCTATATTATAGTCTAATTTATTTAGCCACATCTTGTCTGGATACTTCAACAGGTCAGATTCCATTTTATTTTGAGCAACACTGTTTTGGTGTATAAAAGATGCATATTTTTACCTGTCATTCTTGTAATTTTCAAATTCATGTTAATGTGCAGGTAGATTGATACTTACATATGTGCATGCATAGATATTTTTGAATGTCTGGAGCTTCATGATCACGACATTAATAATTCACAGGAATGGAAGCCTCTATCAAAACATGCGATGATGTACAAAGTAACTTGGGAAGAAAAAAATCTGGAGTAAAGGATATCTACCTAAGAAAGCGAGATACACAACCAAAAGATGTTTGGATTATTGATGAATTTCAAATTGTAGTTTATGTTGGAGCATATTTGATATTAAGTTTGAGTTGATTTTGTGTTATGTAAATTTGATGTTTAGATTAATGATGGTTGTTCAAATACATTGTAACTTCATTGATATATATAATTGTCTAATGTTTATGAATTTGTAATTTCTATTTTAATTTTTTTATGATTTTGTAAATTAATTAGAATTGTATAAATTTTCTAATAATATAAATAAATTTTCAGAAAATAAAAATTTGTGATAAAAATAAATTATCACATCTTATGACAGGTAAAATCTATCACGAGTCGTGACAGATTAATGATGAAATTATGATGAGTAAAAATCATCATTTAATGTGACATATTTTTCTCTGTCACATGATGTGACAAAACCTACGATGATCGATACAAAAACTATCATGAGTTACTTCTCTCATATGACAGTTTTTTATCATTAAGGTAGGTCTTTTTTCAATTAGTACACGTTAGAGTCAGTTTTTTTACAATCTAATGAGAATGGCTAGCTGTCATGTGTTATTTGCATGTAAAGTTTTTCCAAGGATGTAGAGAGAATTAACATTCTTAGTTTGCATTTAATTTTTTTAGAGAGAGCGTAAGTTTCTTGCTTCAGAGAGAATCTAACATTTTTACTGATTTAAACTTAATCGTTTATAGTGGAGTGTCCTTGAGGGCGTCCTTGGTCCATCCAGATAGATGACTTATGGCTTATGTCTTTTGGAGAGATCGCCTAACAATCATTTTTGTACCATGTAGCAGTCCCTGCATGATAATTTTTTTATTTTTTATTTTTTTTTTTTGAAATCGTTGGAAACCCCGCCACCAAACCATCCATTTTGGGCCGCGGCGCAGGTAAAACCCCCGGCTGCCCCAGGCTCTTACAAGAAGTTGCACCCCCTGGATTCGAACCCAGAACCTCAAGGTGAGATTCTGGACCCTTCACCACCAAGCCACACCCCTTAGGGGCCCCTGCATGATATTATCTCCATCATTAGTGTAGGTTCAGGGGTTCCCCTCGAGGGGCGGCAACAAAGGCCAAATTTTAGAGGTACTTTTTTCATGTGTCAAACAGTTATTGTAGCCTCTCTGGCTCATATGATGTCATACCTCACGTGTGGAAGGAATTGAAGCTGATTGTGCATAACTATATGCATAGGTACTACTCCCAATGTTGATATGTTTCTTCCTTTATTGAAGATGGGAAGTCTGGTTCCTTCCAAAGTAGGCGACTAGAGAAGAATGCTAGGGAGCATTGATCTTTTACCTTTAGAAAATACTCATTCATTCTCTTTCGGGGAGCATTCCTTTTTAAAGCGACATGTGTTGGAACCTTATTGGATCTCAGATTTACATCATAACAATACCCTAGCCTTTGTTAGCGAGGTATGAGGTAGGGAAGGTTGCAGTTAGGGATGGCAGTGGGTAGGGTATGGTGCGGGTTTTCCATTACCAAACCTGCACCGCATATGTAAATAAATTACCAAACCCGCACCATACCCGTTGCGGGTTTTAATTTTCATTACCAAACCTGCACCGCATATAAAAATAAATTACCAAACCCGCATTGGTACCCAACGGATTTTTTGCGGGTTTTTAAAATATTGAATTGAATTACTTTGGTTCTTAATAATATAATTTTTTTAATTAAATAATTTATTTTTAATTGCTAGCTGTAGTTTTCACATTTGTTTTTCATTTGACATATACAACATGCAATGCATGTATATACAGTACATAAATAACATAATGTATGAAAGACTCAGTACCATATGTTTATTTTTTCATATAAACATAATTAAAACGAGTTCTTCCCTTCATAATTATAATGATCTAAATTAGCCAACTCAATCGACAATAAGTTAAAAAGTAATCACCAACCTTTGGTCATATTTTTTATGCTAAGTGTAATGAAAGTGATGCTTACAAGGCTCAAGTGGTGTAAGTGTAATGAAGAGCTACTGAAGTTGCAGCAAACACTAGCTTATTTTGCTCCTCTCCCGTTTCTGATTATGTGAACTTAATCCAAATTTTTGCATTATAATTTTATTAACAAGTGTGATTAGAAAAAAAAAATAATAGTCATGCAAAAAATCTTCAGTTGGGCAGGTTGCGGGCTGCGGCTGAGTGGGAGTGTGGAACTGTGGATTAGTGTTTTAGGTTTAGGTTTTGTTAGTTGTTTTTATATGAAGGTTTTTTTTATATTGTCATAAAAATATTAATTAATAAAAAATAATATTGCGGGTATATGGATACCCGCAGCGGATAACCGTATTTTTTCTTAAATACCAAACCCGCACCGCACCCGCAGCGGGTTCTGCTTTAAATTACCAAACCCGCACCACACCCACTAATATATTTACCAAATCCTACCCATTGTGGGCGGGTTTTTGCGGGTTTGCGGGTTATTGGGTAAAATTGCCATCCCTAGTTGCAGTGCTTCTACCAAAATCTGTTCTTCCGCTTATTTTTCTATGGAATGGTCCCTTAAAGTGGATGTTTACTACTAAATGCTCCATGACAATGCATGAGGAAAACAGGTAAACCATCTTCTTTTATGGAGTGGTCCTCTAAAGGAGTGGTTACTTACTTAGTTCTCCCTGATAAAGAAATGGGAGGCTCGCTTGCAAGTCTTTATGTTAGGAAACATAATTCCTAATATATTTTCATGTTTATCCTCTTAGGATCAAATCATACATGTATTACTAGTCCTAAATTTATTTACAAATTAATTGAAATAAATCTAAATTAATCACAACACAATTGCATACATTTCTTCTTGTAGAGACCTTTTAATCAAACTTAATTGATTGATTAACTCAATAAGCAAATGGTCTTATTTATAGGAGGGAAACCAAGTCACTATTAGCTCACATGCATGGATTACTATTAATCCATGATTACTATTTAATCACATGCATTGATTACTATGTAATCACATGTATTTGGATGCATAATGACTTTCTTTAACCCTTCCAAAAATGTTACCATCATGGGTGTACCATATGTTCCCCACTTAACATTTTACTAATTGTTGTTACTTAACAACTCTTGTTGTTACTTAATAATTTCCAACATGAAATTATTACTAATTATTGTTATTTAACAACACCAAATAATTTCTAATCAATAATTTCCAACATCTCCCACTCACACATGATGGGATCAACAATTTTTTTTATCTCTACAAGAATAATTCATACTTTGCAATTGTGTCATGCGACCAGCATACTTCGAGAGCTCAATTGCTATACATATGTTGGGAACATATAGCTGCTCGAAAAATGGATAGAACCATAGTTGATTATGTATGCAGTATCCTCGATCATTTATCACATTAAATCTCTCTCGATCTCTTTTCGAATGAAATATTTATTTTGTATTCACAATTATGTTTGATCACATAAAACAACATAATTGGTCGACAAGTGAATACAAGCTAATGTGATATTACTTATATAATGATCTTTCTCCTTTCTCGAATCTCTCAACCTTGATTCAATTCGCTTTTCCAAAGATGTCATTTCGGATTGAATCTCTCATGATCCTTCAGTAACACTCCAAGATAGCGATCATCAAATCTAAGTTTTAAGAAGCAGACAAGAGTCTAAAGGGTACAATGTGAGATTGAAATAATCTCAAAGGTCTCACACAATATCAAGACTGAGATCTTTACTTGTATTACCCTCAATAGTCGCAAATGTACACATGATATGAAAATATGTGCTACGATATTCTCTCATTTCCCATGGAGCGCATGTCTCATAAAATACCGTATAGATTATAGTTCAGACAAACACAATTTCTAACTCATATCTGACATTAAGACAAGTAAGGTGAAACGAACTTATTCACCTTAGGTCATATCACAGAGAAAGTGACCTCATAACGACATTACTTAATTTTCAAGCTTGAGCTCTCTAAATTATCACTCAGATAATTAGCTTAAAAATTTGTCTCATCTCCCATGAACACAAAGTTATGGAGGCGATTGCCCGTGTGAGAGGGCCAATCATTCACTTGTCCGACATACTTCTCATACTAACTAATAGTATATTTGTTTAAACATGTATCAACATAATAACATGTAAGCATTGAACACAAATATCAATGAGTATTAACATTAGTAAACATTATTTGGAAAATACATATCCTAATATGTAAGCACATTAACATCTACGTAATCCCTGAGTTTTTACATGTCTAACAAAGACATCTCTAGGAACAGGCTTGGTCAATGGATCTGCTACCATTTCTTGCGCAGAAATATACTTCATGTTTACCTCTTCTCGTGCAACTATGTCTTTCACAAAGTCTACATACTTTCTCCTTTCATTTTCTTTTATGAAACCTACTGGTTGTTCCATGTAGATTTCTTCATCAAGTTCTCCATTGAGAAAAGTAGTCTTTACATCCATTTGATGTAATTCTAGATCCATGCTTGCTACTATAGCCAGAATCAAGCGAATTGAGGTAAACCTTACAACGGGTGAAAAAGTCTATTCGTAGTCAATTCCTTCCTGTTGTGTATACCCTTTTGCTACAAGACGTGATTTATACCTTTCTATATTGCCATCGACATTACGCTTTATTTTAAGAACCCATTTGTTCTTGATAGCTTTGCGTCCTTTGGGTAGATCAACCAATTCCTAAACTTGGTTGGACCTCATTGACTCAATTTTTTCTTCCATTGCTTTCATCCATTTTTCCTTAGCAGGACACTGAATAGCCTCTTTTATGTTTCTAGGTTCTTCATCCTCTTGAGGTAGAATCATAAAGGTTTCTCCTTCGATATCGAAACGACGTCGAGGAATGCCTATACGATTACTACGCCGTAATTGGGATTCTAGTGGTGGAACTGATTCCTCACTTTCCATATTATTCCCATTTAGATCGTGCACATTGCTCCCACTTGGATCATGTACATCACTCCCACTCGGATCACGTAAATGAGACTCGTGTGAAACTAATTCATCATTTTGAGATTCATGTGAAACAAATTTATCATGTTTTCTCAAATTTCTCTCATCACTCCCACTTGAATTAGGTAAACTCGAGTGTTCACCAATCATGTGATCCATGTGATCTTGAGTTTCATATAGAGATAAATCTTTACCTATCTCTCCCTGCTTAGGAAAATCATTTTCTAAAAATGTGATATCTCGTGATTCAAATTCTGTCACGCTTCCACTTTCATGTTCACCTATGCAAACATACCATTTTGATTGTTCAGAATATCTTATAAAGATACATTTTTTTCCTCTGGGCCGCCTAACTGTTCCATGTCATGAGAACACACATGAACATAGGCCGCACAACCCCAAGGTTTTAGAAAGTGAATATCTGGTTTACGACTTATCCATAACTCATATGGTGTGGTGGACACAGATTTTGATGGTACTCGGTTAAGTACATATGTGGCAGTTAATAATGCATCACCCCAATAGGTTATAGACAAATTTTCTTGTGCCATCATAGACCTAACCATTTCAAGAAAAAGTTATATTTCTTCTTTCCGCAACACCATTTTGTTGAGGAGTAGCAGGAATAGTGAACTGATGACTAATTCCTTTTTCGTCACATAATTCTCTGAAATGATCAGATAAGTACTCACGACCACGGTCAGTGCGTAGTGCTTTAATTTTCTTGTCCAGTTGATTTTTCTGTTAATTCATAAATTTCTTGAAACATTCCAATGCTTCAGATTTATGAGCAATCAAATAGACATAACTAAAGCGTGTAAAATCATCTATGAATGTGAGGAAATAAGATGCTTCATGCCTTGCCCTAACATTCATTGGACCACAGATATTTGAATGGATTAATTGTAATGGAAATTTTGCTCTAGTCCATTTTCCAAATGGTTTTCTCGCAGTTTTTCCAGCCAAGCAATATTCACAGGTTGACAATTCTACCTTCTCAATATTTCCCAGAAAGTCTTCTTTGGCTAATCTGTTCATTCTTTGCTGGCCAATGTGGCCAAGTCTAGCATGCCACACAATTACATCACCATCATTATTGACAGTTGAAGTAACAAACGAAAAACTAGAATTAGGATTGAAACACACAACATTCAATACAATAAAACTATCAAGAAAATAACCAGAACCATAGTGTATTGTACCTAAGTACAAATCAACACCAAATTTGTGGAAGTTCAAATTAAAACCTAAATTAACCAAACCAACACATAAACTAAATTTCGACGAATTTGTGGAGCAAACAATACATCATGTAGTAGTAAAGTTTTTCCACTGATGAGTGGTAAATCTATCACTATTTCTCACTCATTTAACCTAATATTTTGTATAGTTTCTTGAGTTTTGTGAATATTTGATTGTGTGTTTTGTATTATTTGTAGATAAATAAAGTTTCAGGACATTCTGGAGGTGATTGGAGCAAAATAGTAAAAATTGGCAAAAAGAGCATTTTGGTAATTTGGGCGCGTCGCGACGCGCAAGCCTTTGGCGTCGCGTCGCCTAACATGCGCCGGGTTCACGTGTCAGAATCTGAGAAAAGTTTGACTTTGCTAACATGCGCCGTGCCACGTGTCACCATCACAGCTGATCTGCTAACATGCGTCGTGCCACGTGTCATCATCCTACGGTGCCGACAGTCACCATCGACACCTGTCGCCATGTGTCACTCCACGTCATCGTCCACATCACCAGGTAAACCGAGTCAAACGCCACGTCACTGCCACGTCATCATCAACCAATCACAGCGTGCCACGTGTCGCGATTCTATGGTGCCGACAGTCAAATTGCCACGTGTCGCCACGTCAGCTCCACGTCAGCATCAATTATTGGCTCTCTTATCCCTATCTAACATGTGGCGGATAAGAATCTGAGCCGACCAATCAGAAGCCGCCACGTGTCATAATAATTGAGCCACAACACCTTGCCACGTGTCACCTTATCACCTTATCCAGAATCTGCAACCGACGAACCAGAGCATGCCACGTCGACAAAACTCACGTCGCGACGCGAGCTGGGCGTCGTGACGCGCAACCCCTACCGAGGCCTATAAATTGAGCTCGAGATTTCAGTTTCAGTTGTACCACTCTATCTCATCTCTTTGATGTAAAGAGGGAGTTTCTCTCTCTATTAGTTTTGTAATTAATTTTAATTACGTTTTGTAATAATAATAATTTACTTTTTTACTTTTTACAGTTTTTACTATTCACCATGAGGAGGTAACTTCCCCAGCTAGGGTGAAAGGAAAATCTTTTACTATTGCTATTTAGATTAATCTCCCTTAAAAATAATATATTCACTATTTAAAATATTGACTTAAAAAGGATACCGCCATATTGGTCGGTTGGTAATTAAACTTTCTTACCGCCTATATGGCAGGTTCATGGACAAATCTTTTTACCGCCTTAATGGCTGGTTGGACTTAATTTGACTTAATCAGGATACCGCCTATATGGCTGGTTGGTAATGTTATCACAGTTTATATATTTTATTATGGGAGATATCTAAATTAGTAGTAGTAAAAGTAATTCTTTTACCTTAGCATTTTATTTTATTGTAATTTACTTTTCAGTATTTACTTTACCGCATTTTTACTTTATGTCTTTTATTTTCAAGTTTTACTAGCCCTAGTTATGTGTTATAACTAAATTAGTTATCTGGGGTTGTGATGACTTTTTATATCACCGATTTATAAGGGGTTAGATTATAGTTTGGGTAATATAAAGATTTATTTATTGAGTCTTAATCTTAATGCTTTTTATTAACTGGCCACTAATAAAATTGATCTGGTAAATCTAAAATGAACTAGACATAGGGATTTTAGGTTTCAGCCTTAGACCCTTTAATAGATTTCCTTACAGGATAGAAATATACCTGTCGGGCGGGGGTAGCCATAATTGGAACTTAAACTTATGAATCCATATAATTTGGTTGACATATACATATGGTTCAATTGGCTTAAACTAGGTATTTGTGTCTGACCATCGATAGAGGCTTACACATAATTTAGTGTTCCAGGTTAATAAATCAATAGATTACCCAACTTTAAGATAACCACTTCATCTTTAAAATGATATTGGAATAAATCACAACCCTAGATAGTTTTTAATATTGAATTTTCTTAAAACCTACTTTCGAACAATTTTATTTACTTGACTTTAAATTTAGAATCGTCACCATTTCAAATCAATCAAACAACCTGTTAGATACTAGTAATCATTTGACCTCATAAAATTAATAGATTAGATATTAAGTCCTCGTGGGATCGATATTTTTATACTACTTGAACGATACATGCGCTTGCGTTATACGTGTGTGTTTACGCCGGTCAAGTTTTTAGCGTCGTTGACGGGGACTTATTTATCTTTTACTATTAGTTTAGGGGTTAGATACGTTATTTGTATCTAATTTCTTATTATTGTTGTTTTCTTGTGTTTCAGGTTCTCAAAAACTACATGAGACGAACCAGAAGCTTTGAACTCCGACCGCTTGACCCAGAAATTGAAAGAACCATCAGACAGTTGAGAAGGGAAATGTGAGAAGGCCAAGAAACTTTAGTCAACATGGAACCTGAACCTTTGAACGTTGCACCACCGATTCCCATTCGAGACAGAACCATTCTGGTGGTTGACGGACTAAATTCTTGTATTATATTTCCTCCCTTACAAGAAAATACGGGTGACATCAAAACATGCATTCAGATGATTCAGCAGTCAGTACAGTTTGGGAGAAATGCAACTGAAGATCCTAATTCCCACATCAGCAGCTTCCTGGAAGTTTGCGGTACTTTCAATTACAACCGAGCAGCTGAAGAAGCAATGAGACTGCGGTTTTTCCATATTCCCTGAAAGACAGAGCTAAAGCTTGGCTACATTCGTTACCAGCTGGTTCCATCACAACTTGGAACACTCTAGCCACCAAATTCCTTGCAAAGTACTTTCCACCATCCAGAACTGCAAAGTTGAGGAATGACATCACATCCTTCGTGCAGCAAGATTCAGAATCCCTTTGTGAAGCTTGGGAAAGATTCAAAGATTTACTCCGGAAATGTCCTCATCATGAGATCGCAAAGTGGCTACAAGTCCAAACCTTCTACAATGGACTTTCTGGAATAATGAGAACCACAATTGATGCTGCTGCTGGAGGAGCTTTAATGGCAAAAGGAGAAGATCAAGCCTGGAACTTCATTGAAGAAATGGCCAACAACAATTCCTTGTGGCCAACAGAAAGGAGCATGATCCAAAGAATTGCAGGAATTTATGAAGTTGGAGACAACACAGCACTGAATTCCAAGCTGGATATGATTTGAAAAAATCTGGAAACTCTTAACAAGAAAGTTAATGGTGGATCCACAAGTTTACCATTTGGAGGAGCACCTGAGTCAGAATCTTTCAACCAACATAAAGAAACGGTGAATTATGTCAATAATTTTAACAAACAGAGGAATAATCTATATTCGAACACCTACAACCCAGGGTGGAGGAATCATCCTAATTTTTCATGGAGCAACAATTCAGGCCAACAGCAGAACTATCCACCACCTGGATTCCAACAACAGAACAAAGGCCAGGAGCATGCAAATGAACCAGGAATAACAGAAGTGTTGACCCACTTGAAAAAGATATAAGCAAAACACGACTCTCAAGCAGCAAGATATGATGCTATGTTTCAATCACATGCAGCATTAATTCAAAGTCAATCTGCTTCTATTAAAGCACTGGAGAAACAAATGGGACAACTGGCCAATGCTCAGAGTTACAGACCGCCAGGTACCCTTCCTAGCAACACAGAGCCAAATCCAAGAAATATGGGGAATGAGCAATGTCATGCCATCATATAAAAAGCGGTACTGAAATCAACAAAGATGTTGGAGCCAAAACAACTGCTGAGGAAGTTCCAAAAGAAACAAAGCACCAGATGGAGGAAAAAGAAGCAAAGGAAAAAGAACAGATCACTCAACCTCCATCTTTTCCTCAGCGTCTTCAGAAGAATAAACTGGACAAGTAATTTGCTTGATTCTTGGAGGTGTTCAAAAAGCTGCATATCAACATTCCATTTGCAGAAGTTTTGGAACAAATGCCCAACTATGCCAAATTTATGAAAGACATTCTTTCACGAAAGCGGAGATTGGGAGATTACGAGACAATAGCATTATCAGAAGAATGCAGCGCTATCATTCAGAGGAAACTTCCCCCAAAGTTGAAAGATCCTGGCAGTTTCACTGTTCCTTGCACCATAGGAGAACATGACTTCGGTAAGGCTCTGTGTGATTTAGGTGCGAGTGTTAACTTGATTCATTTTTCTATTTTCAGGAAATTACAGATTGGAGAAACAATGCCCACCTTAGTCTCTCTACAACTTGCTGATAGAACGCTCGTATTTCCAAGAGGCGTAGTTGAGGATGTGCTGGTCAAGGTTGACAAATTCATTTTCCCAGCAGATTTTATTATCCTTGATATGAAGGAAGACGCGGACGTGCCAATCATCATCGGGAGACCATTCTTGGCTACAGGTCGAACCATTATTGATGTACAAAAAGGATAATTAACCATGAGGGTACATGACCAAGAAGTAACATTTAATGTTTTTAAAGCCATGAATTTCCCGATTGACGAGAAGGAGGAATGTTTCAGACTTGATGTGATACATAGTACCATTCAGAACTCTGATGAAAGAAAAAGATCTACTGACAAACTTAAAGCATGTCAATTACCTGTGGAGCCTAAAGATAAAACATCTTTTGCACTGAAAGAGCCAATTCTTGCACTACAAGCAACAGAAGAGAAAAAGATCAACCAGCTCAACGAATTGGAGGAATTTCACAATCAGCCTTTTGAGGATGCCAAATTGTACAAAGAAAAGGGCAAGAAAAGACATGATGAGAAGTTAGTGCGCATACAACTGGAACCAGGGAAGAAGGTACTGTTAAACAAATCAATGGTGAAATTCTTCCCATGGAAGCCAAAATCACGGTGGTCAGGTCATGATCCTGACTCCAACGAAACTTTCAAGGTTAAAAACAAGCGTGTTAAGCACTACTGGGGAGAATCATTTGAGCGAAAAAAATAAAGTGTTACACTTTCAGATCCAGCCTAACGTTCATATAGTAATGTGTAGCTGACGACTTTAAACTTAGCGCTCACATGGAGGCAACCCATGCAATTTTTGTATATATTATGATTTAGTGTGTTTTATTTTTGTGTGTTTAATTATTGCAGGTAAAGTCATTTCACGATGGAAGAAGCTCTTGCAAATCTTCACAAGCAATTTCCTTCTCTCCCTCAAAAATCTCTGATGAAAGTCTACAAAGCTCGCTTGGAACGGATGAGATTACTGATGATCAAAGGTATTCCTACTGACATTCGTTGGTTAATTGAAGCACGGGTTCGATTGGCAGATGAGTCTTCTGAATCTTTTATTTCACATCTGCCTGGCTTAGGAAGGAGCACCTATGCTAAAAAGAGAAGAGCCAAAAGAATGCGTGTTTGTTATAAATGTGCTCGTATGTTTTGTAATACTCGTTGTCGTTCTTTAAGAATGATGTGTGATAACCGCGAAGATAAGATTAATTTCATTAGGGATGGCTTGAGTAAGGAGTCTTTGGATGACATATCTAAAACTCTTGAGATGCATCCCAGTGGATGTGTGTATCATGAAATTCACATGTTATATGCACAATTCCAAAGGAAAGACAACTGTTAAGTCTCGGGAATCTGACTCAAAAAGACTCTGTTTGCCAATTTATAAGAAAATTGGATGGGAAGCTTGTCCCTGACGCATAGACGTCAATCAAGCCGTTACTTTTCTTGTAAATATTATATCTCTTTGTCTTTTCTTAATAATTGTGATTTGTTTTGTTGTTTTCTTTTGTTTTCCCCAACAGGATCCAGACCTTTTTACTATCACGATATTATTTTGCTAACAATCGTCCTTTGGAAGATACTAGTGCTATTATTACTCACCCTTTTTCAGGTACTATAAATTCAGCCCGTCATTGCACTTTTGAAGGCATCCAGAGTTGAGAAAGAAATATATAAAAAAATGGAACCCACTTCAAGAAGACGAGTTGAAAACATCTGTGTGTTTTGCGGTTGTAGTGTTGGTACTAAACCACAATACGTAGAAGCAGCACAAGAATTGGGTCGAGTCTTAGCTGTAAGAAATATGCACTTAGTATATGGCTGAGGCAATCTTGGCCTTATAGGGATCGTTTCAAAGGCCGTACAAGAAGGATGCAGTCACGTTTTGGGAATCATCCCAAAACCCTTGGCAGAGGCAAATCTTATTGAACCATCAAACGGAGAGGAACTGATCGTGCCAGGTATGTCTAAACGACTAGTAGAAATGATTAACCGTGCTGATGCTTTTATTGCTTTGCCATGTGGCTTGGGTACATTGGAGGAAATTTTTATTGTGCTATCTTGGGCGAACCTGAACATACACCAGAAACCAATTGGGCTGTACAACGTTGATGGATTTTATGATTTTCTTTGAATGTTTATTGATGATGCCCGGAGAAATGGGTTCGTGTCAAAACCTTTGAAAGAACTCCTCTTTACTGCCAGAACTGCTCCGGATCTAATAGACCAACTCATAGCCTATGAACCACGAGTTGACCCTATCCTTTCAAAGATAAATTGGTCTGAGGACGATCGTGGTAAGAGGCGTAGGATTAATCTGGATCTTAACCTTTAATTTCCTGTAGATTTTCAGCTAACCAGGTACGACATTCTTAACTCTCCTTTTACTGTTTAAGACATTGGGGACAATGTCTCTTTTAGGTTTGAGGGAGGGAATTAGTTAATCAATACATTGTTTTTTTTAGTTTGTGTGTTATTTTTAATTCAAAATTTTTCGAAAAATACAAAAAAAAATTTAAAATTTTCAAAAATTACAAAAAAAAATTGTGTTTTTGTGTTTTTATTTTGACTAAAAAAGTGAAATTGGTAAGAGATAGCTGAGTAAGGAGTTTCCACTCCTGAGACGTATCTCAAACTTATTTCAGAACAAGTTAATTTTTGTTTATTTCCTTTTAAATTATTTAATTTGTGAATTCTCCATAATACTGACTAAAATGGATCTTCATACGCTCAGTTAGCAGATATTATCAACATACATAGTAACATACAGACATGAGCTCTAATTGAAAAGTTTGTAATATTCAGTGCTCTAGTTTAATTGGAGGAAACATCTCAGAAAGTGATGGAGATAAAAAAAAAACATCTGAGATCCGAGTTATTAAGTCTGTAAGGGTGTTTTAACACCTAGTGCCCTAAAACCAACTGGTTTGGGAGTCACTGGCCCAAAGCTCGTTACATGGATCAAAGATGCTACAAAATATATATATCTGAAGTCTGAGTAATTAAGTCCGTAGGGGTGTCTTAATACCTGGTGCCCTAAAGCCAACTGGTTTGGGAGTCACCGACCCAAAGCTCGTTACATAGATGAAAGATATTGTATATAAATAAAAAAAAAATCAAAAATCAAAGAAAAAATCAGAAAAAAAAGAGAAAAATTATTCCATTGCGACAAAATGGTGCGAAATCTGATAGAACTTTAGGACAAAAATATTACTCTCTTATCAACTGCACTTGTGACTGTTGTGAGCAAAAATGAGTTGTTTAATATTTTGTTGCCTGTGTATATGAAGAATGGTAAAAATTATCGGAGAATTTACTTATTCAGTAATTTAGAAAGAAAGAAAACAACTAGTAACTTGGAGTAGAAGTTTCACCTGATTAGTCACTAACATCTTTATTCTATTTTCTCTTGTCTTTTTGCTTTTGTGTGCATTAGTTTCACTACCTTTTTACTTTTGTAAAATGTTTGTGGGTAAACTAGTCCACTAGGGACACCTCGGGGTTTAAAAGCTTGTTGCATAAGATAAATGCAACCGTGATCCCTACGAAAGTGGCTTAGTTAAATTTTATTATGTTATTTTATTTTGTGTTTTGCTCGAGGACTAGCAAAATGTTAGGTTTGGGGGTGTGATAAGTGGTAAATCTATCACCATTTCCCACTCATTTAACCTAATATTTTGTATAGTTTCTTCAGTTTTGTGAATATTTTGATGTGTTTTGTGTTATTTTGTATATAAATCAAGTTTCAGGACATTCTGGAGGTGATTTGGAGCAAAATAGTGAAAATTAGCAAAAAGGACATTTTGGTAATTTGGGTGCGTCGTGACGCGCAAGCCCTTGGCGTCGCGATGCCTAACATGCGCCGAACAGTGCTAACATGCGCCGGGTCCACGTGTCAGAATCTGAGAAAAGTTTGACTTTGCTAACGTGCGTCGTGCCACGTGTCACCATCACAGCCTATTTGCTAACATACGCCGTGCCACGTGTCATCATCCTACGGTGCCGACAGTCACCATCGCCATGTGTCTCTCCACGTCATTGCCACGTCATCGTCCACATCACCAGGTTGACCGAGTCAAACTGCCACGTCATCATCAACCAAGTACAGCGTGCCACATGTCGCGATTCTATGATGCCGACAGTCAAATTGCCACGTGTCGCCACGTCAGCGCCATGTCAGCATCAATTATTGGCTCTCTTATCCCTATTTGACACGTGGCGGATAAGAATCTGAGTGGACCAATCAGAAGCCGCCATGTGTCACAATAATTGAGCCACAACCACCTTGCCATGTGTCACCTTATCACCTTATCCAGAATCTGCAACCGACGAACCAGAGCGTGCCACGTCGACAAAACTCGCATCGCGACGCAAGCTGTGCGTCGCGACGCGCAACCCCTACCGAGGCCTATAAATTGAGCTCGAGATTTCAGTTTCAGTTGTACCACTCTCTCTCATCTCTTTGATGTAAAGAGGGAGTTTCTCTCTCTAGTTTCTTTTAGTTTTTAGTTTTGTAATTAATTTTAATTACGTTTTGTAATAATAGTAATTTACTTTTTTACTTTTTACAGTTTTTACTATTCACCATGAGGAGGTAACTTCCCCAGCTAGGGTGAAAGGTAATTCTTTTACTATTGCTATTTAGATTAATCTCCCTTAAATATAATATATTCACTATTTCAAATATTGACTTAAAAAGGATACCGCCAGATTGGTCGGTTGGTAATTCATTCTAATCTGGTTTAAACGTGACTAATCAAAGATACCGCTAGATTGGTCGGTTGGTAATTAAACTTTCTTACCGCCTATATGGCAGGTTCATGGACAAATCTTTTTACCGCTTTAATGGCTGGTTGGACTTAATTTGCCTTAATCAGGATACCGCCTATATGGCTGGTTGGTAATGTTATCACAAGTTTATATATTATATTATGGGAGATATCTAAATTAGTAGTAGTAAAAGTAATTCCTTTTACCTTAGCATTTTATTTTATTGTAATTTACTTTTCAGTATTTACTTTACCGTATTTTTACTTTTTGTCTTTTATTTTCAAGTTTTTACTAGCCCTAATTATGTGTTGTAACTAAATTAGTTATCTGGGGTTGTGATGACTTTTATTATCACCGGTTTATAAGGGGTTAGATTATAGTTTGGGTAATATAAAGATTTATTTATTGAGTCTTAATCTTAATGCTTTTTATTAACTGCCCACTAATAAAATTGATCTGGTAAATCTAAAATGAACTAGACATAGGGATTTTAGGTTTCAGCCTTAGACTTAATAGCCCACGATCTTCCTTGAGGATAGATAACCCTTTAATAGATTTCCTTACAGGATAGACATATACCTGTCGGGCGGGGGTAGCCATAATTGGAACTTAAACTTAATGAATCCAGATAATTTGGTTGACATATACATATGGTTCAATTGGGTTAAACTGGGTATTTGTGTCTGACCATCGACAGAGGCTTACACATAATTTAGTGTTCCAGGTTAATAAATCAATATATTACCAAACTTTAAGATAACCACTTCATCTTTAAAATCATATTGGAAGAAATCACAACCCTAGATAGTTTTTAATATTGAATTTTCTTAAAACCTACTTTCGAACAATTTTATTTACTTGACTTTAAATTTAGAATCGTCACCATTTCAAATCAATCAAAAAACCTGTTAGATACTAGTAATAATTTGACCTCATAAAATTAATAGATTAGATATTAAGTCCTCGTGGGATCGATATTTTTATACTACTTGAACGATACGTGCGCTTGCGTTATACGTGTGTGTTTACGCCGGTCATCCACCATGCATGACTAACTTGCATGTTCTTATTCCTTTGACTTCAACCCGTGAATTGTTGCCAACATATATCCACTTCACCCCAGGTGAAATTCGTCGAAATTCCACGAAGGCATCTCTATCCTTCGTTACATGGTCTGTGGCTCTTGAGTCTACAGTCCACAAAGGATTAGATTCAGTTAGAAAGATTAAACTTGAAACACATATTTCATTTAAATATGCACGAAAGGTATTCACCTTTTTAGGCTCAGTGCAGTCACGAACAAAATCACATTTCTTACCACAGTTAAAACATTTAACCTTTGCCATGTTTTTCTTTTTGGTATGACGTTTTCCTTTCCCATGTTGATTGGTTTTCTGTTTCTTTTATGGCTTGGGAGAATTTTGTTCTTTTTCGAACTAGAACCCACCACCATGAAATTTTCTTTTCTTCTTGAAACCCCCAGGTTTGCTAGTTTCTGTCATATACACTTCAGTATTTGACTTAGCGGCCGCGAGTCGGTCGCTTTCTAATTCAAGGTGACGTTTAGCATCATCAAAGGTTTTGATGCTCTCATTGTGGGTCAAATGCATCTTCATATGCTCCCAGCTATTTGGAAGAGAACGAATGACCGCTTGGACTTTCTGTTCATATATAAGAACATGTCCAACATCTGCCAGTTCAGTAATCATGTTTGACATTTGCCTCAAGTGTTTTGACATAGTAAACTCATGGCGTTTCTTGTATGTGTCAAACTTGATTGTCAGTGACCTGAGTTTGGTTATTGAGGTACTACCAAACTTTTCAGCTAGCGTGGAACACATGTCCTTAGCCATGTCATATTTCCTGAACTATTTCATTAGGTCATTATCCATACTGCTTAGCAACGTAATGCGGGCAATGGAATTCTTTTTCTTCCAGGCCTCATAAGCCTCTTGGTCTCGCCTGTGTTGGGCCGTAGTGCCCTGTTCAGGTTCATCCATGCTCATTTTCAGGGTTTCAAAAACCTCCTGTTCTTCTAGCACATATTGGATTTTCATGCTCCAAATTTCATAATTATCACCATTTAGTTTCTCACCATTGTTGAGTTCAGTGATAATGTTCTTTGTTGCGGAAGCCATTAAAAAACACAAAGTTTCTACAGACATTCATGCACAATTGTTAATACTTTTGTTTATTTTATCATGAAACAAATTATGTTTAATAAAATTCTTCAATGGGGTTAGAGTTAAAAGGCCATTATGTGTCCAATCATCATCCAATTACCCAATGTAAAAATATTATCAACATAATCAATCATGTAAAATCATTTTCTAAAAAATTACATAAATTTTTAGAACTTCTTAATCATGCGACAATTAATGTACATGACACTCATTGATTTAATTACATAAATTAAATTCAACATAGAACATCCATACATATAAATACAATATTTACATGCCGTGAAATAACAAATCATTACTCACAGAAAAAACATGATAGAAATTAAAATTTTACAATAATAATTTTCCCAGTTGTAGAGTCCCAACTCATATATGTTTTGGGATACGAATCCTCAAACTCTTTAGGTAACTCGTAATTGATATTGGACAACCATGGAAAACCTATAACAAATTTAAGATCCTTACAACGTTTCCGAGATATTAAAGGAAAAATTGTATTATTTACCTTATGCCGGAGATACTGAACCGCTAACCTCTCAATGGCTTTATTATAAGGAACATGTTTTTCCTCACGTTTTACTAATATCCAAATACGAGTAAGTTGTTTTTGCCATATCTTGGGGAGAGTGTTTCTCAGTAATCTTAATCTATTTGGTTGTCCTATCCAATTACCTGCCCAAATAGACTCATGTAACATGTTATTGAAAGTGATGATATGCGAAATCATATCATCGCTTTCACTCATTCGATATTTATCCATATTCAACAACATGTCTGATATCATCTCCCTATTTGTGGGTGTCGTAATCATTTTTGCAATTCATCGAATAATCGCCATGATTTTTCTGCAACAAATACAAGGAAAAATCAATACAATGAAACACAAAGTTACATTGACTAAAATAAACATCACAAAGATATTTATTATAAACACAAAGTTTATATGATAAAACAAATTTATCATGGCCGATTAGAACATTTTACAAAAAGGATTAAACATATAATCACGACGGATCGAAATTACTGAAGCAAACAGATACAAACATGACCCACATGGGCCGACATAAACTTCACGCGCCATACACGCGCCTCAGGAGTGGCTCACGCGCCACCACGCGCCGGCCACGGGCTCCTACTCGCCCTCACGCGCTCTCACACGCCGGCCAGTCTCGGCCAAGTCACACGCGCAGACGACATGTCGTCCGCGTGTTCCGTGGTTGTATGACATGTCGGTTGTCATTGATATGTGGAACCGACTTGTCGGTTGAGTGATACATGGACGACATGTCGTCCCTTTGACCTCTAAACTTACAATTTGTCGTACACAAATCGGATGACTTGTCGTATGATTTTATAAATACCGGATGACATGTAGTACAGCTCTTCTGGGAGTGTTTTTCTGGATAAAAATAGATTCATCTAGCCAACTTCTAGGGTCTATATCTTTCTCAATTTTAATCCAAATTAAGCAAATGATATTCCAAATTAAAGATCTCATGACCTAGTTTTCAAAACATATTTGAACATGCGATTAAAAATTTTCTACAGAAAGTTATTACGGCCCAAAGTTGGAAGAAAATCATTTTTGTAAAAATAAAAACCAGAAGCATTTTTAACAACTTTCATGCATGTTCATGCAATTCTTTGTGTAATCCAACTAGAATACATGCTTTTAAGCTACTGATACCAATGTTAGGAACATAATTCCTAATATATTTACGTGTTTGTCCTCTTAGGATCTAACCATACATGTATTACTAGTCCTAAATTTATTTACAAACTAATTGAAATAAATATAAATTAATCACAACACAATTACATACCTTTCTTCTTGTAGAGACCTCTTAATCAAACTTAATTGATTGCTTAACTTAATAAGCAAATGGTCTTATTTATAGGAGGGAAACCAAGTCACTATTAGCTCACATGCATGGATTACTATTAATCCATGATTACTATTTAATCACATGCATTGATTACTCTGTAATCACATATATTTGGATGCATAATGACTTTCTCTAACCCTTCCAAAAATGTTACCATCATGGGTGTACCATATGTTCCCCACTTAACATTTTACTAATTGCTGTTACTTAATAATTTCCAACATGAAATTATTACTAATTGTTGTTATTTAATAACACCAAATAATTTTTAATCAACAATTTCCAACACTTTCTTTCATGAATGAGGATGAAAGTAGGTTTTCCTATAGTGATTATTATAGTGATGACATAGAGTCACATGGTTCACATTCTTTTTTGTGTGGGAAACTGAAGAGGCGTTTATTCTTTTCAATGTGTATTTCCCTAGCCATTGTATCATTTTTCGATGGCTAAGATTGATTAATGTTTCAGGTCATCATAACTGCCTAAGGGAGGCGTGGACATTGTATTTTTATGACCCGGTGATGAATCTTTTACAAGGACACCGCCTGAAAAGTTTGGGAAGGTTGTAAGGTTTAATGCGATAAGAGAAAGAAACCCTAAGAAAATTCGAAGAGAGCAGCCACATCCGGCCAGACATAGGACATAACCCAAGTCAAGCCAGATATATGTGTTTTTAGAATTACAGAACTACTTGATTTCCTATTTCCTTCTTAACCGATTTTCATAAATCAATCATCTTATTTTCCCATTAATTTCCATAACAATTGCTTTCATCATTAAGAATATATATTTTCCTTAAAAACCAGCAACCCTGGCCTTATAAAAGAGAGGGGACACAAGAATGTATGAGGGAGTTTTTTAGAGACACATATATACAGAGAACCATACACACAGAGAAACAAAGAATTTGATCCCACAGAAACCACCAGCAAAAGAACGAACTAAAAAAATAAAAAACCAACAACTTAAAATTCCCTACATTCGCATCTTCAGCAAGAGATCTAGTAACCATCCTAAACTTTGTCAGAGGCATTTATGGAGCTGACAATACTAAAGGTAACGAATTATCGCATAGACATACAATTATACTTCTTTTCCTTTTCTGATCTAACGCCGCATATCCGCCCGGACATAATGTATGTCTGTCCAGACATACAATTATCGCATAGTAACTCCGGCCACTCAAACTAGCTACATTCAATCGCGTACTCGCCTCCTTATGGTATATAGGATGGAAACTTGGACAAAAATTTCATAGACAATTCTGAATGGATGGTAATATAGTCTGCATACAACTCCACATATTGTTTGGAAACGGTTGCGCATGACTTTTTTTCCTTGTTTTATCCATTCTGATGATTTTATGTCGTTGTCATAATTCGGTATTCTGTTATGAATGATCTTGCATGTTATTGCCTTTAAACATGCCATGTTCCTATTATTTGTTGCATGCATGATTCTATATTTCTGTTTTTTTACAACATATCCGGCCAGACTTCCAGCGAGTCTGGTCGGACATTGAATTCTATATCCGGCCAATGGTGGCCAGAAGCCAGGCCAACGAATGATTTGCGTGAATGAGGGTAAGAGTTCAGGTCTAATTTTTCAACTAAAAATCACCCCAAAGAACAACCAAAATGCAGCCCCTAATCACCCCAAAAACTACACAAAACCATGTTAACAAAACAACATCCTAAAGGCAAAAAACGTGCGGCAGTGAGCAAGAAAAATTGTTCACTATTGTGAACCACTAAAGGGAAAAGGAAGAATTTATTTTATGTTCTAATGAGTCTTCAGTGATATGACTCACAACCAACCAATACTAGCGTGGGCTAGACTCACACAATAAATCTCTAAACACTTTAGAGGAAAATTTTCTTTGTTCTTGTTTCTTTTTCTTTCAGTTCTTAAGAGAAAAACAAAAGATTTAAGGAGGCTAGGGTTTTGAAAAGTGAGAGAGATCAAAAAGAAAATCACATTTTTTTTATACTTAGGGTTCTGGTTTTTGTAATCAAATCACAAAACTCTCCATCTCCCCTCATGGATTCGGCCCACATGGCATAATTTGGTAAAATTTAATTTTTTGTTTAATATCTTTATAAATACATAAAAATGTTGTCAAAAAATCTTATAATCTCCATTTTCATAAATATGAATTAAAATCATAATTTAAAATCCATTGGTTTCCAAAAAACAATCATACAAAAATAATTACAAGATTTTATATTATTAAATGATTATCTCATATCATTTATATCAAATAAAAACCTTATATTAAAATTAATATAAGTTTGATGTGAGATATCTATCATTAATCACTTTAATAATAATAATAATATATGTGAATATATAATTGGACTATCCAATTATATTTAATTTGCTATAATATATCGAGCTAACATGGGGACTAAATGGACCTACAGTTTCGAGATCCAATAATCATGAAATATTAATTAAACATTATAAATTATTAACTTTAGGTTTTTCTACTAAGGGCATAAATCTGCACTCTCGTTGTCGTCGATATAAAATAAGCCGAACTACGTCGGTTTACATCGATATAGTCATTACATACGGATTGACCTTTCACGAGTATCGCATAATTAGAGCTGGTTTGAAATATCGGTTTATAACTAATGAACGATTTATTCATAACTATTATGAATATAAATCTTTCTATTCGTAATAGAAAAACTTGAGCACTCTAATAGTTCAAGTATTGAATCAACCTTAAGAAATATACTCCTTCACTTCTCGCAAAAATGAGTGAACTCCATAACTATATAAAATGTCCTCAGTTACACACCAAATCATGTCCCCAAAGTACGTAGTTATTGGTCGAGATTTCTATATCAACCTCAACTTTATAAATCAAATGACATAGCCTGCCATGCAAGAGTTTGTAGTACATTCATAATTCAGATCAATCCATATATGACCATCTAGTAGATTGAAATGAATTTCTTTATTTAATGGATATTATAAGAAATTCATTTCTATATGGGTCCAGTCCTATATGATCACATCATATAAGGTGCCTCAATTATTATGTCAATACATGGACGATCCGGGATCAATGTCTCCGTACATTTATAGAATGGATCGCAATTATAGATAAACCGCAAACAAAGTAGCCGCTTTGTTTGCTCTCTATGGACTATTTCAGATTACCAACTTCAGACTTAAATTCTCTTGTGTATGACACTCATACACTAAGCCTGAAGGCACATAAGTAATCAAGGGTAAACTAGACAATTTATAATATGCGATTTAAATCAAAACAATTGATAAATGAATAATGCAGCTTTTATTTGAAATAAAAAGTTCTGTTTACAAAATTACATAAACCTCTAAGGCATATATCCCAATAGAGAATACTAATAAAAGTTCAACAATGAAAATTATACAGTTGTGTTATCATGTATATCTTCCAACAATTGGTTTAGGATGTGAAACCTTTAGTTGAGTAATAATAATATGATCAAAACTGAGTATAAAACACATGAATGAGCGAGTAATTCTCAATGTTTCACTGTCTTTAAATCTTGAGTAGCTCTAATCTTTAATCTTATTATATTTATCTGAAAGAAACTTTAATTATTCGTTGTTATAATATTCTTTTTAGTTTTATTAATCTTAGTTGCATCTTCTACTAAACTTTCCATGGGATCGACACCTTAATTTATACTGCGATAGCCATATGTATCTTTAGAGCATAATCACACGTTGACTGGATGTATGACTACCTTCAGCAGGAGGCTGGCAAAGATAATGATCTTAAATCTTCAACGGTGATAACATTTTCTTTTAACCTACGTCACATCGTCTTTTAAAGTCTTATCTATGATTATACCAATTCTATTTCTGCAATATTTATTTTTACCAATATAGGCTTATAGCTCGAGTTTTCAATCTCTCATATTTTCTTGCCTACCAAGTTAATATTCCAAAGGGAAAGTATATTATTTTTCATTGAAGTATATTATCAATTATTTCTATCAATTTATCAGTCAAAGTCTCTAAGTTTTGAGTGAGTAGCACATTGAATCCTACTCTCTAGGACTAGATTTTTTACCCGCACCCATCTATCTAGATGTAGAAACACTTGCCCATTTAACTCCATAATGGGTACTGATGTGGTGATCCTTACTCATTTTGCATTACATTTATGCAATATAGTTGTCATTTCACATTTAACATTGTATTCCGACAACAAAACGCGTTATTATGGGGAAGACCTAGCATTAGCACAATGTTGTTTAGGACTCATATTATCTATGCATTTTAAGTGTCGATTAGTCGAAGTATAATCACATATCGCTATTTGAGCAATTTGATCCGACTGATTTTGATCACTTTAAATTTACACCAAACTTTGGGCGATTTTACTAATTCATCTACCCATTTTCGATTTTCGATTTCCCAAAAGTCTCCGATTTTGAATTTTAATCTACTTTATTTTTAATTTTTTTGAATTTGATTGATAATTTTGTGTGATACAAAGAAGGATTCCATTTGAAAAAATAAAAAAAAAAGAGAGAGAATATGTTTTGATTTAAACGAATTATTACTGGGGTAATAACTGTTGTTAAATTAGGTGTCATTAAACAGTAATATAACATGCAAGTCAAACAGATCAATAACCAAAAGAAGATCTAGATGCAAAAAACCCTAAAACCAGGAAACTTGAAGATAAAACCTGGAAATTGAGATTACAAAAAACAATCCAAGTCGAGAAGATCTCTGTCCTTAAGAACTTATTGGCCCCGTCACAGGTGCTTTACGGATTCGCAATTGGCCAATGTCCTACCTGGATAACTTGGATACTTCTTGTCCAAGGAGCACTTCTTGACAAGTATAAAACTAGGAAATGGTTGAACTCTCTCAAAAACCAAAAAACAAAACAAATGTCTCTTTCAATATTCGGATTTTTCCTTATCCTTTGTAATGAGTTTAATGCCTCCTTAAATAAGACATGTAAGGATGCCAATAAGGCACCCTTTGGGGTGGGGTGCAACCCTCCAAATGGTTGTACCCCTCACAAGCACCCAATACCACAAAAGGACAATTCTACCCTTAATGAATATTTAGAAGATTTCCAACAATCCCCCACAATTCTTCAAATATTCAAGGAGACACTTGAGAGAGTTACCATGAACTAAAGCTGCATCGAAATAGGTAGCTTTCGCCTTGAACCTTTCCTAGTGAGTGACAATCGGATTTACTTGGCAAACCAGTGACCCATAGTCTTGAACTGTTCTGCCGTTGGTGTAAACCAAGACAATTGCCAACACACAGCTTTAATTCGACCATTTACCCGTTCTACGGTTGTGTTCATTTTGGCCCTGAACAACGGTCCTGGATTCATCAAGCACTTTAGGGTAACCCGCCTTTAAAGGTTCCCATGGAAGCGGCCTCACTTCTTACTTGAAATAGGTGATCTACTATGAAGAGGTAATCTGTCTTTACCCCCATTAGGACTCATCTCCTAATATAGTGATCATTAAAAGCCTTATCTTATCCTAACCAATGACATACAGCACTCAGCGTCATTATCGGAATGGGAAAGAGTACGAAACTCTCCAGTGCTTGTTTTGAATTGTACAAAGTTTCTGTTGTCCCTTTTGAACCTAGATCTTGGGATCTCCAGTCAACTAGGTTGGGTTTCCACAGTGACAATTCTTAGATTATAGGCTTCAAGCCCATTCCCCTCGATGACTTGTCAACTTGCTCTCGAGGTAAACCTTTAGTTAGTGGATCCGCTAGGTTTTCCTTCGACCTGACATAATCGATCGTTATTATGCCACTTGAGAGCAGTTGACGCATAGTATTATGTCTCCGACGTATGTGTCGAGACTTACCATTATACATTGTATTTTGGGCTCTCCCAATAGCCGATTGGCTTTCACAATGTATGCTAATCGTTGGCACCGGTTTGGCCCAACTAGGAATATCCTCCAGGAAGTTTCTAAGCCATTCTGCTTCTTCCGTTGTTAACTCATATTCCATAGTAGACCGGGCAACACATGTTTGCCTCGAGATTTCCATGACACGGCTGCATTACCAAGTGTGAAAACAAATCCAACCGTAGATTTGGAATCCACTGTATCAGATATCCAGTCAGCATCGCTGTTTCCCTCTAGAACAACAGGATATCTCTCGTAACGTAGCCCATATTTTGAAGTTTCTTATACCTCAAAACACTTACTATGACTTTCCAGTGGTTATGTCCTGGATTGCTAGTATCTGCTAAGCCTATTCACAGCTTGAGCGGTATCAGTTCGTGTACAATTCGTGAGATACATCAGACTTCTGATGATCCTTGAATACTTTAATTACGATATGCTTAAGCCAGTATTCTTTGATAAAGGAAGAGTTAGGTTAGCTACTTCCAAATCTTTCATATCAAATTTACTGGATAACACTTTCTTGGTAGACTGAATCAACTCATGATTATTACCAATTATCAGCATATCGTCTACATAGAAAATGACATATCATTCTTGAGTTGATTTGGCGTATATACACTTATCACACTCATCGGTTTTAAACCCACTTGACAACATCTCTTTGTCAATGTTCTCATGTCATTGTCTAGGTGCTTGTTTTAATCCGTACAAGGATTTTACAAGTTTGCACACCTTCTGTTCTTATCCAGGAACATTAAACCCTTCTGGTTGTTCCATGTAAGTCTCTTCATCCAATTCACCATTCAAGAATGACGTCTTTACATCCTTTTGATGTATTTCAAGACCAAATATAACTGCTATAGCTATAAGCATTCTATTGATGTGATACGAATCACTGGTGGATATGTGTCAAAGTAAACAGGCCTTCTTTCTATCTATAATCTTTTATGACAAACCTCGCCTTGTACTTATCTATTGATCCATCCATTTTCATCTTTCCATTTGTAGCCCAGTGGCTTACAACCTGGTGGAAGATCACCAACTCCCAAGTATGGTTCTGTAGGATTGAATCAATCTCACTGTTTATCGCCTCTTTCCAAAGAGGTCCCTCCAGAGAAGACATTGCTTCTTTATAGCTTTGAGGCTCATTTTCTAACAAATATGTCAGAAAAATCGGGTCCAAATGACTTAGACGACGTCTAGGTTCATTTGCCTCAACATTTCCATGTTGATTTGACTCTTGGTCAACCTGATCACTGTCATTGACAGTATCAACAGATCTTTTGAGAGACTATCTTCTTTGTCTTTCCTTACAAGGAAATGTCTCTTCAAAAATATTGCATTCCTTGACTCAATCATCACATTTGGATTGATGTCAGGAATCTCATTTTTGTGTGCCAAGAATCGATATGCATTATTGTTGCAAGTATATCTGATGAATATACAGTCAACAGTTTTGGGTCCTATTCCACCTTCTTAGGTTTAGGAACCATTACTTTGGCAAGACACCCCCACACTTTGAGGTATTCGTAGGAAGGTACGAAACCTTTCTACAATTCATATGGTGTCTTGTCTAGTCTTCTGTGAGGAAGCTAGTACAGAACGTAGTTCGCGGAAATCAAGGCTTCCCCCCACAAGTTCTGGGGCAGACCCGAACTTGTCAACATGGCATTCATCATTTCCTTCAACGTTCGGTTTTTGCGCTCCGTAATTCCGTTCTGTTGAGGAGAATAAGGAGCAGTGGTTTCGTGAATAATTCCGTGCACAGAACAATATTCACCGAATGATGAAACATATTCACCACCACTATCACTTCTGATTCTTTTGATTTACTTGCCAAGTTGATTTGCAACTTCGTTCTCAGTGTATAAAGCTCTCAATAGCTTCAGCTTTGCTCCTCAGCAAATACACTTAACAGAATCTTGTGCTTTCATCGATAAAAGTGACAAAGTACTTTTTACCGCCTCTTATTTGCACTATATTCATGTCACACACGTCAGTGTGTACAAGTTCCAAGGGTTCAGAACTTCGTTCTATGATGTTCTATGTATTTTTGCTTCAACACATGCCTCACACTCATGTTGGCCATCAATGCAAATTTAGGTATAAGGTTCATGTTAATTAATGTACGCATTGTATCATAATTAACATGTCCTAACCTCTCATGCCATACATTTTGTGACTCAATAATATAAGCAGAAGTTTCAGCTTTATTAATAGCACAATTGACAGTCATTGAAAAGACCCTCAGCGAGGTATCATTTTCCTACATAGACATCATTTTTGGTCAATACAATCTTGTCAGAAACAAATACAAACCCGAGACCGAGTTCTTCCGAATATCTGGAACATGCAAACATTCTTATATGTAAGCTCCGTTCCAGATATCATTTTCAGAACTACTGTGCCTTGTCCAACCACTCTAGAGGTAGACGAGTTTCCCATTGTCAGATGATCGCCGCCATCGACCTTTCCGATACGAGGAAAACATCTTGCTATCAGCACAGATATATCAGTAGCCCTAGTGTCTACCCATCATTTTCTCGGATTCCCAACCAAGTTGGCTACAGTTACCACTGCTTAGAGATTCATTTCTGAAATCTCATCAGTTAACTGCTCATCTTAGCGACATAGGCCTCATTTTTCCTGCCATTGTCCTGAGATATCTTGTTTCTGCAGTCCTTTATCATATGACCGCTCTTTTCACAGTTGTAGCACTTCCCATTGAACTTCTTGTTCGCTTGGGAAGAATCAGCTTCACTGTTCTTTCTTTTCTTGCTACCCTTTACATCCTCAAAGATGTTGGCCTTAGACTCCATAGTCTTGTAGCTGGCCTTCTCGGACATCATGTTGTCCTGTTCGATTCTCAATCGAACTCCAAGGTCCTCAAGGCTCATCTGCTTCTTTTTGTGTTGCAGATAGCTCCTGAAGTCCTTTCATGATGGAGGCAACTTTTCAATTATGGTGGCAACTTGAAACATCTCATAGAGTTTCATTCCCTCATCCAGTATTTCATGAATGATCAATGGCAGTTCACCCAACTGAGACATCACCGTCCTTGAATCTACCATCTTGTAGTCCAGGAACCTACCCACGACAAATTTCTTTTGTCCGGCATCTTCGGTTTTGTACTTCTTCTCGAGAGATTCCCAGAGAATCTTCGCAGAAGTCATGCCTTGGTACACATTGTACAGGGTATTGTCAAGACCACCCAAAAGGTAGTTCTTGCATAGGAAGTCTCCAGACAACCAAGTCTGTTTTCGCTCTTCCTTGGCCAATTCAGATTCACCCTCCACAGGACCCGGAGGATCTTTGAGGAATTTAGCCAACTGAAGAGTTGTTAGGTAGAACAGCATTTTGCTCTGCCACTGTTTGAAACTTGCCCCACCAAATTTCTCCGGCTTTTCTCCGTGAGAGACCGGTATTCTTTGATATTTCCGCTAGCCATTTGTAACTGGAAATTCAACAGGGTTCAATCAGTCTACGAAAGACGAATTGCACAACGATCAACGAATGATCTTGTTCAAAGTGATGTACTATGTAGTCACTTGTTGTTCTAATGGACGAAAGTTCCAATAAACACAAGTCATTGAATTTTAACTAAAGATACTTAAGGAAAATTGAACGAACGAATATTCTTCGAACACCTTTTCCAATAGGATCTTTTAGCAATTCACAACCCAGATTTACACTCTTCCAATAGCACAATTATTACGATAAGTGTAGATATATAAATGTCAATCAAGATTAGATGGAATTACTTGTGCAAAATTACACTTTAAATTCTCAACCAATTATGCAACAACCAATCAATTTCAACTTTATCACTATGTGTATGCTTGTGATAATTGAACAACTTAATAATAACTTAAATCTATACTACCAAGATTAATGTGTTTACAGTATATGACTAACCAAGTTAATATTAATTAAAGTTTGCAGTTTATGATACTTACAGGACAAAGTCGTTAGTGTCACGTTCGTATCTACGTTCGAATGAGACTGTCCAGTGTGTGTGCGTTCGTGTTGCGTTTGATAACGCGTTCGAACGAAGTGTTTCCAGAGAGTTCACGTTCGTGTAACGTTTGATAACGCGTTCGAACGGAATGATTCCAGAGAGTTCGCGTTCGAGTTGCGTTTAGGACGCGTTCGAACGTTCTAAGGCAGAAGGCTTGCGTTCGAGTTGCGTTTGAAGACGCGTTCGAACGTTCTTATGGATTTTTCAAATTTTTGCCTTCGCGTTCGTCGGGCGTTCGAACGCCCTACGGGTTTTTCATGCACAGTCCGAATTTTCTAGAAAATATTCAAACCCTAACATGCGAATTACTATCTAATAACACTAGAGCAATAAGTTCTTAAGATTGTTGTTAAATTAGGTGTCATTAAACAGTAATATAACATGCAAGTCAAACAGATCAATAACCAAAAGAAGATCTAGATGCAAGAAACCCTAAAACCAGAAAACTTGAAGATAAAACCTGGAAATTGAGATTACAAAAAACAATCCAAGTCGAGAAGATCTCTGTCCTTAAGAACTTATTGGCCCCGTCACAGGTGCTTTACGGATTCGCAATTGGCCAATGTCCTCCCAGGATAACTTGGATACTTCTTGTCCAAGGAGCACTCCTTGACAAGTATACAAACTAGGAAATGGTTGAACTCTCTCAAAAACCAAAAAACAAAACAAATGTCTCTTTCAATATTCGGATTTTTCCTTATCCTTTGTAATGAGTTTAATGCCTCCTTAAATAAGACATGTAAGGATGCCAATAAGGCACCCTTTGGGGTGGGGTGCAACCCTCCAAAGGGTTGTACCCCTCACAAGCACCCAATACCACAAAAGGACAATTCTACCCTTAATGAATATTTAGAAGATTTCCAACAATAACACCAATATCTTTTTTCATTACATATTCTTAAATAAGGATCAATTTTTATATTTGTATTTAAAAAAAAAAAATCACTGTTCACGTTGACTTGTTTAAAGACTATTAAGATTATTTAGTATTTTTTTTATCATAAATGAATGCTTTTTAGTGATTGTAAGAGAATCTTGAGAGATGACTTTTAAATTTTTTTATGTGAAATATTAACTTTAACCTTCCTAATTAATCCTTGATTATTTTCAATTAATCAAAAATCGTTTAAATTATTCCGATTTTCTATTAAATTGCCCAACATAATATAAAAATTTGACAACTCTATCTATGCTGAGATATTCCAACTCCATCTATGTTGTGCTTAAGTTGAAATTTTAAATATAACTGGTCTCAAATCTGAATAAATGAAGAATGTTATCAAAAGTCACAAAAATCCACATAAAACTTTTCGAATTAACTAACATAGAAAAATAATTTTTAAACATAAATCATATCCTGAAATAATAACATACAGAATATGTATTAAATGAGTAAAATTAAACCCAAAAGATGCCAATAATTAGTTTAAAATATCGAATAATTATTATATCATGTTTGCCGGTTTAAAGCAAAATTTAGTAATAAAAGCCAATTTAGCATATGAGAGCATGCCGAAATCTTGCAACCATTAAGCAAGCTTAGCTTTTAACTAGTTTTGTATGTTATGTGTTGAGTGCATTTTTCTTATTATTATTTTTTTTTTATTTTAAATTTTCAATATCGTGTAGTGCGTTGAGAAAGTGTGAGAAAGCGAGTGTGAAACGGACTTTACGTTTAACACCCTCCTCAAATGTTTCTAGTCTTGATATTGTCTCTAATTTAGCAAATTTTCAAATGTTTCTAGTCTTGATATTGTCTCTAATTTAGCAAATTTTCGGTTACATTTAAAAAAAAAAAAAAAAAAAATTAGTTTTTGTTTTTTTGGTCTCCTGTTCTTTGTTGTCTATAGATGGTATCCGCTCTCTTTTAACAAAAATTCTACTATATTTATCTCTATTACATTTTTGCAAACTCAAGCCAAAATTTGATGGGTAAATTCTCACTCCTCTAATTTACTCGGGTGGCCCTTTTTTTCTCTGACTCCAAACTCACCATTTTTTCTCATTAAAAAATATACACACATCCTTAGCTTATTATTATTTCTCTCTTTCCTCCTTCCAAATACACGCATTCTCACTTGATCATTTCATTTCTTTCTTGTTTTTATCATAATAAATTAATTTCATTCATTGAAACATGGAAGAAGCTCAAGAGGATCAGCAATCCCACATGATCAAAGGCAAGAGAACCAAACACCAGCGCCTTCAATCTCCAAATGTGTCACCGGCAGGAAGCTTGGCGGGTGATTTTTTTGATAGCACAGAGGAAGACCAAGACATGGCGAATTGTCTCATTCTGCTGGCGCAATGTCAATCAAGAGAGTCACCAAAGAGAGCTCATTATGATCAAGAAGAAACTGGGCAGATACAGATAATTCACAACAGCAATATCAAATTTAACAGTAGAAGGTTTCTTGAATCTCCGGATATGGGTACGGGCAAGGGCGGTGGTGGTGGATATTATGTTTACGAGTGCAAGACTTGTAACAGAACGTTTCCTTCATTTCAAGCACTTGGTGGTCACAGAGCAAGTCACAAAAAACCTAAGGCTACCATGAATTATGAATTTGAGACATCATTACATAAACAACAAAAGTTTATTTTTTCGAATTTAGATGAAGAAGATGCACATTTACGAAACGTTTCGTCTCTTTCTTTGCAACTGACTAATAATAATAATAATAATAGGGGTGGCAGCAATTTCTATTGCGGCAGCAACAACGATAACTTGAAGAGCAACAAGGTTCATGAATGTTCAATTTGTAATGCTGAGTTTACATCTGGGCAAGCATTGGGCGGGCATATGCGGCGGCATCGGTCAGCAGTGACGACGACTAACACAACGCTGTCGTTGACCCCAATGGCCGTTGAAGTCGAAGAGCCAATAAAATCAAGAAACAACGTCTTGTCTTTAGATTTGGATCTTAATCTTCCGGCGCCGGAAGATGATACGAGGGAATTGAAGTTACCCCTTTCTTCCAAGCAACAGCAACAAAAATCATCTCTTGTCTTCTCCGCGGTGCCAACTTTGGTGGATTGTCATTACTGATCATAAAGGTTAATTTTTTTAATTTTTTAATTTTTTACTTTTGGTGTTTTATATTCCGTGCAGTGTTATCGAAGGAAAATAATTACAATATTGTTTCAAAATTTTTTTTTCCCTGAGGAAAAATATTACAAGATTCTTTTCAAAAGTTTTATATCAATTTGAAATGTTTTTGCTTTTAGATCGCTCAAAAATTACAGCAATGAACATTAATAATTGCTGTTATTATTGTTGTATGTCATTGAGGAGAAAATCTGCGTTATAATAGAGGTATCAAGTCATCTGTGTAACAATTTAATTATTTGTTATCACGCGTGTTAAAATATTAAAAAATAATTAAAAAGATGGATATTAAATCATACATATTATTTACTAATTTGTTGGTATTATTAAGTCACTAATACCTTCTTTGCACCAAAAAAATTACTACTCACTGTGAAGCATCTATACTGTACATGAAAGTTGCATGATGAGCCTTCTTCTTCTTCTCCTTTTTTTTTTTAGTTGAAAAAGGTATGTGTTACACAGACTTGATTGAGAAAGAGAATTATTTGTCTTCGATTTGTCACCACCGCCATCACCAAAGCAAAAAATGAAAATAAGTTAATAATGGGGAATGAGTATTTGTTAGAAATCGAAATCTTTAGGATGGATCGAGATTCATCAATTTTGGTCTCGTTTCAATTATAAATTCAAGATAAAAATTTATTGAAATTTTAAAACCGAACAATTCGGAATCTCTAATTCCTTCCTAATTTTTATTCGAGATGAAAAATCATTTTGAATATCGTATCAAACAATATTAGATCTCAAAACCAATAGAGATTTTCTACTATCCCTAGTATTTGTTGATTTTGGACATTAATTAGCAACTTGGTAGTAAAATAGATTCCGTTGTGTTTATTCACTCTTGGTGTCCAGCTTCTATTTGTTAGTTAAACCTACTCAATACACCTCAACAAATGCTTGGAATTTTATATATATACACACACATATGCATCCACTGCTTTATGACGCACAAGCCTTAAATTGCACTACTGGGTTTCAGTGTTTATGTTGTTTATTTCTTCATTCTTCAATGAATGTGCTCATAAAGTTTACATTAGATCCGCATCTTAGTAAAGAAGTTGAGTTGAATAAAGATTATCAAAGAAGATTCAGTTATCATATTGTTGATGGTGATTTCTTGGCCCGAGAAAAGTCAGAGTAAGAAGAAGAGTACATAAGGGATTTCCACTTCCTGAATGAGGGGTCTAGGCCCAAAAAGCATAGCATAGGCGTCTGACCCAATAGGAAGACCAGAGTTAGTTTGCACTTGATGCCCGACCCGAGGTGAAAAGATGTTCAGGGAAGATAAGGGGAGTGAATGTTTCAGCACCGACCCGAGGATGTGGGTCGGTCATTTCAGTTCGCAGTCGATCATCTCAACTTGCTGACCCGAGGAGGTAGGTCGGGGTAGTGATATTAAGTTCGAGTTTAGGTGACATAAGCCCTAAACGGAAATATGAGTTCCCCAAATATTGATGAGAATAGAAGCAGACCAACAATTGATGGGACAGAGCAGGGCTGCAAGCTTATTGATTGACACACGCTATCGCATAAGAGTGGATAGAGTACAAGCTAATGTTGTGGCATAACGTGTAACAGTTACCAAAAGTGACATGATTTAAAGAGATTTGAATGGCTTAGAGTAGATGTGTCAGGTGGCAGGTTGAGTTGTGTCGGGCGTCAGGGCTATAATTCGTAGGGTAATTGAGGAAGAGAGCCTAGGCAATAAAGGCTTAACAATGTGGCTGACGTCACGAAGCTGCTAAAGAAGCTGTATGGATTATAAATTTTATCACAGAACTTGGAGTTATGCCTAGTATTGCGGATTCGATCCTATTGTACTGTGATAATAGCGAAGCCATTGCGTAGGCTAAGGAGCCGATATCACATTCCAAGTCTAAACACGTGGAAAGGAAATACCGCGTAATTAGAGAGATAATTGAACGAAAAGACACAGTGGTCTTGAAGGTTCAAGGACTAGACAACATAGCAGACCCGCTTACAAATGCCTTACCTCCTAAGTTATTCGATAAACATGTGGAGGAGATGAGACTGCGGTACCATCCAAATTGGTACCAAGCAAGTGGGAGTTTGTTGGAATTGGTGCTTGGAGTGCCAATCCAAATTTTACATTTTATTATTTATTAATAAAATAGCTACATTTTCATTTCATACATTATTAAATTGTATTGTCATTATGCGTATTAGATCGATGTATAGATATGCTAAGAATGACATCGACCTTAGAATAGTCTTGTAGTAATACTGGACACTAGGAGGTCCGACATTAGGATAATTATTACTATTGTAAATTATTCTTAAAGTTTATATATTCTTAGTCGATTGTTTTGGAATACGATCAAATTCCTATAACCTAAAATACTAGCACATGTCGTATATTGGAATTGGAGTTCCAATGGTTTAACTCGATATATTATGAGTTTTGGAAACTCGTATAGACGTGTGGGTATTGGTTGGACCGAATACTGAATGACTCACAGGGGATTCCTAAAAGTTGGAAATACACACCACTGTCAATATGAATCTTCTTGAGTTGAGTAGCATATATAATCCTTTGATTATAGGATATCATTGATTTTGTGTGAGATCCTCCACACTTTGATGCCATGTATGTCAAAAACCTTTCATGGTCTGACCTCTAGATGTTCATTGGGTGTAGATCAATGCACTCAGTAATCAACTGCGAAGCAAGATAGGATCCGTCATCCCATATGTGTACCATAAGGGGTTTAGGTATCCATTTGAGTAAAGTCACGATTCTTAAAGCTTTGGCCAAAGTCGATTACCTAGGGTCGATCACATCAGTTATGAAGAATCGAGGACATGTCGACATGAGATGTGCGCCTCGAAAATATGACGGTGTATTCTATGTTTCCTAAATACAACTCGAATAGCCTGCGACGGAGGGATTGTTAAACATATGTGATGACCCCGACTTGTATTGTTCAGAAAGGTCGTTCGTGTTCTTCGCGAATTCGAAGGTCGTCGAATTGTGTATATATTAGCTAGGCTTATATGAAGAACGTGTCAGAACTTAGAGTGACATTATCCAAGCCACGCATGGAGCACCAAAGGACATGGCCTCAATATAATGGAGCTATTGCAAGTCATACTAGATTGACGCACCAGCAATTCGGAAGTCAAGTACCTTTTACCGAATCAAGCCGAATTAAGTCCAACACCAAATATTCGGCCAAGACAAGACTTATTAGGCTTCAAAACATATTATTAAGTCTAAATACATAAAGGCCGCACATTTTTGAGGATTTTATGTCAAGGAAATAATTTGGCTATGGCTTTGAAAAACTTGCCACCTTTGTTTGATTTTTGTGATTTTATTATTTTTCCTTTATTGACTTTTTTGGCAAGGTTTTTGATGACTTTAGCCACTTTTTTTTTATATTTTTGTTATGTTGTCTAGATTATTAAATGACTATTAAGGACATAGCCTTTAAATAGTCATTAGTTAGCCATTAAGGGTGTTTTGGTCATTTTGCACCCATTAGGGTTTCTATCTTTATACTATATAAACTCTTTTCTTTTTAATGGAAAGGTAATCATCAATTTTTGAAAATTTGCTTCATTTGAAAGTTTGGCTATGTCCAAAATTGCTTAAAAGAGGGATTCCCCTTATTTCATGCAATCGACTTATCTAAGGCATGACAACCTTAGTGGCGTCTCTGTGCTAGCAGAACACTACAAGGAATCATCTTAAGGTTTCTCAAAGACAAGTTCTTTGTGGGTATTATTTGTGACCTTGGAAGGGTTTTGTTCCTATAAAATCAAATTCGCGGTGCTTGGGGTTCTATCCGTTGCAAGGGGTTTGCTTGGCCTAATCATCCAAGTGAGTTCCGCGTTATTTGGTATCAAAGCTTAGGGTTCCAAGGTCTGATTTTTCTATCTTTACTTTGTTTTTTGATTTAGTCTTTATTGTGTTGTTGGTCATCAAAATACTTGTTCATCTTGATTCTTAGTTTTTGTGTTTCTTAAGTGTTTTTACATTTATGATCTGTCGGTGACCGGCATACTGGTCCCATATCAGCCTTCTTATAGGTCTAATTGGACATTACATAGCTACTGGAACCGGGCTAGTATCATACCAGCCTAAATACCGGTGTCCATACCGGTCTACCTGGAGATAACATAGCTACTGGAACCGGTCTAGTTTCATACCGGTCCCATACCGGTCTCTATATCGGCAAACCTGTGAATAAAATATAGCTACTGGAACTGACAAGGAACCATACCGGTCTCATACCGGACTCCAAATCGGTCAACACTTAGAAAATTTTTAAGAGCTCAAATGATCTGAAGAGCAAAAAAAAAGAGTAAAAAAGTTCAAAAATTTGATTGAATTTGGTTAGTTCCATTTTCTCATTTGTGTTTGTGTGAAGGGTAATTCAACAAAATTTCTATTAAGGCACCAAATTCCGTCCGAATTTGCATACGTCCGCAATTGTTTGCATGTTTGTTTATTTGTTGTTCTAGTTTTTGATTTCTATATTCCAAGTATTCTAGCTTTAGGTTTTTCTTTGAATTGAGTCTTCTTATTTGTTAATTCTTACCCGTGTTACTCCATTTGCCTATATTAGTTTCTTGTTGTTTATGCTAGCTTGAAGATTACACATTGTTGTGAGCTTTTTTGGTAAGTCATATTCACATTATATTGAGTGCAAATACGAATGGAGTATTTGAGTGTAAACACGTGACTTGTGATGTTATATAATTATTTTCACATATTTGTCATTACTAATCTGTTTGTTTTGAGATGGATAGAGAATTTGAGACCATGAATAGAAATATTCAAAATAATTTGGTCTTCGTCTTTCGCACGAGATGTCGCATGTGTTGGGATGTATGCCCTAGAGCTGCATGTAATGTAAGCGATTTTATATGTTTTGAAATAAAATGATGCATTATTCATTAATCAAAGTGTTTATTTAATTTTCGCATATTATAAATTATCTAGAATACCCTAGATTACTTATGTGCCTTCAAACATAGTGTATGAGTGTCATACACAAGAGGATTTAAGTATGAAGTTAGTAATCTTAAATAGTCCATAAAGAGTAAACAAAATGGGTACTTTGTTTTTGGTTTATCTATAGCTGCGGTCCATTCTATATTTAAATGGCGACCTTAATCCGAGATCGTCCATGTAGAGACATGAGAATAGAGGCACCTTATCTGATGTGATCATATATGACTGGACCAAGATTGTGGTGGGACCCACAACTTACATCAAATATCTTAAGCTTGATGTGAGTAGTTGGCTTGTATTTAATGAATTCTTTTTCATTTACACCAACCTAGTTTTTGGAAAATATAACACACCAATTTTGGAAATTGAAAACAACTATTCCTCTCTCTTCTACCTCACAAAACCGTGAGCCTCTCTCCATGGAAGACATTTTTGTTCTTCAAAATTTGTTCTTGGTAGCACATAAGAAGTCAAAAGAAGGTGATAGGGAGACTCACCCGAGAGTTTGGAACTCGATCTCAAGCTCCGAAGCTTCCGACGCATCCAACAAAGAAGGAATTTTTGAAATCTCCTCAACCAATCAATGTGAGTATTCCGCAACTCTCTTGATAATTCACACACGAATCACTCTTAGACGATCTTGACATGTTCTAGGAACACTTACATGTTTTACATAGATATGGAGTTCACGCCCTCTTACCAATCTACACATATTATATTGTGAATTGAGTATCTTCCTTAAGGGTTGATTCAGTACTTGAATGGTTTGAGCGCTCAAGTCTTTCTATTACGAATAGAAAGATTAAAATTCATAATGGTTATGAATAAATCGTTCATTAGAGAATCAATGATACTTAAGGTATAAATAATTAGAGGGGTATAAATGATATTATGACCCGGCTCTAATTACGAGATACTCGTGAATGGTCAATTCGTATGTAGTGACTATATTGATGGACACCGATTTGGTTCAGCTTAATATATCATATGCGGCAACGAGAGTGCAACTTTCGGTTTTTAGTGGAATAACCCGGAGTTAATAATTCAGAATATTTAATTAAGAGCTTAATTAATATTTTGAGATTATTGGAGCTCGGAACCGTAGGTCCATTTGGTCCTCGTGCTAGCACTTTATACTATAGCATTGGATAGTCCAATTATATACTCACATATGTATAAATATTATTAATATGATTAATAATATTATTTTTCACACTTGGAACTAATATATTAAAAGTTAATATATGGTTTTAATAATTATATGTTAATTATTAAATGAATAAAATTATATTATATTTGATATAATTTATAAGGCTAAAGTTGGAATTTCATATTATTGGGTTTTGGAAACCCTTGACTTAATTTTGGTGGTTACACTTTTTGAAAGGTAATTACACCTTTAATTTTGTAACATATTTTCCTTTATGGCAATTGATTTTGGTGTTACAAAATTAAATAAAAAAAATTAAATAAAAATTCCCTCATTGATTATAGAAACTCTTCCGAAGAGTTTTCTGCAGTTTAACCCAGCTGCTTAATAAAAATTCCCTCCATGATTATGAGACATCAGTCCGAGAGCATTTCTTGAGGATGATGACATATCTCAACACTGTTGAAACCCATGGAGCTCGTATTGATGAGCGTAGCGAGGTGACCATAATTATGGAAACTCTTCTGAAGAGTTTCCTACAGTTTAAAAGCAACTATTTTATGAACAAATTGACTTTTACTTTGACCCAGCTGCTTAATGAGCTCACCCTATACGAGTCAATGCTTGTGGATCCTCGTAAGCCCAGTGCTGAGGCAAATGTTGCCGAGTCTTCTAAATTTGCAAAGATGAAGAAGAATAGCACTGGGAAGGCTAAGGCTAAGCCCATGAATAAGAAGAACAAGAAAGGCTCCAAGGATGCCAAACCCAAGGGAAAGTGTTTCCACTGCAACAAGAACGGGCATTGGAAAATGATAAATAACTTGCTGAGCTGAAGGAGAAAAAGGATACAGGTAAATATGATATACTCATTATCGAATCTCTATTAGTGGAGGATGATAAATTCACCTGGATTGTTGATTCTAGAGCCACTAACCATGTTTGTTCTTCTTTGCAGCTACTTGACTCATGGAGGGACCTTGCCGAAGGTGACTACACCATGAGGGTCGGGACAAGGGATGCCATTTCAAAAAGAGCAGTGGAAGTTTCCAGTTTAAATTTTACAAATAATAGTTATTTAAATTTGAACAATGTGTTATTCATTCCTGGTTTTCACAGAAATTTGATTTATGTTTCTAAACTTTTGGATGATGGTTATTCAGTTTCTTTTAATAGCAATTTGATTATTATTGGTAGAAATGGATTAACCATATGTACAGGAAACTCAGAAAATAACTGGTATGTGTTAAGACCGTTACCACATAGGTCACTGCTCAACGCTGAAATGTTTAAGGTTTAGAAACCTAAAACTAAATGGCTAAAGATTTCTCACGATGACTCAAATCTGTGGCATCTTAGACTTGGTCATATCTGACTTGACCGGATAGATAGGTTGATAAAGAATAGAGCCTTAAACCAGTTAAAGGTCGAAACTTTACCAGTCTGCAAATCCTATTTAGAAGGAAAAATGACCAATAGACCATTTACTGTAAAAGGTATTAGAGTTAGTCAACTACTTGAACTTATACATTCGGACGTTTGCGGACGATGAGTGTAAGAGCTCGAGGTGGTTATGAATACTTTGTCATATTTATTAACAATTATTCCAGATATGGGTATGTTTACTTAATGTAGCACAAGTCAGATACATTTGAACAGTTCAAAGAGTATCGTGCTGAGGTTGAGAATCAGTTAGGTAAAACAATCAAAACTCTACGATTAGATCGTGTAGGAGAATACCTTGACAGAGTGGTCGTAAAACTAATTTACGATATTTCCGCATATGGGGGTGTCCAGCACATGGGCTGAAGAAAAAGACTACAAAGTTGGAGCCACATTATCAGGTGTGCTTATTTGTAGGCTATCCTAAAGAGACTATGGGTGGATTCTTCTATAGCCATGAAAATAACAAAGTGTTTTTATTAACAAATGCTACGTTTCTAGAGGAGGACTATATGAGGGAGTTCAAACCTCAAAGTACATTGTTACTCGAGGAGTTACTTGCTGGTTCGACCAGCACACCATCGTCAATGATAGTTGACAAATACATAACACCTTCGACATCTGAGCGTCAGATACAAGCTCATCAGAATGATCTGCCACCTAGACGTAGTGGGAGGGTTATATGACAACCTGATCACTATCTTGGAGCTGGAGAGGCATAATTTGTCGCATCCAACGATGGTATAGATGATCCATTGACCTATCGTAGTGCAATAGATGATTCTGATAAAGAGGAATGGCTTAAATCCATGAACCTAGAGATGAAGTCTATGTACTCCAACTCAGTCTGGGAACTTGTAGACCGACCTAATGGGGGTGAAACCCATAGGTTGCAAGTGGATCTACAAGAGGAAAAAGGGAGCAGATAGGAAGGTATAGACCTTCAAGGCTAGGCTAGTGGCTAAGGGTTATTACCCAGAAAGAGGGAGTTGACTATGAGGAAACTTTCTCGGCAGTAGCCATGCTCAAATCCATCCACACTCTTCTATCTATTGCCACATATTATGACTATGAAAATTGGCAAATGGATGTCAAGACTGCATTCTTGAATGGAAATCTTGATGAGTGTATCTATATGGTACAACCAGAAGGGTTCATAGCCCAAGGTCAAGAGCAAAAGGTTTGCAAGCTGCAAAAGTCCATTTATGGACTTAAACAAACATCACGATCTTGGAACATAAGATTTGATACCACGATCAAGTCTTATGACTTTGAGCAGAATGTTGATGAGCCTTATGTATACAAGCGCGTCATTGACAGGAAGGTGGTTTTTCTTATTTTATACATCGATGATATTTTACTTATTGGGAATGATGTAAATATATTATCGGAAGTGAAAACCTGGCTAGCTAACTAATTCCAAATGAAAGATTTGGGAGAGGACAGGAGTTGGTAATCTCATGTATGCTATGTTATACACGAGACCAGATATCTACTTTGCAGTGGGAGTAGCCAGTAGGTTTCAGTCTAACCCAAGATTGGATCATTGGATGGCTGTGAAACACATTCTCAAGTATCTTAAGAGAACGAGAGACTATATGCTTGTATATTCCGGTGAGGATATGATCCTAAGGGGATATACAGACTCTAATTTTCAGATAGATGTCGATTCTAGGAAATCAACATCTAGATAAGTTTTTACCCTGGATGGTGGGGCTATAATATGGCGGAGTATAAAGCAATCTTGCATTGTTGACTCCACCATGAAGGCTGAATATGTAGCAGCTTGTGAAGCAGCTAAGGAAGCAGTCTTGCTCCGTAAATTTTTGGGAGATCTGGAAGTTGTTCCAGATATGGATAGACCACTCACACTTTATTGCGATAATAGTGGCGCAGTGGTGAATTCAAAAGAACCAAGAAGCCACAAGAGGGGAAAGCATATAGAGAGGAAATATCATCTCATCAGAGAGATAGTGCAAAGAGGAGAGGTTACTGTCACAAAGATTCCATCCGCAGAAAACCTGGCTGATCTGTTTACAAAGATCTTGTCGGCTAAAGTGTTTGAAGGTCGCCTAGATGATATAGAATTACGTGACATGTCCCATTTGCTCTAGTGTAAGTCGGAGATTGTTGGGATGTATGCCCTAGAGCTGCATGTAATGTAACAGTTTTATACGTTTTGAAATAAAATGATGCATTATTCATTTATGCATTGTACAGAACATGGCGTTGTTGTACAAATTAACTATATGACAAAGGAAATTGCTCTTTTATCATTTGTAATTGGATTACCGATATACATAAATGATAAAAGTCCATATGATTAGTACCATATTAATAAGATATGAGACAATATTAATCCACCAAGGTTTAATCATTAAATATCCCTAGTTGTAGTATTATCGAGACTGGACATCGATAATGCGGAATAGGCTAGTATTACATTTGTGCGCATTATGTAGGCATAATGGCATAGTTCTCATATATTTGGGTATTGGATACTCATGAAAGTGTAATAGGAGGTTCTGTTTACCGATGGTATGGAAACAGCTTCGCTCTGGATAGACCCCTCGGAATCCCATTGGTAGTATGACTATGTGTCTATGGGAGTCCGAATCAGGGTAGGTGTATTTGGTCTTAACTTGAGACTTGCATCGTTAATACTTGCAACAATCAGTATACTTTGGTTTTTGGTCATCCGGGGCTTTAACAGGTTCTGTGGACGCCTCTTCTGGGTATACTGAGAATCGTAGTGTATTAGATGTGATGTCAAGATGGAAGTATCACTTCAGTCATATGGAGATGATGATCACGTAGGATACGGAACTAGTAATCTTATGTACTGCAGTCATCGGGATAATATGACAAGGTCATGATTTTCCTATTATAGAGACTAGTTACCAGAGATCTGATATATGCTTCGTACAAGGTAGACACAATTCCAGCCCCAGACCTATCATGTGACATTCGATACTGGGTCGTAATACGTAATACTACGTATACTACGCCTAACAAAGATTATATATTCCTTTAAAGAATATTTCTGGAGAATTGGGTCGGCACGGTGCTTTGCTATAAGCCAACCATGTCTTGTAAATCGGTAAGAACGTGGTACTGGGTACGCACGTATTCGGATAGTCCGATGACCGTATTTACTGTCAACATATCCATGGATCTCTTGGGTCACCTCTCAAAGATTCATTGATGATGTTTGACTCGAACAGAATTAATCAGGGATTAATTATGAGAGAGAGAAAATTAATCTGGGATTAATTACGGCAATAATTAATCTGGGATTAATTAAGAGAGAAAGAATTAATCTGGGATTAATTGCGACGAGAATTTATCTGGGATTAAATTCGTCGAGAAGAGAGAGAACGCGACTAATTTAGAATTAATCGGTAAAGTAAATTTAATAGTGAAATTAGATTTTACTATTTAATTTATTTAATTGGGCTAAAATAATATATTAGATATATTAATTGAAATTAGATTTCAACGCGGAATTAAAATTGGATTTTAATTCATGCGAACGAATTAATTTAGAATTAATTCGTTAGCGACTTCCGTAATAATTTTACGAGGCATTATTATTTAATTAAATTAGATTTAATTACGTCACGACAGAAAGTTTGTTTAATCGGATTAAACGAACTCAGACCCAAAGTGCGTTGGAGAAGGCAACTTAAATTTGGAATTTAATTTTGGTGGGACCCACAACTTACATCAAATGTCTTAAGCTTGATGTGAGTAGTTGGCTTGTATTTAATGAATTCTTTTTCATTTACACCAACCTAGTTTTTGGAAAATATAACACACCAATTTTGGAAATTGAAAACAATTATACCTCTCTCTTCTACCTCACAAAACCGTGAGGCTCTGTCCATGGAAGACATTTTTGTTCTTCAAAATTTGTTCTTGCTAGCACATGAGGAGTCAAAAGAAGGTGATATGTAGACTAACCCGAGAGTTTGGAACTCGATCTCAAGCTCCGAAGCTTCCAACGCATCCAACAAAGAAGGAATTTTTGAAATCTCCTCAACCAATCAATGTGAGTATTCCGCAACTCTCTTGATAATTCACACACGAATCACTCTTAGACGATCTTGGCATGTTTTATGAACACTTACAATGGTATCAGAGCGTCCTAAGTTTGATTTGGAATTCTAGGGTTCTTAAACTTTAATTTGGAAATTTTGTGTTTGGAGCTTGATTTTCTTAAATTGATGGTTTGGTTGAGTTTATATGATGTTGAATTGGATTTGTTCATTGTTGGATTTGTGAAATATTGATTAGATCAAAAGTCCCCAAATCCTAAGCTTGGCCGAATATATACCTTAGAATAAGCTCATGGGAATTTTTGAAATTTGACATATTGGATGTGTTGTTGGAATGATAGAAATATTGAATGTTGATTTAAATTGGATTGAAATCAAATTGAATGATTTTTGTATGCCTTTGCCGTGAGTTTGAAGCATGTTTTAGAATTGATTTTGCTTCAATTTGTGTTGGACATGAATTGAAAATGATGAGCATGATTAATTGAATTAATTAGTGTTTTGGAAGCATTAGATTAATTAATTAATTATGGTAATTACACTTGAATTTAATTAATTTGTAATTTGGAATAATGAATTAATTTAATTATTGTATTTGGGCTTAATGGGCTTGGTTGGGCCAAGTTTGGTTTAGGATAATTAGTTGGATCCAATCGGGCCTAAAACCATTTCCATAAAGTCCAAATATGATAATTGGGCCTTTAAAATTTTAATTTGGCCTAATGGGCCTAAATTGATTTTTGGCATAGGGTGATTCCTAATTGGGCCTTGGCATCTTGGGTTTGACCCATAATTGCCAAAGCTCATGCCTTAAGAATTAATTAAAAGCCCATTGGACTTTAATTGAATAGTATTGGATAATAATTGGGCCTTTGAGACCCATAAAGATTGGATTTGGAATCCAAGTCTAAAAGGCACTATTGAAAGTGTAATTATTTAATTTGGAATTAAATATGAATTAGTATTGAATATAATTTAGAACTTATTAAATTGGACCTGCGTGTCCAGCCTTTTACCTCTTTTCTCATTGTATTTCTCTTCTCACCTATTTCCCTCAATGTAAATGAGGTTTCTTTAGAAGTATTATGTAATTGGGTAGAAGTATGAATAGTGCTAGCGGGAGAGAGGAAATGGAGAGATTTGTTTTAGGAACAAAATTTGTTGTATATTCATCCGTATATCATTATTATTTTATCGCGCATTATTATGCTTTTAGAATGCATGCTTAAGGGTATATGATGAGACCTAATTAAAGATAATAAATTGGTTGCCAATTTACGTGAAAAATCCTCAATCAAATATTAAGCGTTTTCCCTTCCATTGAGTGATTCTCTCTCAAGATCCAAGATTGACACTGGTTTGTTGGCCAAAGTCAAGACCTTTATCCATTGCGGATGTGTTTGAATCATGAAGGCTTTGTTCCATATCGTACGCCTTGGGCAAGTTGTGATTTGTTGGCCAAAGTCAAGGCCACTTCTTGTTCATCGACCTCGATTACGAAGCTTTCCCACTGTCAAAGGGTCACGCTTAACTGGTTTCATTAAGCTTGTTGAGCCAAAGCCAAGGCTTAGTTGATTTAGAGGAAAAATGTTAGGGAATATATCAGCTATATTGGCATATATTGGATATATGTTTCGGACTTGGAAGTCCACCTACTGGATCTAGGAATTGGATGGGATCCAATTGATCTTAGAGATCTACCTAGTTAAGTTTCATACAACTTGTTGGCCAAAGTCAAGGTTTTGTGTTATTTAACGGGATCCTAGCCCACTAGGAAACTAGGTTTCCCGAGTTCTCCATAGAGGGTTAGAGGCTCACCGAAAAATAGTGGGAGGCAAGTATTAAATTTGCAATTTCATTTAGATACTTGCCAATACGTGCTCATTTCCTTTTTCGTCATTAAAAATTTATATATATTAGTTGGACTAATATTCAATTGTTGTTTTAATTAAACAGTTGGACTGTATTCAAACTATTTCATTTATAGTTGATTATATAATTGGATTATGGTTATCAATATATTTGAATTTTACCGATCATTTATAGTTGGTTATATAATTGGATTATAGTAATCAATACATTTGAAAATAACCAATCAATAGTAATTGATTATATAGTTAGACTATAGAAATCATTATATTTGATTGTACCCGAAATCTTTGATTGGATAGTTGGACTATTGGAATCAAGATAATTGAAAGATTAGCGTTTAAAACATAATCCTGGGTGAAAATGTCTTTAAGCGGCTTCAATTTTCAAATTGGGAATAGAACCTCAGGATAGTCCTGGGAGCCGAGAAGTTACTTTATTTGATAGAGTGACATCTCGGGCCTGAGCCCGGAGTTGAGCAAATAGTGGAGTATGGGCTTTGGAAGACTCATGGTGATGATAACTTTAGTGCAAAATCCGTTATGCTTGCCGCAATGACTCCTTAATTTCTTCGTCAGAACTAAGGATTAGATCCTTATAGTATGATATTGAAATTAAAAGATCTTCATAGATCTATTTTTAGATCTTAGAAGTACTAATTGCAATAGAAAATTCTTGGAGAGTTAATGGCTATGCTCAAGGAGACAGAGCCAGAGTTTGCAAAAGGGTAAGAAGCGCAAGGCGCATCTTACTTCGACATCCTAGAAGGCCAAGGCTTGGCCGAAGGCTTATGGGGGTGTGAAGAAAATGGCAAGGCTAAATCGTCACAGTCTTCTGGGAAGACAAAGGACATATCCCAAGTTGTCTGCCTAAATTGTGGCAAACGGGGTCACTGGAAGCGTGACTGCCGTATGGACAAGGCAGATATGAAGGAAGTGAAGACGGGCAAGGCTCCGGCTTCAGGTATGTTTTTTATAAACATGTCCACTGCTGGTTTTAAAATTGGATTTTAGATACTGGATGTGGTACATAAATATATGTACTGATGTGCGGGATCTGCTGATTAGCAAGAGACTGGCTTCAGTTGAGATCAACCTATGAGTCGGAAACGGGACGAGAGTCGCTGTTTTGGCTGTGAGAACCTAAGTTTTGGAAATGCCCTTTGGGCATGTACTTAAATTAGGAAACTGTTATAATGTATCTAGTTTGACTAGAAATATTATCTCATATCTAGTTTAACCCGTTGCGGGTATACATTTATATTCTTGAACACTAAGTGTTTTGTTTATAAAGATGATATTGAGATAAGCACATTCGATGTGAATAACATTATTTATATTTAGAATATAAATGAATATCAAACATATAACATGACAAACAAAAGCTCAAACTGAATTAATCAGATGAGACTTATTTGTGGCATTGATGTCTGAGACACATTAACAAGACTCGTATATCCATACTTTCGAAGAGTGGATACTAGGACGGATTTGATTCTAATTCAAATGATGTCTACGAATCTAGTTTATTAGGCAAAGTGCCTAAAACACCTTTTACTTGGTAAAAGTGCAAATGCCACCGATCTGTTACCCCTTGCTCATAGTGACGTAAGTGGGCCTATGTCTAGTTAGGCTAGAGATGAATATGAATACTTCGTAACCTTTATGGATGTGGCATCGCGTTACGGTATGTGTATCTTATGAAACACAAGTCAGAAACCTTTAGAGTTTCGACACGAAGTAAGAAAACAGACGGGTAAAAGTATTAAAAACATTTCGGTCGGACCATAGTGTAAAATACTTGAACATATGAGTTTCAAGATTACTTGAAAGTTTATGGTATTATTTCACAGTGGACTCCTCCCGGGACACCTCAATTTGACTGTGGGTCCGAACATAGAAACCGAACTTTGTTGGACATGGTAAGGTTAATGATGAGTCGCTCTGAGCTACCAATTTCCTTATGAGGATACACATTAAACAGTGCAATACTTATTTTGAATAAGGTTCCATGAAAATCTGTTAGACATAATGTCGATTACGAAGAAACTTTTTCACCTGTTGCCATGATTAAATCCATTTGGATAATGCTTGCTAATGCTGCATATTTCATTTATAAAATATGGCAGATGAACGTCAAAACCGCTTTCCTTAAACGGAAACCTTTTGGAGGATGTTTATAAACATCCTGACGGTTTTGTCGTGCCAAAACAAGCAAAGAAAGTTTGCAAGTTAAATCGATCCATTTATGGATTGAAGTAAGCATTGCGTTCTTGGAACTAGCGTTTTGATGTAATCATAATGGTTTATGATTTAATTCAAAACGAATATTATTCTTGTGTATATAAGAATTTTAGTGGGAGCGCACTGACAATGAATGTCCTATAAATTGATGATGTATTGCTTCTTAGCAATAATATTCCCATAATATAATCGGTGAAAGCTTGGCTTTCATTAAAATTCTCCATGGAATACCTGGGAGAAGTAGGCTTTATTCTAGGAATAAAGATCTACTGAGATAGATCTAGAAAGTTGCTGACACTCTTTTAGTGTTCATACGTCTTGTTATGTACATGACCTGGTGTCTCATATGCTTTGAGCATATGGAGTCACAATCAAGCCAATCCAGATGATGGTCACTGGATTGATGTTAAGAACATCCTTAAGTATCTTAGACGAACTAATGATGCGTTCTTAAAATATGGGGAGAGGAGAACTTGAGGTGACTAGGTTCATCGCTGCAAGTTTCCAAACCGATAAAGACGACTTTAAGTCACAATAAGGGTACTATATAGTTTGAATAACGGAACAGTGAGCTTGAAATCTTCCAAGCAAGATACTTTTGCCGAATAAACAACAAGAGCGGAACATTGCTGCAGCTGAGGCAGCAATAGAAGCATTTTGGATCTATATAATCCTAATTGGATTAGGAGTAGTTCTGTTAGCAACTGAGCTAGGCTACAGCACAGGCTAAGGAACCGCAGTCTCATCAATGATCCAAGTATGTACTTCGACGGTTTCATCTGATTCGTCAGATCATACATCGTGGCGATGTGATGATCGAATAAAATGCATCAGATGATAACATTGCAAATCCACTTACGAAAGTTGTTTCTCAGCAGAAGTTTGAGCGACCCGTACATAGTTCAGGTGTAGGACACTTGAGTGATTGGCTATAGGCCAAGTGGGAGATTGTTGGAAAATTATAACCCATAGCATCACTATTTGTACAGAACATGGCGTTATTGTAGAAATTAACTATATGACAAAGGAAATTGCTCTTTTATCATTTGTAATTGGATTACCGATATACATAAATGATAAAAGTCCATATGATTAGTACCTGTAACATCTCGCCTAGGCCAGGATGCTACCGGCAGGAGACAGGAGAACCCATCTCCATAAGCCTATGATTCTGACGAAATTTCGGCATGATGTATGCAGAACATCTTGCAACCTGGCCTATAGCCAGCATCCATATACAACATAATCATCAAATCTAAACATCAAGGCCTCAGGCCTGAACTCAATGAACAAAAAGTAAATCAATTGGCCTCCGACCAGGACTCAAAAATAAAACTAAGCTATTACATCACTTATACAAATGAGATACAAATGCAAAAACCATACAAAGGGTCGTGAGGACCCATAACTCGACCCAGGACTCAAACACTCTCTTGACTGCAGTTGGGGCGATCTACTGTCTTCAAAGTCTTCACAGATTTCAAGCTGGTTCTGTATGACTGCTACTAACCTGCAAAACTAACAAACTGATATGGTGTGAGTCCTGATGACTCAGTAAGTAACCATGCTCATAACTTGAGTATACAAACTAATACAAAGTCTATTTCTTAATTTGTTAATGGCTTAAGTTGTATATGTAGTCACACATAATCCTTAATTCTAAGTTAACTGCAAGACTCTTATCCAAGTTCAAACATTACCACTTATTACAAATTTTCTGTTCTAATTCACACACACCCATACATCTTGTTTCCTACTTCAACTTTAAACATCTATACTATGGCCATTAAGCTCTATAAATCCATCTATTGTACTAAGACTCATTACGTTTCCTCTTCGTTACTTTAATAGCTTTCCATTTTCCCTTATATTTACTTTTGATCTAGTTCTGACATTTATTATAACCTCCTACTCTTACCTTCCTTTAAATATCATCAAGTCGGAAAAATAAATATTCTTTCTTTCAAATATTTATCACTCTACTTAGATCATGCTGACATCTCTAGAACTGGTGTACCTGACGTCCAGGACAAACACTCAACTGGCAACGTAGAGCTCTACACCCAGGCCCATAACTCAACTGGCAGCGTAGCCACAAAGTTCTGGAATCAGATTTCGGGACTCTGTAGTCCCTAATCAGATTTCGGGACCATAATTCACCTGGATTGTTGATTCTGGAGCCACTAACAATGTTTGTTCTTCTTTGCAGCTACTTGACTCATGGAGGGACCTTGCCGAAGGTGACTACACCATGAGGGTCGGGACAAGGGATGCCATTTCAAAAAGAGCAGTGGAAGTTTCCAGTTTAAATTTTACAAATAATAGTTATTTAAATTTGAACAATGTGTTATTCATTCCTGGTTTTCACAGAAATTTGATTTATGTTTCTAAACTTTTGGATGATGGTTATTCAGTTTCTTTTAATAACAATTTGATTATTATTGGTAGAAATGGATTAACCATATGTACAGGAAACTCAGAAAATAACTGGTATGTGTTAAGACCGTTACCACATAGGTCACTGCTCAACGCTGAAATGTTTAAGGTTTAGAAACCTAAAACTAAATGGCTAAAGATTTCTCACGATGACTCATATCTGTGGCATCTTAGACTTGGTCATATCTGCCTTGACCGGATATATAGGTTGATAAAGAATAGAGCCTTAAACCAGTTAAAGGTCGAAACTTTACCAGTCTGTAAATCCTATTTAGAAGGAAAAATGACCAATAGACCATTTACTGTAAAAGGTATTAGAGTTAGTCAACTACTTGAACTTATACATTCGGACGTTTGCGGACGATGAGTGTAAGAGCTCGAGGTGGTTATGAATAATTTGTCATATTTATTAACAATTATTCCAGATATGGGTATGTTTACCTAATGTAGCACAAGTCAGATACATTTGAACAGTTCAAAGAGTATCGTGCTGAGGTTGAGAATCAGTTAGGTAAAACAATCAAAACTCTACGATTAGATCGTGTAGGAGAATACCTTGACAGAGATGTCGAGGAATTCTTGGTTGAGCATGAGATAGTATCCCAGCTCACAGCGCCTGGAACACCACAGCAAAATGATATTGCAGAAAGGAGAAATCGGACCCTACTAGACATGATTAGATCTATGTTCAGTTATAGCTCACTACATAGTTTATTATGCGGATATGCGTTACAAACTGCAATGCATATCCTTAATGTAGTTCCATCTAAGTATGTTCCTAAGACTACCCAAGAGTTGTGGAGTGGTCGTAAAACTAATTTACGATATTTCCGCATATGGGGGTGTCCAGCACATGGGCTGAAGAAAAAGACTACAAAGTTGGAGCCACATTATCAGGTGTGCTTATTTGTAGGCTATCCTAAAGAGACTATGGGTGGATTCTTCAATAGCCATGAAAATAACAAAGTGTTTTTATTAACAAATGCTACGTTTCTAGAGGAGGACTATATGAGGGAGTTCAAACCTCAAAGTAAATTGTTACTCGATGAGTTACTTGCTGGTTCGACCAGCACACCATCGTCAATGATAGTTGACAAATACATAACACCTTCGACATCTGAGCGTCAGATACAAGCTCATCAGAATGATCTGCCACCTAGACGTAGTGGGAGGGTTATATGACAACCTGATCACTATCTTGGAGCTGGAGAGGCACAAGTTGTCACATCCAACGATGGTATAGATGATCCATTGACCTATCGTAGTGCAATAGATGATTCTGATAAAGAGGAATGGCTCAAATCCATGAACCTAGAGATGAAGTCTATGTACTCCAACTCAGTCTGGGAACTTGTAGACCGACCTAATGGGGGTGAAACCCATAGGTTACAAGTGGATCTACAAGAGGAAAAAGGGAGCAGATATGAAGGTATAGACCTTCAAGGCTAGGCTAGTGGCTAAAGGTTATTACCCAGAAAGAAGGAGTTGACTATGAGGAAACTTTCTCGCCAGTAGCCATGCTCAAATCCATCCACACTCTTCTATCTATTGCCACATATTATGACTATGAAAATTAGCAAATGGATGTCAAGACTGCATTCTTGAATGGAAATCTTGATGAGTGTATCTATATAGTACAACCAGAAGGGTTCATAGCCTAAGGTCAAGAGCAAAAGGTTTGCAAGCTACAAAAGTACATTTATGGACTTAAACAAAGATCACGATCTTGGAACATAAGATTTGATACCACGATCAAGTCTTATGACTTTGAGCAGAATGTTGATGAGCCTTATGTATACAAGCGCGTCATTGACGGGATGGTGGTTTTTCTTATTTTATACATCGATGATATTTTACTTATTGGGAATGATGTAAAGATATTATCGGAAGTGAAAACCTGGCTAGCTAACTAATTCCAAATGAAAGATTTGGGAGAGGATAGGAGTTGGTAATCTCATGTATGCTATGTTATACACGAGACCAGATATCTACTTTGCAGTGGGAGTAGCCAGTAGGTTTCAGTCTAACCCAAGATTGGATCATTGGATGGCTGTGAAACACATTCTCAAGTATCTTAAGAGAACGAGAGATTATATGCTTATATATTCCGGTGAGGATATGATCCTAAGGGGATATACAGACTTTAATTTTCAGATAGATGTCGATTCTAGGAAATCAACATCTAGATAAGTTTGTACCCTAGATGGTGGGGCTATAATATGGCGGAGTATAAAGCAATCTTGCATTGCTGACTCCACCATGAAGGCTGAATATGTAGCAGCTTGTGAAGCAGCTAAGGAAGCAGTCTTGCTCCGTAAATTTTTGGGAGATCTGGAAGTTGTTCCAGATATGGATAGACCACTCACACTTTATTGCGATAACAGTGGCGTAGTGGTGAATTCAAAAGAACCAAGAAGCCACAAGAGGGGAAAGCATATAGAGAGGAAATATCATCTCATCAGAAAGATAGTGTAAAGAGGAGACGTTACTGTCACAAAGATTGCATCCGCAGAAAACATGGCTGATCTGTTTACAAAGATCTTGTCGGCTAAAGTGTTTGAAGGTCGCCTAGATGATATAGAATTACGTGACATGTCCCATTTGCTCTAGTGTAAGTGGGAGATTGTTGGGATGTATGCCCTAGAGCTGCATGTAATGTAACAGTTTTATACGTTTTGAAATAAAATGACGCATTATTCATTTATGCATTGTACAGAACATGGCGTTGCTGTACAGATTAACTATATGACAAAGGAAATTGCTCTTTTATCATTTGTAATTGGATTTCCGATATACATAAATGATAAAAGTCCATATGATTAGTACCTGTAACATCTCGCCTAGGCCAGGATGCTACCGGCAGGAGACAGGAGAACCCATCTCCATAAGCCTATGATTCTGACGAAATTTCGGCATGATGTATGAAGAACATCTTGCAACCTGGCCTATAGCCAGCATCCATATACAACATAATCATCAAATCTCAACATCAAGGCCTTAGGCCTGAACTCAATGAACAAAAAGTAAATCAATTGGCCTCCGGCCAGGACTTAAAAATAAAACTAAGCTATTACATCACTTATACAAATGAGATACAAATGCAAAAACCATACAAAAGGTCGTGATGACCCATAACTCGACCCAGGACTCAAACACTCTATTGACTGTAGTTGGGGCGATCCACTGTCTTCAAAGTCTTCACAGATTTCAAGCTGGTTCTGTATGACTGCTACTAACCTGCAAAACTAACAAACTGATATGGTGTGAGTCCTGATGACTCAGTAAGTAACCATGCTCATAACTTGAGTATACAAACTAATACAAAGTCTATTTCTTAATTTATTATTGGCTTAAGTTGTATATGTAGTCACACATAATCCTTAATTCTAAGTTAACTGCAAGACTCTTATCCAAATTCAAACATTACCACTTAATACAAATTTTCTGTTCTAATTCACACACACCCATACATCTTGTTTCCTACTTCAACTTTAAACATCTATACTATGGCCATTAAGCTCTATAAATCCATCTATTGTACCAAGACTCATTACGTTTCCTCTTCGTTACTTTAATAGCTTTCCATTTTCCCTTATATTTACTTTTGATCTAGTTCTGACATTTATTATAACCTCATACTCTTACCTTCCTTGAAATATCATCAAGTCGGAAAAATAAATATTCTTTCTTTCAAATATTTATCACTCTACTTAGACCACGTCGGCCGGTGGTGGCCTGCGCAAGCAACGTTTGTGGGAGGCGAAATTTGGGGGTGAGGGTCGAATTTGAGGGGTTTAGGAACTTTGCCAATTTTGCAATTTTTGAAAACCTTGAGCCATTATATAGTTCTCTGGAAAATATCAAAAAGGTCCCCGCATAATTGCAGTTTAGCCCCTATCATGGAACTTTCTGGAATTTCGCATTTTCAGAGCCCTTCCGATACGATTCTCGAAAAGTACTCAACACAAAAGATGTTCATCTCGGAAAAACGAGTCTGATGGTTCAAGTACCAACTCGATCGGAGTTCGTTTGCTAATTTCGTGACAAAAACTGTAAACTTTACGCGTATAATAAATGCCGCGTAACTGATTCCTTAAGACGACGCGTCTTCTAATGCGACAACTCATCACTTTATATTATTCCGACCCATATGGCATCGCTTGATCTCTTATTCTCCGTTATCATCATGATCCGAGACTATAACATCGGTCCAGGAATCCTCTAGAACAGTCCCGAAAATCTAGGATGTTACATTCACCCCTCCTTATAAAAATTTCGTCCGCGAAATTTCTCCATCCCTATAACTGCTGATTCAAACCTGGTCGTATGCGCAGAAACTATCTTACTCTAAACTCCACTGACATAACTTCTCTGCCTCAACTGTGAACTAATCACTATCTATAAACTAGGATCCTTAACATCTCATCTTCGGCTTTAAACTGACTATACTGATCTGGTTCTCAACTCTGACTATACTGATCTGGTCCTTATCTCTAACTGTACTGTTCTGGTTCTTAACTCAAATCCTCTGGCCTCACGTGGGCCCTAAACTGATACTATCTAGGTCTTGCTAATTCTCCGATCTAAAAAGGCCGTAAAAGTGCTAACTTAATATAATCTCCTCCCATACGGAGATAACTAAACCATGTACAACAAATGAGTCACCCATGGACTCATATTCAAGCAAGCAAAGCAATGACTAATAGAATCGAATCATATCAGACAATCATAGAAGATACATACAAAGACCTACGTGGTCTTTACCAAACTGAAGACAATCTCCGACAGTTGGATCCCCACAATTGCAGTCACTGACTTCTAGACCATACTACTGACACTGACTCTTAAACCATGCTTTGATACCAACTTTGTAACATCCCGCCTAGGCCAGGATGCTACCAGCAGGAGACAGGAGAACCCATCTCCATAAGCCTCTGATTCTGACGAAATTTCGGCATGATGTATGCAGAACATCATGCAACCTGGCCTATAGCCAGCATCCACATACAACATAATCATCAAATCTCAATATCAAGGCCTCATGCCTGAACTCAATGAACAAAAAGTAAATCAATTGGTCTCCGTCCAGGACTCAAAAATAAAACTAAGCTATTGCATCACTTATACAAATGAGATACAAATGCAAAAACCATACAAAGGGTCGTGAGGACCCATAACTCGACCCAGGACTCAAACACTCTCTTGACTGCAGTTGGGGCGATCCACTGTCTTCAAAGTCTTCACAGAAATCAAGCTGGTTCTGTATGACTGCTACTAACCTGCAAAACTAACAAACTGATATGGTGTGAGTCATGATGACTCAGTAAGTAACCATGCTCATAACTTGAGTATACAAACTCATACAAAGTCTATTTCTTAATTTATTAATGGCTTAAGTTGTATATGTAGTCACACATAATCCTTAATTCTAAGTTAACTGTAAGACTCTTATCCAAGTTCAAACATTACCACTTATTACAAATTTTCTGTTCTAATTCACACACACCCATACATCTTGTTTACTACTTCAACTTTAAACATCTATACTATAGCCATTAAGCTCTATAAATCCATCTATTGTACCAAGACTCATTACGTTTCCTCTTCGTTACTTTAATAGATTTCCATTTTCCCTTATATTTACTTTTGATCTAGTTCTGACATTTATTATAACCTCATACTCTTACCTTCCTTGAAATATCATCAAGTCGGAAAAATAAATATTCTTTCTTTCAAATATTTATCACTCTACTTAGATCATGCTGACATGTATGAATGTAATTATATAATCACGCATTAATATTCACAAGGAGAATATCTTATAAAACCCTAAATCTCATACCAACCATCATCTACAAATACATGTAAACATAATAATGATAACATGTATCAATGTTAGCTACATGCGTCTAAATGTACTCATGCTATAACGCATTAACATCAAATATATGCATCTCAAATGACTTACTAGAATACATGATTTATATGCAATAATTGCAAATCAAACTTTACTTCAACATGCTATGCCTTTAGAACATGTTTTGTGAAATCCTTTTTTTTTTGAAGAACTCTTTGTTAAAAACATTACTCGAAAACTGATTTCTGTTTTAAAAATCTGAATATTTTATAAAACTGATGTTTCTGAAAACTTTCTTTTCTAAAGAGCTCTTTCTGAAAAATGTAACTAAAAACTGAAATCTGAAAAGCTGTTTTTAAACTCTGTTTCTAAAAACCGTGAACTATAATCTGGTTTTTGAAATCTAGGCACTGAAAATCTGAAAACTGTGTACGGAAAATCTGAAAACTGAAAACTGCTCTACGTCTAGGACCATAATTCAACTGGACGTCTCTCTGCACCCATGACCATAACTCAACTGGGTGTACTCGATAACCAGGACCATAACTCAACTAGGCATCTCTAGAACTGGTGGTACCCTACGTCCAGGACAAACACTCAACTGGCAACATAGAGCTCTACACCCAGGACCATAACTCAACTGGCAGTGTAGCCACCAAGTTCTGGAATCAGGATTTCGGGACTCTGTAGTCCCTAGTCCTGTTCGAGGATCTGAGAGCAACCCCCCAGTCCTCCATATGTGCACATGCTACTATATCCGTCAATTCCAAAGTATCCGTCAATTCCGAACTGTATCTCAAGTTACATACTGGGGTGAGGTTTTACCTCATGCCCCGAAAACCATAAAACCATGATATAGATCTCAAAACTGTATAAACTTTTCTAAAAACCTCTCTTTTAAAAATCTCTGTTGCTTTTCTGTAAAACCTTTTGAATTTCAAAACTCTTCTCGTTTTATCATGTATATATATGGATATGATCATGCACTCCCTTAATCTAATGACTTATGCATGTTCATTTATAATACTTACTTTTACTCTAGTCATGCTTAATTATATGCTTATTCCATACTACCACATATGTTCATGCATATGTTCATGCACGTGTTTATGCATATATACAAAGTAATGAACTATGTATTCTATTCCTTATATGCTTACATCTTGAATCGTCTCCCATTTTATATGTTTATACTATTCTCAGTATACTTATAGTCTTATACACATTTATATCATCATAACTTGGCTTACCTCTATAACTTACCTTACTGATGGCTCACAAAACAATATAATGCATAATTTATATTCATACACACACAATCGATCATTATAAATAAATGTATGACTTAATATATAAAACATTTACTTATTCATTCATTTCCATTACTCTTTAATCATTTAAAAGCATACTAGAACATCCGTCTCAACAATAAGCTCATTTAGGCATTTTCTAAAATTATTAATTATGCTTAATCAGATACATACAAACAATATATACATATACTTACTTATTTCTCCATGTAACCTACATACTTTTGCTTATACGTGTATACATTCGTATTCTTGTTTTTGTATCATTCTACATACACTAAACATATACAGTTACTTTCTTACAATTGTCATTCTTTAAACTTTAGTCCCATTCCCTAGGTGTAGTTTCTACGACCCCCATACTGAAGTCTCATTTAATTATAACCATAATCATGACATCATTCATATGTTATATATATATATATATATATAATATATACCGGTTTATACCTATATATGTATCTCTTTACTTTCACAAGCTCATGCTTATCTTTTGCTCATACATCTGCTTATAATTGCTTGTTCTTATCCACGTGTGTATATAATTACACCTGCTTCTTTCTTCTACGTTCATCTTTATATATATATATATATATATATATATATAGGTTTCATACATATACTATATACAACTTTATTATATTACTAATTTCGAGCAACATTAAATTTCCTAAATATTCAAAGCATGAGTTACTTACCTGGCTTCGCAGACACTCCGACTCTGGACCCGATCTGTCAAAACAAATCATAACACGCAATCAGAACCGCTATTTGCGGAACTTTCTACTCATCCATAATAAACTTCTTGACTTTTTCCGAAACATACGAATCCTCTCTGATTCTACCGTTCAAGCTTCATTACTCTAATATATGCTCGTATACTGTTCTAATACTAACTAGATGGTTCAGATTCTCATTTTACGCGTTTGAGGCAAAACTTGCGGAAAAGTTTCCGCAAACGCTACGGAAGGGTCTCGAACCCTCCGAACTAATCTGGAATTGCTTAATTACCCTTGGAATATCATTTTTATGTCTTAACCATGGTCACGGTCATCTACACTCATTCACGCGAGAAACTCCATTTTACCGGAAACTCACTAATTCTACCGGATCAATCAAATCTAATCCGTTCTCACTCGAATTCTACGACAAGCATCGATTTAACATATAACAACACATCCAATTCATTCCATGCTAATTCGTTACACTACGGAACTACTGGAAACATCTGAATAAATTGCTGTAAACTTTAAAATGACGTATTTTAAACGGAGAGTCGTACCGAAATTCCGAGGCCATATTCGGACTCCCATCGGCCATATGAACGCGCTGGTGTCATCGGAATTCCGATCGGAGCTACTGTTCACCATAGGTTTACTTTTCATCGATGCTACTCTCCTCGTTTCGCTTGCAATCGGCCGATGTTCGGCAAAATTGATTCCACATACTCGTAGTACTCGTCGAGGGCTTCGATTTGGTAGGTGGCTCGGGCCGTGAAACGAACTGATGAGCCGAGATTGACTAACCCATAGCCGCGCCATTCTTCCTCATTTTCTCGTTGTTCACAGGCGTTTTAGCGTCGGCACCGGCCACCATCAGATGCACTGTGGCTGGACGCTTCTTCCTCGACCGTCACGTGGCCGGGAAGTGGCCGTCGCAAGCAACGTTTGTGGGAGGCGAAATTTGGGGGTGGGGGCCGAATTTGAGGGGTTTAGGAACTTTGCCAATTTTGCAATTTTTAAAAACCTTGAGCCTTTATATAGTTCTCTAGAAAATATCAAAAAGGTCACCGCATAATTGCAGTTTAGCCACTATCATGGAACTTTCTGGAATTTCGCATTTTCGGAGCTCTTCTGATGCGATTCTCGAAAAGTGCTCAACACAAAAGTTGTTCTTCACGAAAAAACGAGTCTGATGGTTCAAAGTTCGTGAACAAATTTCGTGACCAAAACTGTTACGACAACTCATCAGTTTATAATATTCCGAACCATAGGGCATCACTTGATCTCTTATTCTCCGTTATCATCATGATCCGAGACTATAACATCGGTCCAGGAATCCTCTAGAACAGTCCCGAAAATCTGGGATGTTACAGTACCAGATTAATAAGATATGAGACAATATTAATACACTAAGGTTTAATCATTAAATATAGATAGTCGTAGTATTATCGAGACTATACATCGATAATGCGGAATAGGCTAGTATTACATTTGTGCGCATTATTGTAGGACACAGAAAATGGACGACGCTGTTCCGGGCTCGCGGCCCGGTCGGGAGTACGGAGTAGCCCGCAGGGGACTAAACCGGAGAAATAAAATGGAGTCGCCACCCAGTGTGAACCGGGAAAATGATTTAAGGCCGCACTCACCCCTCGCAAGTGAAGACCTCAAACCGTTGGGTTCGGAATGGTCCCTTACTTATGCCACTTGTAATGAGCGGATTTGTGCAATAATTTAACCAAGTCTACACAACATACATGTCCAAGAATAACCTAAATCTAGTTCGCATTCATAAAAATAAATCCTATGTCTAGGTCATCATGGTTTGAAAGTAATTTTCTATAACGGAAAACACATGATATCACACATCAAACATGCTAAGTAAATAATGATATAAACATACCATAACTTAAATTCCTAATGCAAAAGGTAAATAACTAAGTTATGCCCAAAATAAAAATAACATTCTAATAGCCTAATCATGCTCACATACAAGTTTGAGTGGAATGAAACATATGAATCTTTCAAGTGGTACGGGGCATTGTATCCCGAGTGCAAACCATATTACCGTCCATTCGGATTCGGCTATGGAATTTATGTCCGGGTTTCCATCCAATATACCACAAAAAGAACACATATTTCATTCACCCGGAATCACATCATACACTAATTCACAATACTCATGCGAAATAAAATAATAAAATAACTAAAAATAAAGGATAATAAATAAAAGGGTGCCCTCGGGTCTTACCTTTTAAGTCGCTTTCCGGGAGTGCGTTTCACGGAGCCGGAAGGGTTATCGTTTCCACTGTTTTCATTGGTCCACTGTTTCCGCTGTTTTCACTGGTTCGTTATTCCGCTGTTTTATCCGTTTTCACGGGTCCGCTGTTTTTGCTGTTTTCTCCGTTTCGCTCGTTATTTTCATTATTTTCTCACTGTTTTCAGGCTAGTCTCGGGACGATTTTTGGGGCGGTGCAGGGCAGTTTAGGGTTACTTTGTGCGTGTATTATGCGTGGCTTTGTTGGGCTGGTCAGGGGGCTATTTTCACGTGTGAATGGGCTGTGTTATTTTTCGGTTTGTGAAGGGTACAACGAGAGTGTTTTACGTGTTCATGGTTTTGTTGGATATGTTGCTGTCGGTTTGGGGTGCTACATGGTCAGGTGAGGGTTGTTTCGACAAAGGGTGCATGAGCTGGCTGATGGTCAAAGGGCGTGACTACTATAGGTGCGTGAAGGTTGAGGCGTTTGAAGGGCGTCGAGCAGGGTTGGTTCGTGGCTAGTGTTGTGGGATATATGGGCTATTAGCGTGAAGGCTGTGAAAGGCTGGTGACAAGTAGAGGCAATGGGGCTGTGATCGTGAAGTCTTTGAGGGCTGTGAGTGCATCATTTGCGTGAGTGGGCCAGGTGGCTTGCTGTTTGCAGTCGGTGAAGGTTGGTGGCTATGTGCAGGCTGTGGACGTGAGGCAAGAGGGGCAGATCTATGGGGTTTTGGTCACGGCAATATGAGGGTTTAGGGCTTTGGAGAAGACTTGGCGTGAAGGGTTATGTGTGGAGGGTTTAGTTGGCTGTTATTACGTGAAAGAAGGTAAAGTAGTGTGCAGATGAGTGAAGCCGAATGAAGGGTTACATGGGGAGCTGGGTGCTTGTTGTTGCCGAAGGTTAGTGGGCAGTTACATGAGGAGTATATGACAGTGAGGGCTGTGCGTTTAGGGTCAGCTTGTTTGATGAGTTATTCTCGGCATTCTTTTGTATGGGCTGAAAATGAGAATCTCCCTTGGTGCGTGAGGTATCTAGGGTTTATATGGCTTTTGTTTTTGAATTCAGAGTGAGGGAGAGGCACGACATGGGTAGAGTTATGGGTAGTCATTGGTTATGCATGGAGGGTTTCATGGGCGCTTGTTTGGAGGGTGCAGGGGAATAATGGTTGATTGTGGATGGGCGAAATATGGGTTGTGATGGGTTTTATTAGTTTGTGTTTGTGTTTGGGCGTGAGGCATTGCTTTTGATTATGGAGTTTTGTTTGTTTGTTGTTTTGTGTTTGTTTGTTTGTTATTTGGTTTATTTTGTTTGTGAAGGAATTGTTTAATGTGTTTGCTTGTGTTTGGGCGTGAAGGTGGGGTTTGGTCTATGATTTGTGATTTGTTTATTATTTTGTGTTAGTGGGTTTTGTTGATGTTTGTTTTGTTTGTTAGTGTTGTTTATTATTTTATTATTTGATAAATTAGTGGGTTTTGTTGATGTTTGTTTATTTTATTGTTTATTTGGTTTAAGTTTGTGTGTGTGTATGTTACACGTGAATGAGCTTTGTTTTATTTTGTTTGCTTTGTTTATTTTATATTTGTGTTGATGAATTGTAATGGATTTTGGTTTATGTTTGATTATTATTTTTTATTTGTTTGATTTTCTTTGAATTTGTTTAATTGGTTGGTGACTTATTATTTTATGTTTGTGTATGGAAGTTGAAGGGTCACAGGGGTAGGCTTTAAGGTTCGGGGCGAGAATAAATTTTGAAATAGAGGCTCCATGAGCAAACCCGAGGTTAAACGAGCGAACAAAAATCCAACAAAACGTCAATTCTTGACTTTTCCTTTCCGTCGTCCGTTTCCCGCGACTCCCGCGACTTAAAAGGTGGTGCCTCCGTACGAGGCTCATCATTGGGCTGATATGCAAAAATGCAATGCCTACAGTCGCCCCCACTTTGATGGGACTTGTGCAGTGTGTGACAATGACAATTCTATCAAAGTACGTGCAATGTATTTTTACTTACCTGGCTCGCCAGCTGCCACATGACTCACCTGTTGCTTCGAACTGAATTGATTTGGTGGTGAGGTACTGCGACCCCTGGGTCTTGTTCCCGAAGTGAGCTGAGGGTCTTGTTCCCTGAATTGAGTTGTGGGTCTTGTTTCCGATTTGAATTGTGTTAAAGGTCTTGTTCCCTGAACTGAGTTGTGGGTCTTATTCCCGATCTGAAATGTGTTGAGGGTCTTGTTCCCTGAACTGAGTTGTGGGTCTTGTTCCCTGAACTGAGTTATGGGTCTTGTTCCCAATCAGAATTGTGGGTCTTGTTCCCGAAGTGCGCTGAGGGTCTTGTTCCCTGAATTGTGTTGAGTTGTGTTGTGGGTCTTGTTCCTGTGGGTCTTGTTCCCATTTTCAGCTGAGGGTCTTGTTCCCTGAATTAATTTGTGGGTCTTGTTCTCGATCTGAATTTTGTTGAGGATATTGTTCCCTTAACTGAGTTGTGGGTCTTGTTCCCGATCTGAATTGTGTTGTGGGTCTTGTTCCCGTGGGTCTTGTTCTCTGAATTGTGTTGAGGGTCTTGTTCCCTGAACTGAGTTGTGGGTCTTGTTCCCGATCTGAATTGTGGGTCTTGTTCCCGACTTGAGTTGAGGGTCTTGTTCCCTGAATTGTGTTGAGTTTTGTTGTGGGTCTTGTTCCCATTTTGAGCTGAGGGTCTTGTTCCCTGAATTGTGTTGAGTTTTGTTTTGGGTCTTGTTCCCGATCTGAATTGTGGGTCTTGTTCCCGATCTGAATTAGGGGTCTTGTTCCCTGAATTGTGGGTCTTGTTCCCGTGGGTCTTGTTCCCTGAACTGAGTTGTGGGTCTTGTTCCCAGACTGACACTGATGTGGGCCTCGCCCCAAACTGATATGGGCCTCGCCCCAGACTGATACTGATATGGGCCTCGCCCTAACTGATACTGATATGGGCCTCGCCCAAACTGATACTGATATGGGCCTCGCCCCAACTGATACTGATATAGGCCTCGCCACAAAATCGATATGGGCATTGTTTCTGAACTGTGCTAAGATGGGGCTTTATTCCCCTGAGCTTTATTCTCGAACTGTTGATATGAGGCTTTATTCCCCCGAGCTTTGTTCCCGAACTGTTGATATGAGGCTTTATTCCTCTGAGCTTTATTCCCGAACTGTACTGAGATGAGGTTTTATTCCTTCGAGTTTTATTCCCGAACTGTACTGAGATCGAGCTTTGTTCCCGAACTGTTGAGATGAGGCTTTATTCCCTCGAGCTTTGTTCCCGAATTGTACTGACTGTAGGCTTTGTTCCTGAACTATACTAACTGTAGGCTTTGTTCCTGAACTGTACTGGATGTGGGCTTTATTCCTGAACTGTACTGAATGTGGGCTTTATTCCTGAACTGTACTGAATGTGGGCTCTATTCCCGAACTAAACTGGATGTAGGCTCTGTTCCTGAACTGAGCTGAATGTAGGCTTTGTTCCTGAACTGTATTGAATGTGAGCTTTATTCCTGGACTGAGCTGCTGTGGGCCTCGACCCTGGGACTCATCCCCGAAAACTGATACTGAAGCTGATGTGGGCCTCGACCCTGTGACTCATCTCTGAAAACTGATGCTGAAGCTGATATGGCCCTCGACCCTGGGACTCATCCCCGAAATAGATACTGTAGCTGATGTGTCTCCATACCCGGAGTGCTATACCTGGAAAAGACTGATAATGATGTGGGCCTCAACCCGCAGAGTGCCATACCCGGCAAAGACTAATAGTGATGTGGGCCTCAACCCGTAGAGTGCCATACCTGTCAAAGACTGATATTGATGTGGTGTTTCATTTCAACATATTATACTGCCTCTTATGAGATAATCCTGATAGCTAGACATATTTTCGTCCTCAACGAATGCTTCGCGTCGAAACCTGAGAACCTTCAAAGTACTTGATACACTCAACTCCGATCATCTGAATAGGTGATCTGAACTAGACTCCTAGTGTGTGTGTGCTAAGACTCTTTCGCAGCTTAGTCCTTTAGTAAGCCAACTTGGTGATTTCGTTTCAGAGAATCGAACCAGTGGGTCTAACCAACCTGGATGTCTTAATCACATTCTGTGATTACTTCAGCATACTCAACATGATATGGTTTTCATTTTTTTCTCTTTTTTCTTTTCTCTTTTCTTTTTCTGACACACCTACCCTTTAAGGTAGCATTTCTCCTCATGGTGGTCCTAATACTCGCCCATGGGTAGCTTCACGCTTATCGGTTATAGGTGGTCTATTTTTTCTCTCTCTTTTTATTTCAGAGACTTTTATTTTTATTTCCAACCATATCATATATCGTAGCATAAGTAAACCAGGGTGGACATCCAGGCAAACAGTCATTCACCGATCCATCATCCCTTCGACTATTCATATTGCCAACCACTCAGGTTTCCACTGTTGAGATCCCGTAATCAAGTGCTCACGAGTCCAGCCGAGATCAATCCATTCAGAATACCGGACGAGAGCATGTCTCGCACTTGTCGTTTCTAAGGCTTCTCCCTACAGCGAACACTGTCATCACCGGACATATGTCTAACTATCAAAGATTTCTCTCTCTCTCTTTTTTTCTCTCTCTCCCCTCTTTTTTTTTCTTTTTTTTTTTGCGCTAATTCCACAGAATTCATTCGTAATCTTCTGATAATGTGGGCTTCGCCTCTTGGGATCCATTCCCGAAACTCAAACTCATGTGGGCCTCAACCCTGGGATTCCTCCTCAATACCAACATCAATGTGGGCCTCAACCCTCAAATTAATACCTGAATCTAACACCAATGTGGGCCTCAACCCTCAGATTACTACCCGAATCTAACACCATTATGGGCCTCAGCCCTAGGATTATTACCCGAATCCGATACTATGCTTTCACTGTTTCTGAATGGCTTGTCTTTGCCGCTTTCTATTTTCTTCTTCAAAACCTGTGAACATAAAACAATACAAACACAAAAGGAATGCAAAATGGGTTACGTGTATGCATGCATGCATGTGTTTCTTATCCCGTCGGGTTAGGTCTTCCACAGATTCTCTTGGTGACTGCTCAATCTTCTCTTTTTCCTAACCCAACAGGTATCTATGATGTCTTTAAAAACTGCATGTTAGCATGTATGCATGTAATGCATGAAATACACAAGTCTATCAAGATGTTTATACAAGTTGGCCCATTATCATTTTAAAGCATTTAATCATAATATTGATGGGTGCAAACTTGTCCCAGTTGAAAAGGCCCAACAAGTTTATACTTTTGCGATACATGGCTAAACAACTTCAAATGATAAGAAGCCCAAATACAAAATGGCCCATCGGTATTTTAGAAACTTTTGACCCAATTGTCAAAGGACACGAACTCGTTCCAGTTTAAATGGCCCAACCAGTTCATATCTCTTGACAAAAAGTCCAATTGAATCCAAATAACGATGGTCCCAAACACAAGCATAAAAGAAATGATTTCTATTGGTCATACAATTAGGGTTCGCATGCAGGTTTAAAAGAATGTAAACAAAGGCTCTCGCTGACGAAGGATTGCCCACAACTAGGACTCCCCACTCAAGGGTTCGAGCGACCAAGTGAGCGCACCTTTTTTATACCTTACGGTACGTGCTAACGAGTTATGGTGTGTGACTGATTGTCAAATGGATTTCCCGTTATAGATTCCCCAGAGGGAGGGTGGAGCGAGGCTCTCTTAAATACCCTAGCCTCTTAGGCTCTTATCGCTTGGTGTCAGGAATAAACAACGAGTCCTCCAAATTAGTCTATCACAATGAGCTATGGGTGAATGATTATCTAGGTGCCCTCACGGCTTTTCCTTATAGAAAGGTAGTGAGTGAAGGAAGACACCAAACCATCACCTAGCTTTAATAACACCTTTGATTAAACTCTCTAAACCCACAGTAGACATGGTTACTTTAAAGCACAAATCACAAACATTACAAGACATTATTTCGGGGCCGATTCTCTATCCCCAGTGGAGTCGCCAGACTGTAGGACACAGAAAATGGATGACGCTGTTCTGGGCTCGCGGCCCGGTCGGGAGTACGGAGTAGCCCGCGGGGGACTAAACCGGAGAAATAAAATGGAGTCACCACCCAGTGTGAACCGGGAAAATGATTTAAGGCCGCACTCACCCCTCGTAAGGGAAGACCTCAAACCGTTGGGTTCGGAATGGTCCCTTACTTATGCCACTTGTAATGAGCGGATTTGTGCAATAATTTAACCAAGTCTACACAACATACATGTCCAAGAATAACCTAAATCTAGTTCGCATTCATAAAAATAAATCCTATGTCTAGGTCATCATGGTTTGAAAGTAATTTTCTATAACGGCAAACACATGATATCACACATCAAACATGCTAAGTAAATAATGATATAAACATACCATAACTTAAATTCCTAATGCAAAAGGTAAATAACTAAGTCATGCCCAAAATAAAAATAACATTCTAATAGCCTAATCATGCTCACATACAAGTTTGAGTGGAATGAAACATATGAATCTTTCAAGTGGTACGGGGCATTGTATCCCGAGTGCAAACCATATTACCGTCCATTCAGATTCGGCTATGGAATTTATATGCGGGTTTCCATCCAATATATCACAAAAAGAACACATATTTCATTCACCCGGAATCACATCATACACTAATTCACAATATTCATGCGAAATAAAATAATAAAATAACTAAAAATAAAGGATAATAAATAAAAGGGTGCCCTCAGGTCTTACCTTTTAAGTCGCTTTCCGGGAGTGCGTTTCACGGAGCCGGAAGGGTTATCGTTTCCACTGTTTTCACTGGTCCGCTGTTTCCGCTGTTTTCACTGGTTCGTTATTCCGCTGTTTTATCCATTTTCACGGGTCCACTGTTTTTGCTGTTTTCTTCGTTTCGCTCGTTATTTTCATTATTTTCTCACTGTTTTCAGGCTAGTCTCGGGATGATTTTTGGGGCGGTGCAGGGCAGTTTAGGGTTGCTTTGTGCGTGTATTATGCGTGGCTTTGTTGGGCTGGTCAGGGGGCTATTTTCACGTGTGAATGGGCTGTGTTATTTTTCGGTTTGTGAAGGGTATAACGAGAGTGTTTTACGTGTTCATGGCTTTATTGGATATGTTGCTGTTGGTTTGGGGTGCTACGTGGTCAGATGAGGGTTGTTTCGGCAAAGGGTGCATGAGTTGGCTGATGGCTGATGGTCAATGGGCGTGACTACTATAGGTGCGTGAAGGTTGAGGCGTTTGAGGGGCGTCGAGCAGGGTTGGTTCGTGGCTAGTGTTGTGGGATATATGGGCTATTAGCGTGAAGGCTGTGAAGGGCTGGTGACGAGTAGAGGCAATGGGGCTGTGATCGTGAAGTCTTTGAGGGCTGTGAGTGCGTCCTTTGCGTGAGTGGGCCAGGTGGCTTGCTGTTTGCAGTCGGTGAAGGTTGGTGGCTATGTGTAGGCTGTGGACGTGAGGCAAGAGGGGCAGATCTATGGGGTTTTGGTCACGGCAATATGAGGGTTTAGGGCTTTGGAGAAGACTTGGCGTGAAGGGTTATGTGTGGAGGGTTTAGTTGGCTGTTATTACGTGAAAGAAGGTAAAGTAGTGTGCAGAGGAGTGAAGCCGAATGAAGGGTTTACATGGGGAGCTGGGTGCTTGTTGTTGCCGAAGGTTAGGGGGCAGTTACATGAGGAGTATATGACAGTGAGGGCTGTGCGTTTAGGGTCAGCTTGTTTGATGAGTTATTCTCGGCATTCTTTTGTATGGGCTGAAAATGAGAATCTCCCTTGGTGCGTGAGGTATCTAGGGTTTATATGGCTTTTGTTTTTGAAGTCAGAGTGAGGGAGAGGCACGGCATGGGTAGAGTTATGGGTAGTCATGGGTTATGCATGGAGGGTTTCATGGGCGCTTGTATGAAGGGTGCAGGGGAATAATGGTTGATTGTGGATGGGCGAAATATGGGTTGTGATGGGTTTTATTAGTTTGTGTTTGTGTTTGGGTGTGAGGCATTGCTTTTGATTATGGAGTTTTGTTTGTTTGTGTTTTTGTGTTTGTTTGTTTGTTATTTGGTTTATTTTTTTGTGAAGGAATTGTTTAATGTGTTTGCTTGTGTTTGGGCATGAAGGTGGGGTTTGTTCTGTGATTTGTGATTTGTTTATTATTTTGTGTTAGTGGGTTTTGTTGATGTTTGTTTTGTTTGTTAGTGTTGTTTATTATTTTATTATTTGATGAATTAGTGGGTTTTGTTGATGTTTGTTTATTTTATTGTTTATTTGGTTTAAGTTTGTGTGTGTGTATGTTACACGTGAATGAGCTTTGTTTTATTTTGTTTGCTTTGTTTATTTTATATTTGTGTTGATGAATTGTAATGGATTTTGGTTAATGTTTGATTAGTATTTTTTATTTGTTTGATTTTCTTTGAATTTGTTTAATTGGTTGGTGACTTATTATTTTATGTTTGTGCATGGAAGTTGAAGGGTCACAGGGGTAGGCTTTAAGGTTCGGGGCGAGAATAAATTTTGAAATAGAGGCTCCATGAGCAAACCCGAGGTTAAACGAGCGAACAAAAATCCAACAAAACGTCAATTCTTGACTTTTCCCTTCCGTCGTCCGTTTCCCGCGACTCCCGCGACTTAAAAGGTGGTGCCTCCATACGAGGCTCATCATTGGGCTGATATGCAAAAATGCAATGCCTACAATTATGGAGGCATAATGGCATAGTTCTCATGCAAGTGTAATATGAGGTTCTGTTTACCGATGGTATGGAAACAGCTTCACTCTGGATAGACCCCTCGGAATCCCATTGGTAGTATGACTATGTGTCTATGAGAGTCCGAATCAGGTTCGGTGTATTTGGTCTTAACCTGAGACTTGCATCGTTAATACTTGCAACAATCAATATACTTTGGTTTTGGTCGTCCGGGGCTTTAACAGGTTCTGTGGACGCCTCTTCTGGGTATACTGAGAATCGTAGTGTATTGGATGTGATGTCAAGATGGAAGTATCACTTCAGTCATATGGAGATGATGATCACGTAGGATACGGAACTAGTACTCTTATGTACTACAGTCATCGGGATAATATGACAAGGTCATGATTATTCGATTATAGAGACTAGTTACCAGAGATCCGATATATGCTTCGTACCAGGCAGACACAATTCCAGCCCCAGACCTAGCATGTGACATTCGATACTGGATCATAATACGCAATACTACGTATACTACACCTGACAAAGATTATATATTCCTTTAAAGAATATTTTTGGAGAATAGGGTAGGCACGGTGCTTTGCTAGAAGCCAACTATGTCTTGTAAATCGGTAAGAACTTGGTACTGGGTACACACGTATTCGGATAGTCCGATGATCATATTTACTGCCAACATATCCAGGGATCTCTTGGGTCGCCTCCCAGAGATTCACCGATGATGTTGGACTCGAACATAATTAATCTGGGATTAATTTTGAGAGAGAGAAAATTAATCTGGGATTAATTACGACAAGAATTAATCTAGGATTAATTAACAGAGAAAGAATTAATCTGGGATTAATTGCGACGAGAATTTATCTGGGATTAAATTCGTCAAGAAGAGAGAGAACATGATTAATTTAGAATTAATCGGTAAAGTAAATTTAATAGTGAAATTAGATTTTACTATTTAATTTATTTAATTGGGCTAAACCAATATATTAGATATATTAATTGAAATTAGATTTCAACGCGGAATTAAAATATGATTTTAATTAATGCGAACGAATTAATTTAGAATTAATTCATTAGCGACTTCCGTAATAATTTTCGAGGCATTATTATTTAATTAAATTAGATTTAATTACGTCGCGATGGAAAGTTCGTTTAATCGGATTAAACGAACACAGGCCCAAAGTGTGTTGGAGAAGCTAACTTAAATTTGGAATTTAATTGTGGTGGGACCCACAACTTACATCAAATGTCTTAATCTTGATGTGAGTGGTTGGCTTGTTTTTAATGAATTCTTTTTCATTTACACCAACCTAGTTTTTGGAAAATATAACACACCAATTTTGGAAATTGAAAACAATTATTCCTCTATCTTCTACCTCACAAAACCGTGAGCCTCTCTCCATGGAAGACATTTTTGTTCTTCAAAATTTGTTCTTGCTAGCACATAAGGAGTCAAAAGAAGGTGATAGGGAGACTCACCCGAGAGTTTGGAACTCGATCTCAAGCTCCAAAGCTTCCAACAAAGAAGGAATTTTCGAAATCTCCTCAACCAATCAATGTGAGTATTCCGCAACTCTCTTGATAATTCACACACGAATCACTCTTAGACGATCTTGGCATGTTCTACGAACACTTACACGTTTTACATAGATATGGAGTTCACGTATTCTTACAAATCTACATATATTGTATTGTGAATTGTGTGTCTTCCTTAAGGGTTGATTCAGTACTTGAACGGTTTGAGCGCTCAAGTCTTTATATTACGAATAGAAAGATTAAAATTCATAATGGTTATGAATAAATCGTTCATTAGAGAATCAATGGTACTTAAGGTATAAATAATTAGAGGGGTATAACGAATATTATGACCCGACTCTAATTATGAGATACTCGTGAAAAGTCAATTCGTATATAGTGACTACATCGATGGACACCGATTTAGTTCGGCTTAATATATCATCTATGGAAACTAGAGTGCAACTTCCGGTTTTTAGTTGAAAAACCCGGAGTTAATAATTCAAAATATTTAATTAGGAGCTTAATTAATATTTCGAGATTATTGGAGCTCGGAACCGTAGGTCCATTTGGTCCCCGTACTAGCTCTTTATACTATAGCAGATTTAGTATAATTGGATAGTCCAATTATATACTCACATATGTATAAATATTATTAATATTGATTAATAATATTATTTGTCACACTTGGAACTATATATTTAAAGTTAATATATGGTTTTAATAATTATATGATAATTAATAAATGAATTAAATTAAATTATATTTGATATAATTTAATAAGGCTAATGTTGGGATTTCCTATTATTGGGTTTTGGAAACCCTTGACTTAATTTTGGTGGTTAAACTTTCTGAAAGGTAATTACACTTTTAATTTTGTAACATATTTTCCTTCATGGCAATTGATTTTGGTGTTACAAAATTAAATAAAAATTCGCTCTTTGGCCGATTTTTTGAAGATGGAATAGGTAGGGATTTGTTTGTTTTGGAAACAAATAATCCTAGGTATAAAAAGAAGATTTATTTTTATTTTTGCCCAAGCCATTCATTCTTGAACCCTAACCACCTTTCATCTTCTTATTCATTCTCTCAAAAGTTGAGAAAAAATAAAATAAAAAGAAAAGAAGAAAAACAAAACAAAACACAAGTGTGATTTAATCTCTAAATAGTTTAGGGATTAATATTGTGAGTCTTGCCCATAAAATTTTTCGTTGGTAATGAGATATAGTTCATAAGACTTTGTGTTTTCGAACAAATAATCATCTTCATCTTATTCTTGTATGTACTTGGCAGTGAGACTTTATTTTGCTCACTGTCGCCCCTTTACTTGGTAAAACGGAACTCAGTTTAGTTTCGTTTTAATCCAATTTTTTGGGGAACATTTTGTGGTGTTTTGGGGCTGGTTTCAGCTGTTTTCAAGAGAAAAATCAGAACTGAAATCTACGCATTTCAGGGGCTGTTTCGGCAGTGAACTATGTGCGTATCGGGTCCAAAACAGTCCAGTTTTTGTCCGGCTGTTCGGGGACTGTTTGTAACATCTGATGACCCCGGCGACTTGCACGCTGCCAGAACCTGAAGATCATTACAGTACAGAGGCATAATACTTGATAAGAATTATGTTCAAGCAAGTACGTGCTCATAAAATGGCAATTGGGACATTAAGTAAATCCCTTGAAATTTCGACGTGGAACTTAGCTTACGACTCGTTCCAAATAGTCTTTAGTAATCGGGCTCTAACATTTTCATTTGATCTCCAATTTTTATGAATTTTATATTTCCAAAAAGCTGAGATCGAGACCTACAACTTCCACGTTGAACAATTTTCCAAATTCGGACTAGAATTAGGTAAAACACGCAAGTCCAAATTCTAGATGAATAGTACCGTGGACTTATCTATAAATTTCTCCAAATTTCTACATTTTTCTACAATATTTGAAATTTTATATAACCCCTTGTATATAAGAGAAACACTATTCACAAATACTTAAAATTGAAACAAAAAATGAGAAATTGGGTAGGCAATACTACATATACTACGCCTGATATAGATCACTTATTCTTGTAAGGATATTTCTGAAAAATTGGGTAGGCATTGCGCTTTGCTAGAAGCCAACCTTGTCTTGTAAATCGGTAAAAACGTAGTACTAGGTACGTACGTGTTCGGGTAGTTCGACGACCGAATTTACTGCCAACATATATGGGGATCTCATAGGTCGCTTCCCGAAGATTCACCGATGACATATGACTCGCACTTTATTAATCTGGGATTAATTAGTAGAGAGAGAAAATTAATCTTGGATTAATTACGGAGATATTTTATCTGAGATAAAATATCATTTAAAGAGAGAGAAACGATTAATTTGGAATTAATCGATAAATAATATATTCGATATATTATACGAAATTGGATTTCGACGCAAAATTGAAATTAGATTTAAATTCGGGCGAATGAGTTAATTTAGTTAATTTAGAATTAATTCGTTAGCGGCGTGAATAGTGATTTTGCTAGGCATAATTATTTAATTACGTCGCAACGAAAAACTCGTTAATTTGGAATTTGTGAACCCGAGCCCGGGAGTGTTTGCGAGCGCACTCACTTTTCGAATTCGAGTGCGGCCAGCAAGTCACATCAAGCGTCAAATCATTTGTCACTTGATTGAGTGCATAGTGATGGAAGTTGATAAGAAATGATGGATGAGTGTTGGACACTCAAGTGTGATTGAAAGACATATACCATTATTTTATTAAATGGTATTTGACTTTTATTTTTGGTATTTTGATATACAAAACACACAACACTTTTAACAACTTCTATTCTCTCTCCCTTACACGGTTTGGAGCCAAAAATTTCCCTCTTCTCTCTCACGGTATTGGACCTGTTTTTCCTCTTCTGTTTTTGCTCATTGCCGAGACATGAAGGAGAAGAAAGTGATGATTTTGTTGCAAAATCAAGAGTGCTAGCACACAATGGAGTCATCCTAAGGTGATAGGGAAACCCACTTGTGAGCAAGGAATCACCATTCGAAAGCTTGGAGCTTGGAGCTTGGAGATGGCCAAATTTGAGGAGGACAAAAACCCCAATGTCGAGAGCTTCTCTAAGGGCTTAAAAAGTTTTTTTTCTTCGACGCATCGCCTCAACCGATCGATGTAAGTATTCCGCAACTTCTTCGATGTATTCGCACATATATTTGATTGCTTCAATCGATCCCCGGGACCTTAGAGAAACCCAACAATGGTATCAGAGCGGATTAAGCATGAAATTTGAACTTAGGGTGAAAATTGGGTAAAATGTATTTGAGCATGATTTGATGAAAATGGATGTTTGAGTATGCTTAAATTTTGATAACATGGTGTTATGCATTGTTAATTTGATGAATTTTGAATTGGACAAATTTTCCCCAAAATGGTTTGCTTGGCCGAATCTGGGATGAACTCTAATGTCTTGGTATTTTTGATTTTTGATTCATTGGATGACTTGAAATCAATTGGGAATTTTTGATTTGAAAATTAATTGGATTGAATTTGAAATTGACCAAAAATTCGCCTTATTGCCGAGACAATATGAGCATGTAAATGGGTTTGATTTTTGATTAAAATGTGTTGGACATGTTTTGATCATAAAAGCATAATTAATTAGGCTAATTGATGTTTTGGAAATGTTAATTTAGTTGATTAATTATGGCATTACACTTTGAGTAATTAAATTGTGAAATTGGAAATTTGGAATTTAATTATGTTGGGCTTAAATTGGATTTGGGCTTGTAAAGTTGTTATTGGGCTTTATTGGGCTTGGTTGTACCAAGAATGGTTTAGGCTAAATTGGTCGGATCCAATTGGGCCAAAAACCTTTTCCATAAAGTCCAATTATGACTTAATGGACCTTTATATATTAATTGGGCCTAATGGGCCTAAATTGGTTTCTAGGCACATAAGGGTGATTCCTTAAATGGGCTTTGGTTATTGGGTTTGACCCAAGTTGACCAAAAGTCCATGCCTTATGAAATTAATTAAAAGCCCATTGGACCTTAATTAAATTAACATTGGATGTTAATCGGACTTTGAGACCCGTAACGATTAAATTTGGAATTTAAGTCGTAAAGATTTGTTAATAATGTGTAATATTTAATTTGGAATTAAATAGCGAATTAGTATTAAATGCAAATTGAATTGGATTTAATTTTGTAGTTTAATATAATTCAAGAATTCGTACTTTGAGTACTTATTGGCAAAACGAGTTTGACTCGCACAAAATCAAATCGTTGTTTGAACATTGGATGGTCATTAATTATGAGATTAATTAATTGGATTAGATTGATTGATAACATGCTTGTGTGAATACATGGTTGCGATGGATGAATAATGTATATCAGATGGATATTAGATGGGTGGGGCAATTTTGGAAATTGTTGTAATAAATTTAGAATTTATTAATTGGACCTGCGTGTCCAGCCTATTACCTCCTTACTCTATGTATTTCTCTTCTCACCTATTCCCCTCAATGTAAATAAGGTTTCTTTAGAAGTGTTATGTAACAGGTAGAAGCAATACTTGTGCTAGCGGAAGAGAGGAAATGGAGAGATTTGATCTAGGATCAATATGTAAAGTATCCATCCGCATATCATTATTATTTTATTTACGCGCCTTATTATGTGTTTATAATGCATGTTTAAGGGTGTATGATGATGATACCTTAACAAAGATAATAAATTGGTTGCCAATTTGCACGCGAAAAACCCTCACAAAATATTAAGCGTTTTTTCCTTCCATTGAGTGATTCTTACTCAAGATCCAAGACTGACATTGGTTTGTTGGCCAAAGTCAAGGCCTTTGTCCGTCGAGGATGTGTTTGAATCATGAAAGCTTTGTTCCATATCGGTGTCTTGTCCAAGTTGTGATTTTTTGGCCAACGTCAAGATCATTTCTTGTCCATTGACATTAATTACGAAGCTTTCCAGGGTCAATGAGTTCCGCTTAACTGAGATCACTAAGTTTGTTGTGCCAAAGCCAAGGCTTAGTTGATTCAGAGGAAAAAGGTTAGGCAATATATTGGATATATTGGCATACATAGGATATATGTTTCGGACTTGGATGTCCACCTACTGGATCTAGGAATTGGATGAGATCCAATTGATCTTAGAGATCTACCTAGTTAATTATCATACAATTTATTGGCCAAAGTCAAGATTGTGTGACATTTAACGGGATCCTAGCCCACTAGGAAACACGGTTTCCCGAGTACTCAACAGAGGGTTAGAGGCTCGCCGAAAAATAATGGGAGGCAAGTATTAAATTTTCAATACTCGTTTAGTTACTTTCCATACGCGCTCATTCAAATATCATTCGTCAAATAAATTATTTATTAGTTAGACTAATATTTAATAGTTGTTTTTTTGATTAAACAATTGGAATGTATTCAAACAATTCATTTATAGTTGACTATATAATTGGATTATAGTAATCAATATATTTGATTTAATTAATTATAGTTGATTTTATAATTGGATTATAGTAATCAATATAATTGAATTATCTATTAAATTATAGTTGATTATATAGTTGGACTATAGTAATCATTATAATAAATAGTACCTAAAATCGTTGATTAAATAGTTAGACTATTAGAATCAAGATAAATTGAAAGATTAGTGTTTAAAACATAATCCTGGGTGAAAATATCTTTAAACGACTTTAATTTTCAAATTGGGAATAAAACTTCAGGATGGTCCTGAAAACTAAGAAGTTACTTTATTTGATAAAATAACATCTTAGGCCTAACCCCGGAGTTAAGCAAATAGTAGAGCATAATCTTTGGAAGATTCATGTGATGATAACTTTAGTGCTTAATCCATTAAGCTTGCCAAAAAAACTCCTTAATTTCTTAATCGGAACTAAGGAATAGATCGTTAAAGTATGATAATGAAATTGAAGGATCTTCGTAGATCTATCCTTAGATCTTAGAAGTATTAATTGCAATAGTAAACTCTTGGAGAGTTAATGGCTATTCTCAAGGAGACAAAGCCAAAGTTTGCAATAAGGCAAGAAGCGCAAGTCGCATCTTACTTCGACATTCCAGAAGGCCAAGGCTAGGCCGAAGGCTTCTGGAGTGTGAAAAAGGGCAAAGGCAAAATCATTATAATCTTCTAGGAAGACAAAAGACATATCCCAAAATGTCTGCCTAAATTGTGGCAAACGGGGACACGAAAGTGTGACTACCGTATGGACAAGGCAGACATGAAGGAATTAAAGACGGTGCAAGGCTCCAGCTTTAAATATGTTTGTCATAAATATGTTCACTACTAGTATCAAAATTGGATTTTAAATACTTAGTGTGGTACATATATATGTACTGATGTGCAGAATCTACTATGAGCAGGATACTGACTTCAGATTGAGATTAATCTACGAAATGGAAATAGGAAGAAAGTCGCTATTTTAACCGCAGAAGCCTAAGTTTAGGAACTACCCTTTGGGTGTGTACTTAAATTAGGAAACTGTTAAAATGTAACTAGTTTGACTAGAAATATTATCTTTATATCAGTGTTTAATCCGTTGCGGATATACCTTTATATTCTATAACACTAAAGTGTTTTATTTTATAAAGATGATATTGAGATAAACACATTAGATGTGAATAACAGTATTTATATTTTGAATATAAATAAATCTCAAACGTATAACATGAAAAACAAATAGCTCAAACTGATTTGATCAGAAGAGACTTAATTGTGGCATTTTTGTCTGGGACACAATTAAACAAGACTCGTATATCCACACTTTCGAAGAGTGGGTACTAGGACTGATTTGATTACACTCAAATAAAGTCTACGAATCTAATTTATTGGGCAAAGTGCCTAAAACACTATTTACTTGGTAAAAGTGCAAGTGCCACCGATCTGTTAGCCCTCATTCATAGTAAAGTGAGTGGGCCCATGTCTAGCTAGGCTAGAGGTGGATATGAATGTTTCGTGACCTTTACGGATGTGGCATCGCTTTATGGTTATGTGTTTCTTTTGAAGCACAAATCGGAAACTTTTACAGTTCGACATGAAATAAACAAACAGATCGGCTAAAGTATTAACCGTCACGGTTAGACCACGATGAAAATACTTAAGCAATAAGTTTATAATATACTTGAAAGAGTATAATATTCTTTCTATTAGGACTCATCCCGGAAAACGTCAATTTGACGGTGTGTCCGAACAGAGAAACCAAATTTTGTTGGACATGATAAGGTTAATCATGAGTCGCTCTGAGCTACCATTTCCTTCAACGGATACGCAAAAAAAGTGCAAAACTTATTTTGAATAAGGTTTCAAAATCTGTTTGACAGAATTCATATTAGATATGAACAGGAAAGAAACTGGGTTTTCTCATTCCTGAAGATTTGGGTATGCTGGGCATATGTTTGGATGATACCAAACTAGAACCCAAATCGGATAAGTGCCAATTGTAGGTTATCCTAGGGATACCAAAGTATAGTACTTATACAACTCACATGAGAACAATGTAATTGTTGCTCACCATGCGGTTTTCCTAAGAGGAATACCTATATGCAGTGGTAAGTGGGAGGATAGTAAAACTCGATGAAAATCGGAGTAATACTATTCCAGGCACTGAATCTTAATGGAACACAAATAGTTCATCAAGGATGATACTATACCAATAATCTTCGAATACATAAGAACCGCGTAAGTCGGAGAGAGTCAGAAAACAACCTGGGGTATGAGTTTCTGATCTCACCTCATAAAGATGTCAATCTTATTGAGGAACACGAACTGACTACGTATGAGGAATTGATACAAGGTATCGACTCCCTATTATGGCAAAGTGCCATAAAGTCCGAAATGGATCCCATGTATACCAACTATGTTTGGATACTAGTTGTTGTACCGCAAGGCATTGTGCCTATTGGTACTATATAAGTCTTCAAAGAAGACATACATGGAAGGCAACATACCAACGTACAAAGCTAGGCTTGTAGCGAAAAAGTATCGTTATCAACATTGTGTCGATTACGACGAAACCTTTTTCATGTTGCCATGGTAAATCCATTTGGATAATGCTTGCTAAATGCTGCATGGCAACTGAACGGGAAAATCGCTTTCCTTAAAAGGAAACCTTTTGGAGGATGTTTAAAACATCCTGTCGGTTTTGTCGTACCAAAACTAGCAAACAAGGTTTGCAGGTAATTCGATCCATGTTTGGATTGAAGCAAGCATTATGTTCTTGGAATTATCGTTTTGATGTAATCATAATGGTGTATGATTTAATTCAAAACGAAAATGATTCTTTTGTATATAAAGAGGTTAGTGGGAGCGCACTGACAATAAATGTCCTAAATAATAATGACAAATCATTTCTTGGAAATGATATTCCCATAATACAATCGGTGAAAGCTTGGCTTTCATGAAAAATTCTCCGTAGAATTCTTATGAGAAACATCCTTTATTCTAGGAATAAAGATCTGCTGGGATAGATCTAAAAGTTGTTGATACTCTCCGAGAAATCGTATATTGAAAAATGTACGTGACCTGGTGTCTCATACGCTTTGAGCATATGGAGTCACAATCAGGCCAATCCAAGTGATAGTCATTGGATTGATATTAAGAACATCCTTTAGCATCTTTGAGATCTAAGGATGGTGTCTTAAATTATGGAGAAGGAGAACTTGAAGTGATTGGGTTCACTACTGCAAGTTTCCTAACCGATAATAACGACTATAAGTCACAAAAAAAGGTACTATACAGTTTGAATAATGGAACAGTGAGCTGGAAATCTTCCAAGCAAGATACTGTTACCGAATAAACAACTAAAGTGGATTATTGCTGCTGCTGAGGCAGCAATAGAAGCCATTTGGGTCGATAACAAATCTAATTAGATTAGATATAGTTCTGTTAGCAGCTGAGCTAGGCTACAACGCAGGCTAAAGAATTAATGGTCTCATCAATGATCCAGATATATACTTCGATATTCATCTGATTCGTTCGGATCATACATCGTGGCGATATGATGATCGTATAAATCGCATCAGATGATAATCATGCAAATCCGCTGACGAAAGTCTTTTCTTAGTAATTTGAGCGAACCGTACATAGTTCGGGTGTAAAACACTTGAGTGACTGGCTATAGGCCAAGTGGGAGATTGTTGGACAGTTATGACCCATAGCGTCACTATTTGTACAGATCATGGTGTTGTTGTACAAATTAACTATGTGACAGAGGAAATTGCTCTTTTATCATTTTTGATTAGATCACCAAGATGTTTAAATGATGAAAGGTCCATATGATTAGTTCATGGATTGAGATGATATGAGACAGTATCAATACACGAAGGTTTAATCATTAAATATCCCTAGTTAGAGTATTATCGAGAATGGACATCGATAATGCGAAAAAGACTAGTATTACACTTGTGCGCGTTGTGAGGGCATAACTACATAGTTCACATATATTTGGGTATAGGATACTCATGCAAGTGTAGTAGGAGGTTGTGTTTTACCGATGGTACGGAAAACAGCTTCGCTCTGGATAGACCCCATGGAATTCCATTGGTAGTATGACTATGTGTCTATGGAAGTCCGAATCAGGGTAGGTGTATTTGGTCTTAACCTGAGACTTGCACCGCTAATACTTGCGACAATCAATGTACTTTGGTTTTGGTCGTCCAGGGCTTTAACAGGTTCTGTGTACGCCTCTTCTAGGTATATTGAGAATCGTAGTGTATTGGGTGTGATGTCGAGATGGAAGTATCACTCCAGTCATAGTGGAGATGATGGTCACGTAGGATACGGAACTGGTTCTCTTATGTACTGCAGTCATCGGGATAATATGACTAGGTCATGATTATCCGATTATAGAGACTAGTTACCAGAGATCCGATATGTGCTTCGTACGGGGCAGACACAATTCGAGCCCCGGGCCTAGCATGTGACATCCGATACTGGATCGAAATATGCAATACTACGTATACTACGCCTGATATAGATCACTTATTACTGTAAGGATATTTCTGAAAAATTGGGTAGGCATGGCGCTTTGCTAGAAGCCAACCTTGTCTTGTAAATCAGTAAAAACGTAGTACTAGGTACGTACGTGTTCGGATAGTCCGACGACCGAATTTACTGCCAACATATCCGAGGATCTCATGGGTCGCTTCCCGAAGATTCACCGATGACATATGACTCGCACTTTATTAATCTGGGATTAATTAGTAGAGAGAGAAAATTAATCTTGGATTAATTACAAAGATATTTTATCTGGGATAAAATATCATTTAAAGAGAGAGAAACGATTAATTTGGAATTAATCGACAAGTAATATATTCGATATATTATACGAAATTGGATTTCGACGCGAAATTGAAATTAGATTTTAATTCGGGCGAATGAGTTAATTTAGAATTAATTCGTTAGCGATGTGAATAGTGATTTTGCTAGGCATAATTATTTAATTACGTCACAACGGAAAATTCGTTAATTTGGAATTAGCGCACTCGCATTTAGAATTCGAGTGCGGCCCGCAAGTCACATCAAGCGTCAAATCACTTGTCACTTGATTGAGTGAATAGTGATGGAAGTTGATAAGAAATAATGGATGAGTGTTGGACACTCAAGTGTGATTGAAAGACATATACCTGTTGGACAGTTATGACCCATAGCGTCACTTTTTGTAAAAAGACATTATGTTCTTGTACAAAATTAACTATGTTGTAAGGAAATTGCCTTTTACCTTTTTGTAATTTATTTACTTTCATATATAAATGTTAAAAGTCCTTGTGATTAATTCCGGATTGAGATGATATGAGACAATATCAATCCATAAAGGTTTAATCATTAAATATCCCTAGTCGTAGTATTATCGAGATTGGACATCGATAATGCGGAATAGACTTGTATTGCACTTTTGCGCGTTGTGAGGGCATAACGGCATAGTTCTCAAATATTTAAGTATTGGATACTTATGCAAGTGCGATAGGAGGTTGTGTTTTACCGATGGTACGGAAAACAGCTTCGCTCTGGATAGACCCCGCGGAATCCTATTTGTAGTATATATATGTGTCTATGGGAGACCGCTTCAGAGTAGGTGTATTTGGTCTTAACCTGAGACTTGCATCGCTAGTACTTGCGACAATCGGTAAACTTTGGTTTTGGTCGTCCAGGGCTTTAACAGGTTCTGTGTACGCCTCTTCTGGGTTTATTGAGAATCGTAGTGTATTGGATGTGATGTCAAGAAGGAAGTATCACTTCAGACATATGGAGATGATGATCACGCAGGGATTCAGAACTTGTTCTCTATTGTGCTGCAACCATCGGGATAATATGACAAGGTCATGATTATCCGATTCAAAGAGACTAGTGGCTTGATATCCGATATGTGCTTCATACGGGGCAGACACTATTCCAGCCCCAGGCCTTGCACGTGACATCCGGTACTGGATCGCAATACACAATACTACGGTATACTACGCCTGATATAGATCATATATTCCATTAAGAATATTTCTGGAGAATTGGGTAGGCATGGCGCTTTGCTAAAAGCCAACCTTGTCTCGTAAATTGGTAAAAATGTAGTACGAGGTACGCACGTGTTCGGATAGTCCGACGACCGTATTTACTGCCAACATATCCAGGGATCTCTTGGGTCGCTTCCCGAAGATTCACCGATGATGTCTGATCCGAGCATAATTAATATGAGATTAATTGCGGAGACACTTTATCTTGGATAAAGTACTATTTGAAGAGAGAGAAAGATTAATTTGGAATTAATCAATAAAATAATATATTTGATATATTAAACGAAATTGGATTTCGACGCGGAATTAAAATTAGATTTTAATTCGGGCAAACGAGTTAATTTAGAATTAATTCGTTAGCGACGTGAATAGTAATTTCGCTAGGCATAATTATTTAATTACATCGCGACAAAAGTTCGTTAATTCGGAATAGCGAAACCAAGCCCGGAAGTGTTTACGGGCCCACTCGTATTTTGAATTAAAGTGGGGCCCACAAGTCACATCGCGAGTCACATCACTTGTCAATTTAGTGATAGATGTCTTGTCACCTTTTTGGTGAGTGACATGCAATCACTATTCATGATGGAGTTAGGTGTGGGCATTTATTACAATTTTGTAGCCAAAATTGGCTTTGACTTTTTGTAAACTAATACCAAATATTTGGTAATTGTTTTTCATTCATCATATACGGTTTTAGAAGCTAAAAAGAGATGAAAAACAAAACTCTCTCTCTCTCCATTTCTTGATGAAACCGTGAGCTCCATTGGAGGAAAAAATTGGATTTTTTCTTTCATCTTTTGCTAGCACAATCTAAGGATCATTACAAGGTGATAAGGAACCGAATCTTAGACCTTGGAATCCTTAAAGCTTGGAGCATCATCATCTTCATCAACAAAGCTTCTCTTGGCCGAATCTTGGAGCATCTCGGAGGAAAATTTTTGTTGAGCATCACATCCAAACCGATCATTGTAAGTGTGTTTCGGCCACATTTCTTTATAGTACTCATTCAATTTCGTGGCTTAAAATGATCTTGGGACATCAATAGAAACCAACAATGATATCAATGAGCCTTGGTTAAGCATGAAATATTTTAGGGTAAAATTTGGGTAAATTGATTTTGAGCATGTTTTGAATAAATTACTTATTTGAGCATGCTTGTGGATGGATGACTTTGAGTTGTTTATGATCAATTTTGTGAAAAATAAATTGGATGAATTTTTCCCCAAAAATGAGGCATTGCCGAATACATATTACCCTTGGAAGTCATGGTATTTTTTTATTTTGATGATCATTGGATGACTTGAAACGATTGGGAATGTCGATTTAAAATTCAATCGGATTGAAAAACGAATTCGGACAAAAATCCCTACCTTGGCCGTGAGCTTCCTAGCATGTATGGACTTGATTTTTGATTCAAGAATGTTGGACATTAGTTGAACAAAGAGAATACATAATTAATTGGTTAAATTATATTTTGGAAATATTGATTTAGTTAATTAATTGATGTATTACACTTTAATTAATTAAGTTATAAAATTTGGAATTTTTAAAATTTTCTTAATTGGGCTTAATTTTGAATTGGGCTTGAAAATGTTATATTTGGGCATTATGGGCTTGGTTGGGCCAAGTTGGTTTAGGCCAATTCGATTGGATCCAAATTGGGCCTAAATCATTCCATTAAGTCCAAATGTAATAAATGGGCTTTAAAAGTTTAATTGGGCCTTATGGCTAAAATTGGTTTTTTGGCATGTGAGGGTGATTCCTCAATTGGGCTTGGTAATTGGGTTTGACCCATATTGACCAAAGCCCATGCCTTATAAAATCAATTGAAAGCCCATCAGACTTTAATTAAACGAACATTGGATGTTAGTTGGGCTTTAAGACCCGATAAGATTAGATTTGGAATCTTAGTCGTTAAAGCGCATTAAAAAGTGTAAAATTTAATTTGGAATTAAATACATGAATTAGTATTGAATACAAATTAAGTTAGATTTAACGAGTAGTTTGATATAATTCAAGAATTTGTACTTTAAGTACTTATTCTCAAACGAGTTGGACTCGCGCAAATCAAATCATTGTTTGAACATTGGATGATCACTAATATTCAAAGATAATTAATTTGATTAGTTTGATTGAATAACATGCTTGAATGAATACATGGATGTGATGTATGGATAGCGTATATCAGATGGATATTAGAAGGGAAAGGGCAATTTTAGAAATTATTGTAAGTTCGGAATTTATAAATTGGACCTGCGTGTCCAGCCTTCTCTCTCATTATTTCTTTGTATTCTCTTCTCACCTAATTCCCCTCAATGTTAATGAGGTTTCTATTATTGTATTATGTAATTGGGTAGAAGTAGAATAGTGTTAGCCGGTGAGAGGAAAAAAGAGTGATTTGTTCTAGGAACAATCTGTTTAAATATCCATCCGCATATCTTTATTAGTTTACTTTCCGTGCCTTATTATGCTTTTAGAATGCATGCTTAAGGGTGAATGATGAGACCTTAACAAAGATAATAAATTGGTTGCCAATTTACGCGAATAACCCTCAAAATATATTAAGCATTTTTCCTTCCGTTGAGTGATTCTTACTCAAGATCCAAAGTTGGCATTGGTTTGTTGGCCAAAGTCAAGACCTTTGTCAATTGCGGATGTGTTTGAATCATAAGAGTTTTGTTCCATATCAGTGTCTTGTCCAAGTTGTGATTTTTTGGCCAAAGTCAAGATCACTTCTTGTCCATCGACATTGATTACGAAGCTTTCCATGTCAATGGGTCCCGCTTAACTGGAATCATTAAGCTTGTTGTGCCAAAGCCAAGGCTTAGTTGATTCTGAGGAAAAAGGTTAGGCAAATATATTGGATATATTGGCATATGTCTTGTACATATGTTTCGGACTTGGATGTCCACCTACCGGATCTAGGAATTGGATTAGATCCAATTGATCTTTGAGATCTACCTAGTTAAATATCATACAGCTTGTTGGCCAAAGTCAAGGTTGTGTGTTATTTAACGGGATCCTAGCCCACTAGGAAACTGGGTTTCACGAGTACTCGATAGAGGGTTAGAGGCTCGCCGAAAAATAGTGGGAGGCTAGTATTGAATTTGCAATTTCATTCAGATACTTAGCTTTACGCACTTTCATATTATTTCGTCAAAATTATTTTATTAGTTGGACTAATATAATGTTATTTTTCTTGTAACAGTTAAATTGTACCCATATATCGTTGATTAGATAGTTAGACTATCGTAATCAAGATAACAGGAAAAGGAAATGTCCGAGACATTATCATGGGCGAAAATGTCTTCAAGGGCACGAACTTTGCCGATTGGGAAATGAATTTGAGGATTGTCCTTGGAGCCGAGAGGCTGTTATATACTATACAAGACCTATTGGGCCTAAGCCCAAACCTGATCAGTTACTTGAGCTGGAGCTTTGGAAGACTCACAGCGATGATAATGATACTGCTCAGTCTATTATGCTTGCTGCTATGACTCAGCATTTTCGTCGACAGAACAGAGACTTGGATCCCTATAATATGTTGGCGAGGTTGCACGATCTTCACAGATCTAACCGAAGGTCGCAGAGATATTAGTTAGTGAAGAAGCTCTTCCGTTCACGTATGTCAGAAGGCATGTCTGTTGAGTCCCATGTGGCACAGATGATTGCTGACATAGATGAGTTGGCTAAGATGGGGATAGTCTTAGAGGCTGAGATTACCATAGATATGATCTTGCAATCTCTCCCCGACACTTGGAAACAGTTCATAATAAGCTATAACCTGATGAACACTGATGATACTCTTAGAGAGTTGTTATCAATTCTCAAGGAAGCTGAAAAGGAACTCCTTAAGGGCAACAAGCGCGAGGCGCACTTTGCTTCGACATCTCAAACACCGAGGGCTGGGCCCAAGGCGACTGGAGGTGTGAAGAAGAAGAAGCATAAAAGAATGCTTCTGGGAAGCCTAAAGACAAATCTCAGGATGTTTTCCTCCAGTGCGGCAAGCGGGGTCACTGAAACGTGACTGCCGCGAGTATAAGGCGCTCCAGAAGAGATTAAAGCGGGGAAGGCACTGGCTTCAGGTATGTTTGTTATTGAGATAAACATGACTACTTCAAGTTTTAAAAATTAGATTTTTGATTCTGGTTGTGGTACTCATATATGTACTGATGTGCAGGATCTGCGGATAGGTAGGAGACTGGCCTCATAGGAGATTGATCTACGCGTCGGAAATGGGGCACCAATCGATAAAATAATTTATTCGATATATTAAACGAAATTGGATTTCAACACGGAATTAAAATTAGATTTTAATTCGGGCAAACGAGATAATTTAGAATTAATTCGTTAGCGACGTGAATAGTACTTTTGCTAGGCATAATTATTTAAGTACGTCGCGACAAAAGTTCGTTAATTCGGAATTAGCGAAACCAAGCCCGGAAGTGTTTGCGGGCCTACTCGCATTTTGAATTAAAGTGGGGCCCACAAGTCACATCGTGAGTCACATCACTTGTCAATTTAGTGATAGATGTTTTGTCACCTTTTTGGTGAGTGACATGCAGTCACTATTCATGATCGAGTTAGGTGTGGGCATTTATTACAATTTTGGAGCCAAAATTGGCTTTGACTTTTTGTAAACTAATACCAAATATTTGGTAATTTTTTTTTATTCATCATATACGGTTTTAGAAGCTAAAAAGAGATGAAAACAAAACTCTCTCTCTCTCCATTTCTTGAAGAAACCGTGAGCTCCATTGGAGGGAAAAATTGGATCTTTTCTTTCATCTTTTGCTAGCACAATCTAAGGATCATTACAAGGTGATAGGGAACCGAATCTTGGAGCTTGGAATCCTTAAAGCTTGGAGCATCATCATCTTCATCAACAAAGCTTCTCTTGGCCGAATCTTGGAGCAACTCAGAGGAAAAATTTTGTTGAGCATCACATCCAAACCGATCATTGTAAGTGTGTTTCCACCCCATTTCTTTATAGTATTCATTCAATTTCGTGGCTTAAAATGATCTTGGGACATCAATAGAAACCAACAATACCATTATTTTATTAAATGGTATTTGACTTTTATTTTTAGTATTTTGATATACAAAAAACACAAAACTTTTAACAACTTCTATTCTCTCTCCCTTACACGGTTTGGAGCAAAAAATTTCCCTCTTCTCTCTCACGGTCTTGGACCTATTTTTCCTCTTCTATTTTTGCTCACTGCCGAGACATGAAGGAGAAGCAAGTGATGATTTTGTTGCAAAATCAAGAGTGCTAGCACACAATGGAGTCATCCTAAGGTGATAGGGAAACCCAATTGTGAGCAAGGAATCACCATTCGAAAGCTTGGAGCTTGGAGCTTGGAGATGGCCGAATTTGAGGAGGACAAAAAACCCCATTGCCGAGAGCTTCTCAAAGGGCTTAAAAAGTTTTTGTTCTTCGACGCATCGCCTCAACCGATCGATGTAAGTATTCAGCAACTTCTTCGATGTATTCGCACATATATTTCATTGCTTTAATCGATCCCCGGGACCTTAGAGAAATCCAACACTCAAATGATAAATTTACGGGAGAAAACTATGTTAAGTGGAAAAGTAACATCAATGCCAAGTTTGTCCTGATAGAGGAGTGTCCTCCCGAGCTGGCCATAAATACTGGCCAAGCTATGCGCGATGCCTTCCAGAAATAGGTTGCAGCTAATGAGAAAACCTGCTGCTACTTGCTAGCAGGGATGTCTGAGGTTCTTGCTGCAAAGCATGAACCTATGGCTTCAGCATCTCAGATGATGGAGTCATTGCAGGGCATGTTCGGGCAGCCTTCTGAGCGTCAACATTATGAGGCCATGGTCTCAGCGAAGACTGCTAGGATGAAGGATGAGACATCAGTCCGAGAGCATTTCTTGAGGATGATGAAATATCTCAACACTATTGAAACCCATGGAGCTCGTATTGATGAGCCTAGCCAGGTGACCATGATTATGGAAACTCTTCCGAAGAGTTTCATGCAGTTTAAAAGCAGCTATGTTATGAACAAATTGACTTTTACTTTGACCTAGCTGCTTAATGAGCTCACCCTATACGAATCCATGCTTGTGGATCCTCGTAAGCCCAATGTTGAGGAAAATGTTGCCGAGTCTTCTAAATCTGCAAAGATGAAGAAGAATAGCACTGGGAAGGCTAAGGCTAAGCCAATGAAGAAGAATAACAAGAAAGGCTCCAAGAATGCCAAGCCCAAGGGAAAGTGTTTCCACTGCAACAAGAATGGGCATTGGAAAAGGAATTGTCCTAAATACCTTGCTGAGCTGAAGGAGAAAAAGGATACAGGTAAATATGATTTACTCATTATCGAATCTCTATTAGTGGAGGATGATAAATTCTCCTGGATTGTTGATTCTGGAGCCACTAACCATGTTTGTTCTTCTTTGCAGCTACTTGACTCATGGAGGGACCTTGCCGAAAGTGACTACACCATGAGGGTCGGGACAAGGGATGCCGTTTCAACAAGAGCAGTGGAAGTTTCCAGTTTAAATTTTACAAATAATAGTTATTTAAATTTGAACAATGTGTTATTCAATCCTGGTTTTCACAGAAATTTGATTTCTGTTTCTAAACTTTTAGATGATGGTTATTCAGTTTCTTTTAATAATAATTTGGTTATTATTGGTAGAAATGGATTAACCATATTTACAGGAATCTCAGAAAATAACTTGTATGTGTTAAGATCGTTACCACATAGGTCACTGCTCAACGCTGAAATGTTTAAGATTTAGAAACCTAAAACTAAATGGATAAAGATTTCTCACGATGACTCATATCTGTGGCATCTTAGACTTGGTCATATCAGCCTTGACCAGATAGATAGGTTGATAAAGAATGGATCCTTAAACCAGTTAAAGGTCGAAACTTTACTAGTCTGAGATGGTTGAAGAATTTGTTGTAAATAAGAGTGTACGACAACAAGCTAGAGTAGTAGCCAAGAGTTTTAATGAGAGTGATATCATTAGCGAAGCTAAAGTCTGTGAGAAAGAGAAAGAGAGTGTAAACACAACCTTGGAGAAAACATGTGAGGGGAGAGTGTGTTGGAGTTTTATAGGGAATTAACGGGTTAACGCAACGGAATGCGGAAAATCAAAATTTTATGATTTCAAAATTTTTTCTCAGGTAATTAAAATAAACTTATTTATTTTAATCACTCAATACTTAAAATCTTAAATTTTAACCCAAGAAATCAAATTTCTTCTTAATTGCCGATTGACCCCTCAAACTTTGTATTTTGTTCATTTTGGTCCTCAAATTGTCAAATAAATATTTAAGTTATTCCAAATCAATCCCAAAATGATTTATACATGTATAATACATCAAAATACAAATTGCAACAAAAATTCCATTTTTTTTTGTAATTGCCGAAACATCCCAATATTTTACAGGATTTGCAATTTGATCCGATCTTGTTCAAAACAAGTCAAGATCAAATCCAATCAATCCCAAATTTAATATATATCATATATACATCATAATACATCACATATATGAAAAGCCATAAATTTGGAAAGGGTAAAGAATCATAATTTTACAATTTCTTCAAATTAACAAATTACTCCAAATTAATCAAATTCAATACTTTAAATCAATCTTCACAACATAAATCTTGACCTAATTTCATGCTTTCTTTATTCATCAAACATGCAAGCACCTTTCAAACAAGTTCCAACCATTTAATTACAAACTAAAAGAGTAGAGAAAATATCCTAACAACACATTTTGAAGCTAAGCATGATATAAATAATTTTTATGTTGAAAAAGTTTAAGAAAGACTTAAAAAAATCAAGTTTTCAAATATTTTCTTTCTTTGTTCTTTAACTTTCTCTTAAACCCTTTTGTAATTGATTTTGGTAACTTGTTATTATGAAAAATAAAATTTAAACAAAGTTTATATATTTTCCACACCATTTCCGAAAATAAATAAATAAAATATCATGATATTTTAATTTTTGTTTCAATTTAATTAAATGAAAAGATATACTGGACTTTTTGAAATTTTCTCATTAAAGCATTTAATGCAAAAAATACAAGTGTATCTAATCAAAAATGTCCATTTAAAAGGTTAATGATTACTTAAGATATTTATCTCTTTAATTAATTTAATCATATAACATTTATATAATTAAATAATTAAATACAAATATCGTAAATATATGTATTATATTTACATTAAATTATCAAAATACATATATCAATCATATATGTCAAATATCATAATTTGACATTTAATTACTGTGTATTTAATAAAATCAAATATTAAATAAAAATACACATTAATTAGGAAATGACCATTAGGTCCATTTGCATGTATTTTTCGTTTAACCGTTAAACTATTTATAAATAATCAGTACTATTCATAAAAGTTGCCCTAATGCTCTACGAGTATATTTCATTAGTGAGACTCTCTAGGTTCAGACATATCCGTTACGAAATCTAATTTCGTATCCATAATCTACCCACCTATAAATTATCATGAACATAAATAAACTCTCTAAACCATACAAGTCGAGGTCATGACATACGTATAATCCCTCCTTCACAGATATCCAAATTATTCCAGAGATATAGATATAAATTTCAAATCTCTATAGATATAATCACGTCAACGTTTCGATTAGAAATCTCTTAATAACACTTAGAACTAATTTCTACAGTGTATCATGGGCCCATGGATTTAACATATTGCTAATTCCATATTGAATACTTATGCTCTGTACACAGAACTGACGGATCCTTTCTTGATACACAAATGATATCTTGAGCATCAGTCCACACCCAACGAACAAGCAGAGGTCTGATCTTAATAGATCGGTGATGTGACTGCCACCTAAGTGTGGAGGATAACTAATATATACATATTGGTATCTCAAGTGAAAGAATCACTATGCTCACTCAACCCAAGAAGATTCTTATTGACTTTGGTGTACCATCCATTAAGAATCTTCGGTGAGTCGTTCAGTGTTTATCCGCTATAAACACCTACACGTCTATACGAGTCTCCGAAACCCATGGTTCATTGAAAAAACCATTGGAATCCAAGATTCCAATATACGACATGTACCAGTCGCAACGAGTTTATTTTACTAACCAAGTAGTGCAAACCTTGATCAGGAACTGTCTAAGAATGACAACGTCATGATATAACTCAATGTCAGTTGCGACGTTTTTGCAACAGTATCATAACTAATCATTCTAAGGTCTGTTACATCTTTACCATATAAAAAGAGATGTTATATAATAGAAACTTTTTATTTTATTCATAATAAAATGTTACATAAGTATTTACAGGGAAATATATAATAAAATTGGCACTCTGAGCACCAACCCTAACAAATTCTCCCACTTACTCTAGTGCCAATATCGATGGTATCTAATACCCATCGACTCCAAATGTTTATCAAATAACTTCGGAGGAATGGCTTTGATAAGTGGGTCTGCTACATTATCTTCACTTGGTACCTTGCACACGATAATGTCCCCTCACGAAATAATCTCTCGAATGATGTGGTACTTTCGTTCCAAATGTTTCGACTTCTGATGCGTCTTTGGTTCTTTTGCTTGCGCAATGACTCGAGTATTATCACAGTATAACATAATCATATTCTCGACACTTGGGACTACTCCCAATTCTGTGATAAATTTCCTAACCCATACAGCTTCCTTTGCAGCTTTAAAAGCTGTAATATATTATGCCTCTATGGTGGAATCAGCTATTGACCCCTGTTTGGAACTCTTCCAACAAACTGCACCTCCGTTAAGGGTAAACACGAATCCTGATGTAGACTTTCTATCATCAGGATCCGATTAGAAATCAAAATCCGTATACCCATTAACTTGCAGTTCGTTTCCTCCATAAATAATAAACTTATCCTTAGTACCTTTAAGATACTTGAGGATATGTTTAATGGCCATCCAATGGTCATTTCCTAGATTGGACTGATATCTGCTAGTCACACTAACTGTGAAGCTGATATCAGGCCTAATACATAACATGGCATAAATGATGCTGCCAAACACGAAGCATAAGGTTGATTAGACATTCTAATCTTCTCATTTTCTGTTTATGGACACATCTTCTTTGAAAGATGTAAGCCATGTCTGAACGGTATATTTGCTGTCTTACAGTTACCTAAATTATACTGTTATAAGTTCTTATCTATGTACGTTGATTGGGATAACCCAATAAGCTTCCTTTCTCTATCTCTATAGAGTTTTATGCCTAAGAAATAAAAAGCTTCACCCAGGTCCTTCATGGAGAAAGTCTTACAGAGGTAAGCTTTGACGCCTTGCATCATCCCGATATCATTCCTAATGATAAGGATGTCGTCAACAAAGAGAATTAAAAATACCACCATACTCCTAGTAGCCTTTTTATACATATAGGATTCTTCCGAATTCTTGAGAAAACTAGACAATTTGATTATCTTATCGAATCGAAGATTCCAACTTCATGAAGCCTGTTTAAGTCTATAAATAGACTTCTTAAGCTTACATACCATGCCCGAGTTCTCGCTGGATGTAAAACCCTCTGGCTATTCCATATAGATTTATTCATCAAGAAATTCATTTAGAAAAGCCGTTTTGACATCCATTTGCCAAATCTCGTAATCATGGTATGCCGCAATAGACAACAAAATCCCTATAGACTTTAGCATCGCAACTGGTGAAAAAGTTTCATCGTAGTCGACACCGGGTCGCTGCGAGTAACCTTTAGCTACCATTTGGGCCTTAAAGGTTTCAACCTTTCCATCGGGCATGCGCTTCCTCTTGTAGATTCATTTACAACCGATAGGAACAATTCCTTCAGGAAGAGGAACCAAGTTCCAAACTTGATTCCCATGCATTGAGTCTAACTCGAATTTCATGGCGTCTTGCCACTTCACGGAGTCGATGTCCAACATCGATTCTCTATAGGTAAAAACATCAGTCTCTTCAACTAAGAGACCATCGAGATTTTTTTCTTGTATCAAATACAAGCGTTCCGGAGGTCTACATACCCTTTGTGACCTACCAAGTGTTTGTGTTGAAGGTTCTTCATTTTCTTGAACTTCAGGTTCCTTTGTTGGTTCATTGGTATCATATTGTACTTCATCAAGTTCAACTTGTCTATGATCATCACGTTTAGACAAAAATTCTATCTCTAGAAATTTTACGAAGCGAGCTACGAACACATTTCGATATTCGGTATCATAGAACAAATATCATTTCGTATTTGAAGGATATCCAACAAACCTAAACTTCTCCCCTCTAGGCAAAAGCTTATTATGCTGAGCCATCCTGACGTATGAAGGACAACCCCAAATCTTAACATAACTAAGATTTTGTTTCCTACCGGTTCATATCTCATACAGAGTCGTTGTTAGGGATATACCTTATACCCAACTTATGGATGGGCTATATGTATATCTATTTGTAATATTTTCATTAATTAATAAAATTGCAATCTTTATTATACGTGTCTTACATAACTTATATGAATCAACAACACTGTAATAAAGCCCTTGGAGTAATAAGACGATGACTTCCACGCCTTATCAGAATAATTACTCTTAAATGGGGTAGCCGATCTCATAGGCTACTAGCGGAGATCCGCCCGCTTGGTGTATCACATGGATGCATGAGTTGCCCGTGTCCATCGAACTGACCGCCAAAAGTTTTCATATGGAGTGTTTATCCCATGTGTCTATGAGAACTTTCATGTATCGATTATATGACTAGTCCTTAGACTTGAGGTCTTTACAATCTTATGTGTGGATCAAATAACTTTGACATTCTCCTTCCCCGGTTCAAAAGATCCGATCATAAGGGTATGATTGGGTCATTTTTTGAAACACATTAAGTTTGTAAAGATACAACAGAGAATCGTCACTCTCTCGGATAATATTTTCTTATAAGAGTAGTATTCTAGTTCGCGGGTTGATATTTGTGATCAGTGCTTGAGACTGTGGCCACAGCGGAAGAATCATTTGAGATTCTTAGGTTAGAACGATTCATGACATTATCAAAATCATACATTTGACCATATGGGTAGACACTTTCCATACCCTAGGTCAATAGGTGGGGATACAGTGAGGCGAGGGATCGTATCATATGTAAATCGCATACAGAATGGGTATATAAATCTTTCCTTCTCATTTGGGGGCATTGGCATGTTGCTAGATGTCAACCTTGGTCATTGAAATCGAACGACCATCTGATCGGAGGATAATTTATGTTCGATTAAATTATCACGATTCATTTCATGTCCAACTTGAGGGGAACCCAAAAGGTCACACACAACAAAGTCGAAATCAATGGTTAACAGTGCACAGTACAAATATAACAGCATATATGATTCTTGTAGGAATTGTTCATAAATGGTTCAATGTGTTTAATTATTGAACAAATCATTTATGAGGTTCCATAATGGTTTAGGGGTTGGTGAATGACGATAGGGGTACTTTGGGAATTGGAATAAAACAAATTACTATTCACATGAATAGTAAAAAAAATTTGTTATTTGTTTTGAATTCCAATTCGGCCCAAACTCTTATTAGGGTTTTATAATCTCATTAAACCACTAAATTAAGATCCAACGGCTAAGATTAAATTAGCTTTTATCCCACATCAGATTCTTAATTAATTTTGTTGTCTTTGAGCACTATATAAACCCAAAGAATTCTTCACAAAGGCTACACCAAAACCTTTCATATCTTGGGTTTATATAAGTGAGCAAATCTAAAGTTTAAGAGTATGCCACTGATTTTGAGGATCCTTAAGTCTAATTGACTAGAGGAAACTCGAGTTAAAAATTTTAAGGTATTTGCCTAGGCTAGCACCAAGGGCAAAATACCCGTGCACTCAAGGCGTAGTCTTGCCTTTGAGTTTTGGCTTTGGTGTGAGCATCTTTGGAGGCCACAAACTTGGGTGGCTCTTTGTAACGTGGAAGAGCTTACTGAGTTCGAGAAAAGTTTGTAGATTGGAGGGAGGACTGGAGGAGTCTTCGGTTCAAGTAAGTCATTTTCTTTCTTTATTTTAATTAGAGTTCTTATGATAGTTAGCATGTTTAGTTTATGTTCTTTGCATGTTTTATGAGTTTTATAGTTAGAATATATAGTAACATGCCTAGGCTTGTAGAATAATAAAAAAAATAGGTCTTGGGCAAAAGGAAAGCGGCATAATAATTTTTATTTTCTGTTGCGCACTCGCGGCCTCTTCCCAAAAGTGGTATCAGAGCGCCGTTTTTGTTTTGATTAGTTCTCTCTCATTTGAACTCGAAATTGGGTGTTTAAAAGCTCGTTGGAAAGCTAACACCCTGAAACTAATTTTAGACACAAGTTTTTCATGATTTGGTTAAGATTTTAATTATGAAATTACATCTAAAGTTCACGCGTCTACAGAAAAACGTGAGTAGTAAATTTATTTGAATAAAATAAAATGCAATATCATAATTAAATATTAATCAAAGTTATTTAATGCCTAAAATAATTCCAACATATTAAAACTCATATGCTTGATGATTCAATGTATGATTAGAATTGACATGATTATTTTAGGGTGCAAGCATCTAGAGACTTTCTAAGAAATAGAGGGTGTATTGCTTATCCCTTAGCTAAGTAATTATTCTGTGATGAACTTAGAGATTTATTACCTTTAAGGCTAATAAATATAAATCACTTGTTTATAATAAAAGACATTATAAAAGATACAATTGGGTTGGGACCAAGGGGTTAATAACACTTTCCAAACTAAAGTTAATTTAACCAAATGTATTACTAGAGTTAGATAATGATTTGGTGTCTTCCATCACTCACTACCTTTTTATAGCCAAAAGTAAAAGCTGTGAGGACATCTAGATAATCATTTACTCAAAGCTTACCTTAAAGCATATTTAAAGTGTTGGACTAATTTGGAGGATCTATTATTTATTCCTGTCACCAAGGCAATTAGAGCCTAAGAGGTAAGGGTATTTAAGAGAGTTCGCTCCACCCTCCCTTTGGGAAATTTTCAATGGAGGAATCCATTTGACAGTTATTCACTTAAAATTGCTAAAATCCTCAATAATACTTTAAGTCTAAAATTTGCCTCCCATTGTAAAGTATAGACCCAAAGGGCTTAAACCGTATTGGCAAGACTAGGCTTTACCAGACTTACCAATACCAATTTGTCCTTAAATTGTACTATTGACAATGGTTCAAATTTTCTGAGTCATAAGACGCAGCGACCCTTAGGCGTGGTCTTATAACTTAGTGGCAAAGATTGGGTGTCCACAAGGACTAGCATAAGCTATGACATGTTTGATTGCCCAACCCAATGATCAAGGAATTGTGATTTATATCATAAATTGGTTCGGAACCTACCTAATTATCATATTTTATAACGACCGGCCCTAGTCGGAGTTATGAAATGATGATGATGGGATCCTTATCCATAATAAATCCATCATATTGGGGTTGATGCGATTTTCTTAAAATTTTAAAACAATTGAGTGGGAGCAACTTCATAATATTAAAAGCCCATGTTATTATGAAACATTAATGAAAACATATTCGTAATTTTAACATTTTCTCTTAACAGGTGGGTTAAAATATTTCACAAACATTCAAATGGCAAACAGAGTATCACTTTGTTCCATCCTTGATGAGCATAAACTCAAAGGGGACAACTACAATGATTGGTTTAGAAACCTTAAAATTATCTTACGATAAGAAAATATTTTCTATGTTCTTGAAAGACCATTTCCCCTAAACCCGCAGAAGATGCTGACCAAGATACATCTGATGCTTGGAAGAAACACGTCGATGATGATGAGCAAGTAGTTTGCATAATGCTTGGCTCTATATCGGACGAATTTCAGAAAGCTCATGAAGATATGGATGTTCAAACCATCATATTTCACTTGAAGGAGTTGTATGCAACTTCCGTTCATACCGTGAGATTTCAAGTGTCATATGTCTTATTCCAAACAAAGTATAAGGAAGGATCTGTTAGTGGATATGTGCTTAAGATGATTGGCCACATTGAAAAATTGGCAAACCTCCGGTTCAACATGGATCATGAGATAGGTCACGATCTGATTCTTCAGTCCTTACCAAAAGAATTCTCTAACTTTATTATGCAATTTCATATGTTTGATAAAGAAGCTACTTTAGCAGAATTGCACAATCTGATAAAGCAAGCAGAGAATGACTTGAAACCGGAGCTTAAAACCTCCATCATGCTTACAGGTACGGACCTGAAGCCACGAGGCCCAAAGAAAAATATGGGCAAGACCAAGGCTCCGGATCACCTAAAGCCCAATGGTAAGGTGAAGAAGAAAAAGGGAAATGGGAAATGTTTCTTTTGTGGAAAGAATGGTCATTGGAAGAAAGACTGCAGATCCTTGAAAGCCAAGGAAGCTAGGGAAGCCCAAGAGGCCAAGAAGCCCAATGCTTCAGGTATGTTGTATATGATTGAACTATATTCTCAAAACTCTGAACCTTCTACTTGGGTGCTTGACACCGGTTGTGGAACTCACTTCTGTAACAATGTGCAGGGCCTGAGAAACAGTATGAGACTCCGTCATGGGGAGGTTAACTTACGCATGGGTAATGGAGCAAAACTGACTGCATTGTGCGTGGGGACTTATTCATTAGTTTTGCCGAATGGTTTAGTTTTAGACTTAGAAGATTGTGTTTATGTACCTTCTCTAGTAAAAAACATCATTTCAATTTCTTCTTTATGTAATAAAGGCTTTTCATGCCTAATAAGTTGTAATGAATGTTCAATTTATTTCAATGAAATAAAATATGGAGATGGTATTTTGAATAATGATATCTATGTCTTACAAACTAACAAAGAATGTTCAACCTCTAATATATACAACGTTAACTCGAATAATCTCAATGAATCACTTCTATGGCACAGTCGCTTAGGTCATATCAATGAAACAAGATTAACTAAGCTACATAAGGATGGGTATTTCAAACCCTTCAAATATAAACCTTATGGAACTTGTGAGTCTTGTTTACTTGGTAAAATGACCAAATTACCCTTCAAAGGTAAAAGACAGCGTGCAGCGTAGACATTAGAACTCATACACTCCGATGTATGCGGACCAATGTGTAGGCATTGCATTTTTGCTTGTGAAACCCGATGAGGAGTCTTATTTGGAGACAACTACCTTTTAAGTTACGGAAACTGCGGGAAACGGACATCGGAAGGGAAGAGTCAAGAATTGACTCATTGACGGATTAAGTTCACTAGTTTGGCTTCAAGTAACTCGTTTGTTTTCTGTTTTAAAATTTATACTCGACCCGAGACACCTAAACCCGGCCCACACACACCTAGTCCACATGAACTTAGCCTACACACCCACCTAGCCTACCACAAAACTTAGCCCAAACACTTAACTAAATTAACATGCACCTAGCCAAGCCCACTCCCACCCACCAAGGCCCACACGCCCATCACCCTTAAAATACCCCCGAATTAAATAAATAAATATTAATTAAAACATTAACTAAATAAGATAATAATTAAATTAATTAAATAATTAAATAAAACATATACCAAACATAAAATAAACAATTACCAACTTAAACTAAAATCATGCGCTAATTTAAATAATTAATATACTAAAATTAAAATAAGATATGCCTAATTAAAATCAATCCTAACCAATCAAAGCTAATCAAATATTTGACTTCCTAATCTAATAAGACATCATACCAATTTAATTAGTTGACTTACTAATTCAATATGATATCCACCAATTTAGATTAGTTGACTTCCTAATTTAAAATATTTTGTCCCCTCTCAATCTTGTATATACCATTCCTATCACTCCTAATTTGGGAAACAAATCTCTTCCTTGTGAGGCAAGGGCAAACCCTACCTCTCTTCTATATAAACATGCACTAACCTAGCCACCCCTACTCTCCACTCTCTCTAATACACGCCGCCCAAGACATCAACCTATCCCTCATCTCACACGGAAATTACAAGACACCAACCAGAAACCTTTCTCTTCATCACTCTCTCTTGGCCGAGAACCATACATCCACCATCCCCCCCCCTTAGCCGATTTACAACACCCCCTATCACCACCATCACACAGCCCATAATCACCACCAAAATAACATCATAAACAGCAGCCATATCCACGTGAAACAGCAACCAGAACAGCAGCCCCTTTCACGCACAAACAGCAGCCCTCTTGCGCAGTTCCAGCCCTTCAAACAGCCCCCAAAATACCCCAAACCAGTGAGTAAAAACGACACATTTAACCCCTAAAAAATCACAAAAAAATCAACACAAATAGTCCCATAAAACACGCACAAACAGTCCACCAAAACAGAATAATAAGACCTGAAATAGTGAGCAGAAAACACGTCAAAAATAGCAGCAAATCGACGCCAAAACAGTGGAGAAAATAGTGGAACAGCGAGCCAAAATGTCAAGCTAGTGAACCGGAAGAGTAAGAAGTTTTTACCCCTTCCGATCTCTCCACGAAACGCAAGTCCAAGGACGACTAAAAAGGTTAGACCTGAGGGTACCTTTCACACTTATTCTTATTTAATTTCTGGTCATTTATTTTGATTATATTTTCTGTATTTGTAACATTTGTTGTGTGTATGATGTTTGTTTTGATTTTGAATGAATGGAAGTGTCGTCTCTTGTGGTATATAGGATGGAAACCCAGACGTAAATTCCGTAGCCAAATCTGAATGGACGGTAGTGCGGTCTGTACTTGGGCAACAATTCCACGTACCACTTGAGCAAACGGCACTTGTTGGTTTTATGTTATCTTGTTCATTTGATTATTTGCCGTTTAATTTTTCTGTCTTTTAATTTCCGCATATCATTCATTTATGTCATATGGAGATGATGCGCATGGGCTTAGCAAGTGTGATGAAAGGTCCCCTTAAAGGGGTTAAAATCCTTTACCAGAGGCTTTGCCGCGTCGGATGATGTATACTTGATTGGACGAGAGATGTGTTCAATCGGGTATACGAAATCCGATATTCTTTATTTATTTGTTTTATTTTTTTTATGCATTATGTAATATGTGCGCATGGGCTTAGCAAGTGTGATGAAAGGTCCCCTTAAAGGGGTTAAAATCCTTTACCCGAGGCTTTGCCACGCCGGATGATGTATACTTGATTGGACGAGAGATGTGTTCAATCGGGTATACGAAATCCGATATTCTTTATTTTTTTGTTTTATTTTTTTATGCATTATGTAATATGTGCGCATGGGTTTAGCAAGTGTGATGAAAGGTCCCCTTAAAGGGGTTAAAATCCTTTACCCGAGACTTCGCCACGTCGGATGATGTATACTTGATTGGACGAGAGATGTGTTCAATCGGGTATACGAAATCCGATATTCTTTATTTATTTGTTTTATTTTTTTATGCATTATGTAATATGTGCGCATGGGCTTAACTAGGGTGGTTTTAAGGTCCTCCATTCGAGGGAAAACGCCATAAGGCTACCTTTGCCATGATGTTTCGCCGCACTATTTATTACGCGATTTATCGCTGTTTTTTGCAAAATGTCATTTTAACCATGCACTTTATTTCTTTTTTTTTGTCGCGCAACGTTGTGTCATGCTTTCTTTTCCATATCATTCATCCATATGACATATCATTGCATAAATCTTGCATCACATGTAGCATGCTTAATGGAAAATTGGTAGTGATTGCACGGACATAGGCGCATATTGCATTTCTCTTTTTCTCGGTATTCCTTTCTTTCACTAATGTTTGTTGCATCCTTTAGCATCACATTATGGCATGTTCATCTTTAATGTAAAATTGCATCTTTGATTTTTTCATCTTTGGCATGTTTAAATTCGTGTCTTTCTTCATCTTTTAAAGTTTCGTGTTTGTATTGATTTCGTTTATCATGCGGTTATTTTGACCATATCTTATATGCTTCTTTACATAATGCGCCTACAATATTATTTGTCGTCATTTTGATTTCCTTTACATTACATGCAAATGTTACCATGACTGTTTTTGTTTATATTCACATGAATGATTGAATTCTTATGACGTTATGTGCTTGTTGTTGCAAAGGCCTACCTTTGAGCATGTGAATTTGGCAATAAGATTTGGTTTCATGTATGTTAGATGTAAACTATACTTTTAAGCATGTGAATTTAGGATTGTGGTGCACTTGGAAATATATGTCATAGGCTTGGTTGGATTATTGCATAAATCTTTACATTACAAGTTGCATAAGTAAGGGACCATTTCGAACCCAATGGTTTGAGGTCTTCCCTTGCGAGGGGTGAGTGCGTCCTTAAATCTTTGTCCCGGTTCACACCGGGTGGCGACTCCCTTATTCTCCGGTTTAGTCCTCCGTTGGCTACTTCGTACTCCCAACTAGGCCCCCGAGCCTGGAACAGCATGCGTCGCCCCAGTTCCTGTGTTCCCACAGTCTGGCGACTCCACTGGGGATAGAGAATCGGCCCCAAAATATTGTCTTGTAATGTTTGGATTTATGTTCTAATTGACTGTGTCTACAAATGTGTGAAATGGGGGTTGTGATCAAAGGCATTTTGAGGCTAGGTAATGGTTTGGTGTCTTCCTTCACTCACTACCTTTCTAGAAGGAAAAGCTGTGAAGGCACCTAGATAGCCATCTACTCGTAGCCTATTGTGATGGACTAATTTGGAGGACTCGTTGTTTATTCCTGACACCAAGCGATAAGAGCCTAAGAGGCTTGGGTATTTAAGTGAGCCTCGCTCCACCTTCCCTTTGGGGAATCTACAACGGGAAATCCATTTGACAGTCAGTCACACACCCATAGCTCATTGGCACGTACCTAAGTGTATAAAAAAGGGTGTGCTCACTTGGTTGCTCGAACCCTTGATTGGGGAGACCTAGTTGTGGGCCATCCTTCGCCGATAAGAGCCTTTGTCCATACTCCCACGAACCCATGCGTAGACCGGGTTATATGGCCTATAACAAATATATCATTGTGCTTTAGGACCATTATCATTTGGATGAATTGGACTCTTTGTCAAAAATGCGAACTTTCTGGGCCATTTAAACTGGGGCTAGTTCGTATCTTATGACAATTAGGCCCAAAGCTTCTGAAATGATGGTGGGCCACACGGTAGAAGTTACTATTTTATGTTTATGATATCTTCCTTGTATGCTTATGTTTGGGAACATTGCTATTTGAATCCATCTGGATCTTTTGTCATGAGATATGGGCTTGTTGGGCCATTTAAACTGGGACAAGAACGTATCTTATGACGATTGGGCCAAAGGCTTCTAAATAACAATGGGCCATTTTATGATTGTGTTCGGAATATTATCATTTAGATTTAGTTGGGCTCTTTGGCATAAGACATGAACTCGTTGGGCTATTTAAACTGGGACGAGTTCACTCTTATGACAGTTAGCCCAAAAGCTTCTGAAATGATAATAGGCCGATTTGTTTGAAAATTTTATTTGATTCAGTATATGTTATATGCTTCTTATGCACATCATGCATACATATACCTTGTTAACCTCATCTGTGTCTTAAAAAGACACCATAGATACCGTTTGGGTTAGGGAAGGAACCAGGCTCACTAAAAGAACAATTGAAAGCATGAGTGAATCCGGTAACAAGATGTCCCGTATGGATCAGTTAGAGAATGGTTTTGCAAAGATCACTGAACAGTTGCAAGCCTTGACCGCTACGATGGCAAATATGGTTGTACCCCGTGCTGGGGGAAATTCTGAAAATGTGAGGCGTGAGGAGCCTCCGATTGGGTTGGGGGATGACATCCCTGCTTTCGATGATGATATGGCTGATTATGCCGCTGGGAGGACAGTTAGGTCCCAGGTGGAGTTACAGAAGCTTCGAGACCAGGTAGAATCAGTTACCCGTAAGATGAAGGGTAAGGACGAAGACTTACTAGATTATGAAGCGATGACTTTTGAGGAACAGCTGCCTGCTCAGTTCAAGATGCCGGAAATGGCCAAGTTCAGCGGGAATGGGGATCCGAGGGTCCATCTCCGCCAGTATGTTGCAGTTATGAGTGCAGTGGGCTTATCGAAGCGTCAGGTGCAGAAAATGTTTGGAATGTCGCTTGAAGGGGCGCCCGTGGTATGGTACCACGGCCTTGAGAGGAAAGTTAAGGAAGATTGTAGGGAATTGGCGGACGCCTTTCTAAAACAGTATGTCACGGACCTAGAGATTGACTTGTCGCTCCGCGACCTGGAAAATACCAAGCAGAAGCCAGAGGAAAGCTTCAAAGACTATATGGATCACTGGAGGAGCCAGCTTCTGAAAATGCAGACTCAGCCCTCAGAAAATGACCAGATCAAAATGATCATCAAGGGCACCAAGCCCTCTATCTATGGTAAACTGAGGAGGATGACCTCAATGATCAATGACTTTCGACAGTTGAGGGAAACTGTTATGGATATTGAAGAAGAGGAAGTAGAAAATCGGAAGTTCTATGGACAGAATAGAAGGAATTTTGGAGGACCTCCTGAGACCAAGCCCACTACTGCCGAGGTCGCCGCCATCAAGAATAGACGCTTTTCTAACTTGGGTAGGCCCTTGTCCAAAGTACTCGAGAAATTAACCAGGGAATGACTCTTAAAACCCTTGGAACCTAGACCACTCCCAAATCCTCCTCCACCAAGCCTCAATATGAACCGCTACTGCCATTTCCACCAACAACCCGGTCATGACACCGACAGCTGTACCCGTCTCCGCCATGAGATCCAAGACTTAATTGACTCCCACAAGATACCTGACCCAGAAAGAGAACAACCCAGCACACATAGGAATCCTCTACCAAATTACCACTCCGTCCCACCACCATGATCAACTATTGGTTTGCCTGAAACCTTTGTCCTCCCAAACCCTCAACCACAAAGCTTCTCACATGGGATAAGGGATAACGATGATGAAGAACCATGGGCTGAGGAAGAAGGCACTGCTTTTAATCCTATTTTATCTTGCATTTTAAAGACATTGATTTTGTTTACCTGTTCGAAATTTTTATCAACAATAATAAAGGCAATCATTTCATTTATCTGCATAAGTCTATTCCTTTCAAACTTGCAACATGAGTGTATTCAATCTGGGTACCATAATGCTCAGAACAGAAGAAGCAAGCAGAAAAGATAAGTTGGGCATTCAGAAATTGGGAAATGAAGACAGTGACACAGTTAGACTAGGAAAAGGAAACGAGTTCACAAAACCAATCAGTGCAGACATATTGAAGTGGTACTTTGCCTATGGAAGAAAAGACCGAGCAGTTATCAAGAGGATTGACAGAAGCCCTAACCCAACGGGATAGGAAACCCATACATGCATGCATACACGTAACGTACTTTGCATTCTTTTGTGTTTGTTTAGTTTTGAATTCACAGGTGTCGAAGACAGAAAAGAGAAAGCGGCAAAGACAAGCCAATCAGAAACAGCTAAAGCACAGAATCAGATCCGGGTAATCCTAGGGTCGAGGCCCACATCAGTGTTAAGATTCGGATGGTAATATGAGGGTTAAGGCCCGTATAAAGTTTGAGTTTCGGGAATGGATCTCAGGGGGCGAGGCCCACAGTATCAGCAGTGGAAAGGAAGAATTCCTTGGAGTAAAAAAAAAAAAAAAAAAAAAAAAAAAAAAAAGAAGAGAGAGAAAGAAAAAAGAGAGAGAGAAATCTTTGATGGTTAGACATATGTCCGGCGATGACATTGTGCGCTGTAGTAAGAAGCCTTAGAAACGACAAGTGCGAGACGCACTCTCATCCGATGCTCTGAAGGGATCGATCCCAGCTAGACTCACAAACACTTGATTATGGGATCTCAACAGTGGAGGCCTGAGTGCGTTGGCGAGGTGATTAGTTGAAGAGACTGCAGATCAATGAATGACCGTTTGCCTGGATGTCCACTTCGGTTTACTAAGTCTACGATATATGATATGGTTGGAAGCAAGGAAAATCCCCGAAAAGAAAAGAAAAAGAAAAATAGACCACATATAACTGATAAGCGTGAAGCTACCCATGGGTGAGTATTAGGACCACCATGAGGAGAAATGCTACCTTAAAGGGTAGGTGTGTCGAAAAAAAAAAAATAAAAAAAATAAAGAGAAAGAGGAAAAGAGAAAGAGGAAAAAATGAGAAAAAGAAAAGATGAGAAAAATGAAAAAGGAAGACGAAAGAAAAGGCAGAAGACCATATCATATTGAGTATGATGAAGTAATCGCCGAGCGTGATCAAGACATTCAGATTGGTTAGACCCATCGTTCTGACTCTCCGAAGCGAAATCACTAAGCCCGCCCACTTAAGGATTAAGCTGCGGAGGATCCTTGGCACACACGCACTAAGAGTCTATTTTGGATCACCCATTCAGATGATTGGGCTTGAGTATGTCCAGTACTTCGAAGATTCTTCGGTTCTGACGTGAAGCATTCATTGAGGACAAAGATATGTCTAACTATCAAGATTATCTCGTGAGAGGAAATACAATGTGTGAAACAAAATATCAGTATCAGCTTGGGGGCGAGGCCCATTTCGGCTTGGGGGCGAGGCCCCTCTTTATATCAGCTTAGGGGCGAGGCCCCACATCATCATCAGTTTGAGGGCAAGGCCCATGTCAGCTAGAGGGCGAGGCCCCACTTCAGTATCAGTTTGAGGGCGAGGCCCATATCAGCTTGGGGGCGAGGCCCCACTTCAGTATCAGTTTGAGGGCGAGACCTATATCAGCTTGGGGGCGAGACCCCACTTCAGTATCAGTTTGAGGGCGAGGCCCATATTATTTCAGTATCAGTTCGCTAAGTATGGCATTCAGACCACAGCGACACCCTAGGTACGGGGTCAGCACGCCAGGTAAGTAAAAATGCATTGCATAAACTTTGATAGGACTGTCACTGTCACACACTGCACAAGCCCCATCAAAGTGGGGGCGACTGTAGGCATTTTATTTTTGCATGTGAAACCCGATGAGGAGTCTTATTTGGAGAGAACTACCTATTAAGTTACGGAAACCGCGGGAAACGAACATCGGAAGGGAAGAGTCAAGCATTGACTCATTGACGGATTAAGTTCACTAGTTTGGCTTCAAGTAACTCGTTTGTTTTCTGTTTTAAAATTTATACTCGACCCGAGACACCTAAACCCGGCCCACACACACCTAGTCCACATGAACTTAGCCTACACACCCACCTAGCCTACACAAACTTAGCCCAAACACTTAACTAAATTAACATGCACCTAGCCAAGCCCACTCCCACCCACCAAGGCCCACACGCCCATCACCCTAAAAATACCCCCGAATTAAATAAATAAATATTAATTAAAACATTAACTAAATAAGATAATAATTAAATTAATTAAATAATTAAATAAAACATATACCACACATAAAATAAACAATTACCAACTTAAACTAAAATCATGCCTAATTTAAATAATTCATATACTAAAATTAAAATAAGATATGCCTAATTAAAATCAATCCTAACCAATCAAAGCTAATCAAATATTTGACTTCCTAATCTAATAAGACATCTACCAATTTAAATTAGTTGACTTCCTAATTCAATAAGATATCCACCAATTTAGATTAGTTGACTTCCTAATTTAAAATATTTTGTCCCCCATCAATCTTGTATATACCATTCCTATCACTCCTAATTTGGGAAACAAATCTCTTCCTTGTGAGACAAGGGCAAACCCTACCTCTCTTCTATATAAACAGGCACTAACCTAGCCACCCCTGCTCACCACCCTCTCTAATACACGCCCAAGACATCAACCTATCCCTCATCTCACACGCAAATTACAAGACACCAACCAGAAACCTTTCTCTTCATCTCACTCTCTCTTGGCCGAGAACCATACATCCACCATCCCCCCTCCTTAGCCGATTTACAACACCCCCTATCACCACCATCACAGCCCCTAATCACCACCACAATAACATCATAAACAGCAGCCACATCCACGTGAAACAGCAACCAGAACAATAGCCCCTTTCACGCACAAACAGCAGCCCTCTTGCGCAGTTCCAGCCCTTCAAACAGCCCCCAAAATACCCCATACCAGTGAGTAAAAACTACACATTTAACCCCTAAAAAATCACAAAACAATCAACACAAATAGCCCCTAAAACACGCACAAACAGTCCACCAAAACAGAATAATAAGACCTGAAACACTGAGCAGAAAACACGTCAAAAATAGCAGCAAATCGACGCCAAAACAGTGGAGAAAACAGTGGAACAGCGAGCCAAAACATCAAGCTAGTGAACCGGAAGAGTAAGGAGTTTTTACCCCTTCCGATCTCCACGAAACGCAAGTCCGAGGACGACTAAAAAGGTTAAACCTGAGGGTACCTTTCACACTTATTCTTATTTAATTTCTGGTAATTTATTTTGATTATATTTTATGTATTTGTGGCATTTGTTGTGTGTATGATGTTTGTTGTGGATTTTGAATGAATGGAAGTGTCGTCTCTTGTGGTATATAGGATGGAAACCCAGACGTAAATTCCGTAGCCAAATCCGAATGGACGGTAGTACAGTCTGTACTTGGGAAACAATTCCACGTACCACTTGAGCAAACAGCACTTGTTGGTTTTATGTTATCTTGTTCATTTGATTATTTGCCGTTTAATTTTTCTGTCTTTTAATTTCCGCATATCATTCATTTATGTCATATGGAGATGATGCGCATGGGCTTAGCAAGTGTGATGAAAGGTACCCTTAAAGGGGTTAAAATCCTTTACCCGAGGCTTCGCCGCGCCGGATGATGTATACTTGATTGGACGAGAGATGTGTTCAATCGGGTATACGAAATCCGATATTCTTTATTTATTTGTTTTATTTTTTTTTATGCATTATGTAATATGTGCGCATGGGTTTAGCAAGTCTGATGAAAGGTCCCCTTAAAGGGGTTAAAATACTTTACCCGAGGCTTCGCCACGCCGGATGATGTATACTTGATTGGACGAGAGATATGTTCAATCGGGTATACGAAATCCGATATTCTTTATTTATTTGTTTTATTTTTTTATGCATTATGTAATATGTGCGCATGGGCTTAGCAAGTGTGATGAAAGGTCTCCTTAAAGGGGTTAAAATCCTTTACCCGAGGCTTCGCCGCGCCGGATGATGTATACTTGATTGGACGAGAGATGTGTTCAATCGGGTATACGAAATCTGATATTCATTTTTTATTTGTTTTAATTTTTTATGCATTATATAATATGTGCGCATGGGCTTAACTAGGGTGGTTTTAAGGTCCTCCATTCGAGGGAAAACGCCATAAGGCTACCTTTGTCATGATGTTTCGCCGCGCTGTTTATTACGTGATTTATCGCTGTTTTTTGCAAAATGTCATTTTAACCATGCACTTTATTTCTTTTTTTGTCGCGCAACGTTGTGTCATGCTTTCTTTTCCATATCATTCATCCATATGACATATCATTGCATAAATCTTGCATCACATGTAGCATGCTTAATGGAAAATTGGTAGTGATTGCACGGACATAGGCGCATATTGCATTTCTATTCTTCTCGGTATTCCTTTCTTTCACTCATGTTAGTTGCATCCTTTAGCATCACATTATGGCATGTTCATCTTTAATGTAAAATTGCATCTTTGATTTTTTCATCTTTGGCATGTTTAAATTCGTGTCTTTCTTCATCTTTTAAAGTTGTGTGTTTGTATTGATTTCGTTTATCATGCGGTTATTTTGACAATATCTTATATGCTTCTTTACATAATGCGCCTACAATATTATTTGTCGTCATTTTGATTTCCTTTACATTACATGCAAATGTTACCATGACTGTTTGTGTTTATATTCACATGAATGATTGAATTCTTATGACGTTATGTGCTTGTTGTTGCAAAGGCCTACCTTTGAGCATGTGAATTTGGCAATAAGATTTGGTTTCATGTATGTTAGATGTAAATTATACTTTTAAGCATGTGAATTTAGGATTGTGGTGCACTTGGAAATATATGTCATAGGCTTGGTTGGATTATTGCATAAATCTTTACATTACAAGTTGCATAAGTAAGAGACCATTTCGAACCCAATGGTTTGAGGTCTTCCCTTGCGAGGGGTGAGTGCGGCCTTAAATCTTTGTCCCGGTTCACACCGGGTGGCGACTCCCTTATTCTCCGGTTTAGTCCTCCGTTGGCTACTCCGTACTCCCAACTAGGCCCCCGAGCCTGGAACTGCATGCGTCGTCCAGTTCCTGTGTTCCCACACAATGTCAGTCACCGCTAGAGGTGGATTCTTCTACTTCTTTACCTTTATCGATGATCATTCGCGATATGGGTATGTGTACCTTATGCGGTACGAATCTGAAGCCTTTGAGAAATTCAAAGACTTCAAGGATGAAGTAGAAAACCAGCTTAATAAAAATATTAAGTCACTAAGGTCTAACCGAGGTAGTGAATACTTAAGCAACGAATTTCAAGATTACTTGTGAGAAAATGGCATTGTCTCCCAGTGGACTCCTCCGGGAACTCCACAATATAATGAGGTCTCCGAAAGGAGAAATCAGACATGATTAGATATGGTCCGATCAATGATGCCAGACATGGATCTACCTCTTTCATTTTGGGGTATTCCTTTAGAAACTGCAACACTACTACTAAAATAAGTTCCTTCCAAGACTTTTAGTCAAACATCATATGAGTTATGGTCTGGGAAACGTCATAGTCTTAGTTATCTAATAGTTTGGGGAAGTGACGCATATGTCAAGCTCACACAAACTAACAAATTGGATGATAGGGCAGTTAAAAGTAAGTTTGTAGGATATGCATTGAACTCAAGAGCATACGTGTTCTACGTCCCAAATGAACAAAGAACATTTGTCTCACGGAATGCTAAATTTCTAGAGAATGAATTCCTTCTCAAGAAATATAGTGGGAGTAGACTTGACCTCGAAGAGGTACGATAAGAACAAACTAACATAGAACTAAACCCCATACCCCTCAAAAGGGCAGCGACGAAACAACCACAAGGTTATGAACTCAGAAGGTCTGGTAGGGAAAGACATGAGCCTAAAAAATATGGTTTCCATATTGATGAGGAACATGATCAGGCCATTGATAATGATGATCCCACCAGTTATGACGAAGTAATGCGTGACATTGATTCAGTCAAGTGGCTTGAGGCCATGAAATCCGAAATAGACTCAATGTATCAGAATCAAGTCTGAGACTTGGTAGATGCACCTGAATGGATAAAACTCATAGGCTGCAAGTGGATTTACAATCATAAAACTGATGCAGAAGGCAACATACAAACCTATAAGGCTAGGTTGGTGGCGAAAGGTTATAGACAAATCCAAGGAATTGACTATGACGAAACTTTCTCACTTGTTACAATGATAAAGTCCATTCGAATTTTACTGGCACTAGCTGCACACTTTGATTATGAGATTTGGCAAATGGATGTTAAAACAGCTTTCCTTAATGGGAACCTCGTAGAGGAAGTCTATATGACACAACCTGAGGGGTTTGCATCTAAGGCTGATCATAATAAAGTAGGAAAGCTTAAAAGATCCATTTATGGACTCAAGCAAGCCTCCAGAAGTTGGAATATACGATTTGATGAGACAATCAAAGAATTTGAGTTCATCAAAAATGTAGACGAGCCTTGTGTTTACAGGAAAAGTAGTGGGAGTGCTGTTGTATTTCTTGTATTATATGTCGATGACATATTAATCATCGGGAATGATATTCCCATGATGCAAGCCACCAAGCAATGGTTATCTTAGAATTTCTCCATGAAAGATTTGGGAGAAGCAGCCTACATCCTCGGCATTAAGATCTACCGTAATAGATCTAAGAGGTTGTTAGGACTTTCTCAATCTACGTACATAGATAAATTTTTGAAAAGGTTCAAAATGGAAGATTCCAAAAGAGGTAATTTACCTATTTGTCATGGAATTAAATTATCTAAGGAGCAATGTCCACATACTCCTTCAGATAGAGAGCGTATGAGTAGGATCCATTATGCTTTAGTAATATGATCAATCATGTACGCCATGCTATGTACAAGACCTGATGTCTGTTATGCTCTTAGCATAACGAGCAGGTATCAGGCAAATCCTTGTGAGCAACACTGGGCAGCTGTCAAAACAATCCTTAAGTATCTGAGAAGAACTAAGGATGTGTTTTTTGACATACGGAGATTGTTCTGAGATGAAAGTCATTGGTTATTGTGATGTGAGCTTTCAGACCGATAAGGATAACAACAGATCGCAAACAGGATATCTGTTTACTTTAAATGATGGTGCTGTAAGTTAGAAAAGCTCAAAGAAGTCAACTACAGCGGACTCCACCACTGAAGCCGAGTATATTACAGCATCTGAGGCAGCTAAAGAAGTAGTCTGGGTAAAGAATTTCATCACGGAGCTGGAAGTGCTTCCCGTGATAAAGAATGGCGTCATGATGTACTGTGACAACACGGGTGCCATTGCTCAATCAAAGGAACCAAGGTCCCACCAGAAATCTAAGCATGTACTCAGGCGATTTCATCTCATCAGGGAGATTGTTGAGAGAAAAGAAGTTATTATAGAGAAAATACCCACAGAATATAATATTGCAGATTCTCTGACTAAAGGGCTGACTCAACAAAAGCATGATAGGCACACCCGAGAGTATGGTGTCCAGATTCATACTAGTTGGCTATAGTGCAAGTGGGAGATTGTTAGGGATATGCCCTATACCCAACTTGTGGATGGGCTATATGTACATGTATTTGTAATATTTTCATTAATTAATAAAATGACAATCTTTATTATACGTGTCTTACATAACTTATATGAATCAACAACACTGTAATAAATCCATTGGAGTAATAAGACGATGGCTTTCACGCCTTATGAGAATCATTACTCTTAAATGTTCCTAGTCATAGTTTTGTGAATAATCTGGGCGTTCACAAAGCGGAGAGACTAGCATGATGATATGATCCGCCCTTAAGTGGGGTAGCCGATCTCATAGCCTACTAGCGGATATCCGTCAGCTTGGTGTATCACATGGATGCATGAGTTGCTCGTGTCCATCGAACTGACCGCCGAAAGTTTTCATATGGAGTGTTTATCCCATGTGTCTCTGAGAACTTTCATGTATCGATTATATGACTAGTCCTTAGACTCGAGGTCTTTACAATCTTATGTGTGGATCAAATAACTTTGACATTCTCCTTCCCCGGTTCAAAAGATCCCATCATAAGGGTATGATTGGGTCATTTGTTGAAACAAATTAGGTTTGTAAAGATACAACAGAGAATCGCCACTCTCTCGGATAATATTTTCTTATAAGAGTAGTTTTCTAGTTCGCAGGTTGATATATGTGATCAGTGCTTGAGACTGTGGCCACAGCGGAATAATCATGTGAGATAATTGAGTTAGCACGATTCATGACACTATCAATATCATACCTTTGACCATATGGGTAGACACTTTCCGTACCCTAGGTCAATATGTGGGGATACTGCCATTTTTACCTCGATGGTGTCATGTATCGTGAAGTCGCTTTCACTCAAGGCGGCAGATTGATGAGTGGTAATTATATCACTATTTCCCACTCATTTGACCTAATATTTTGTATATTTTCTTGAGTTTTGTGAATATTTTGATATGTTTTGTGTTATTGTGTAGATAAATAAAGTTTCAGGACATTCTGGAGGTGATTTGGGGCCAAAACAGTGAAAACGGACGAAAAGGGCAAAATGGTCATTCTGTGCGTTGCGACGCCTAACGTGCATCGGGTCCATGCTAACGTACGTGGGGTCAATATGTCAGAATCAGAGAAGTTTGACTTTGCTAACGTGCGTCGTGCCACGTGTCACCATCACAGCCGATCTGCTAATGTGCGCCGTGCCACGTGTCATCATCCTTTGGTGCCGACAATCACCATTGCCACGTGTCACTCCATATCAGCGTCCACATCATCAGTTGACTGATTCAACGTGCCACCTCACCGCCACGTCATCATCAGCCAATCATGAAGTGCCACATGTCACAATCCTATGGTGCCGACAGTCGCCATCGCCACGTCAACGCCACGCCAGTATAATAATTGAGTTGTTAGCCGCCTCGCCATGTGTCGCCTTATCCAAAATCGCCACGTGTCAAGCCCTCAGCATGCCACTCCAAAAAGTGCTGGCGTCGCGACTCTGGAGGCCTACCGGGGTCTATAAATTGAGCTCAAGATTTCAGTTTCAAATGTACCTTCCTCTCTGAATTCTCTGATGTAAATATGGAGTTTTCTATCTAGTTTCTTTTAGTTTTTAGTTTTGTAATTAATTTTAATTACGTTCTGTAATAATAGTAATTTACTTTCTTTACTTTTTATAGTTTTTACTATTTACCATGAGGAGGTAACTTCCCCCTACTAGGGTGAAAGGTAATTCTTTTACTATTGCTATTTAGATTAATCTCCCTTAAATATAATATATTCACTATTTAAAATTTGACTTAAAAAGGATACCGCCAGATTGGTCGGTTGGTAATTAAAATTTCTTACCGCCTATATGGCTGGTTTATTTTTGTACCGCCTTTATGGCTAGTTGGACTTAATTTGACTTAATCAGGTTACCGCCTATATGGCTGGTTGGTAAAATAATCACAAGTTAATATATTATATTAAGGGAGATATCTAAATAGTAAATAGTAAAAGTTGATCCTTTTACCTTACCATTTTATTTAATGTAATTTACCTTTCAGCTTTTACTTTACCACAATTACTTTTCAGCATTTTTACTTTATGTCTTTTACTTTTAAGTTTTTACTAGCCCTAGTTATGAGTTAGTTATCTGGGGTTGTGATGAATTCTAATATCACCGGTTTATAAGAGGTTATTTTATAGTTTGGGTAATTTAAAGGTTTACTTATTAAGTCTTAAGCTTAATGCTTCTTGTTGTCTGATCACCAATAAGATTGATGTGGTAAATCTAAAATAAACTTGACAAAGGAATTTTAGATTTCAGCCTTAGACTTAATAGCCCACGATCTTCCTTGAAGATAGATAACCCTTTAATAGATTTCCTTACAGGATAGACATATACCTGTCGGGCGGGGGTAGCCATAATTGGAACTTAAACTTAATGAATCCAGATAATTTTGTTGACATAGACATATGGTTCAATTGGGTTAAACTGGGTATTTGTGTCTGACCATCGACAGAGGCTTTCGCATAATTTAGTATTCCAGGTTAGTAAACCGGTTTATTACACAAACATAAAATAACCACTTCATCTTTGAAAAGATATTAGAAAGATTCACAACCCTAGATCTTTGAGTCTTTTGTTATTTTCCTTAGTATTTTCTTTTGTTTATTTTAATTAAGGAAAACCACATTCAACCAACCAATCAAACAATCATTCTCTTCTACCTATAATTAGATATTTGTAAATAAATAGATTCAACAATTAATAACAACAGTATGAATTAAGTCCTCGTGGGATCGATATTTTTATACTACTTGAATGATACGTGCGCTTGCGTTATATGTGTGTGTTTACGCCGGTCACAGATCATTATATGGCGTCATCACTCGTTGACACGTACCTTAGGGTATAAAAAAGGCTCGCTCACTTGGTCGCTCGAACCCTTGAGTGGGGAGATCTAGTTGTGAGTAACCATTCGCCAGTGGGAGCCTTTATCCATACCCTTATAAGCCCACATATGAACCATAGTTACATGTCCTGTAGAAGCTACCCCTTTATGCTTATGTTTGGGACCATCATCATTTGGATCCATTTGGACTTCTCGTCATAAGATACAAACTTGTTGGGCCATTTAAACTGGGACGAGTCTGTTGGATAATATGACCCATAGCGTCACTATTTGCACAGATCATTGTGTTGTTGTAGCAAATTAACTATGTAATAAGGAAATTGCACTCTCATCATTTGTGATTAGATCACCATAGATATATAAATGAAGAGAGGTCCCTATGATTAGTTCCTGGATTGAGATGATATGAGACAGTATCAGTCCACGAAGGATTAATCATTAAATATCCCTAGCCGTAGTATTATCGAGACTGGACATCGATAATGCGGAATAGGCTAGTATTGCACTTGTGTGCGTTGTGAGGGCACAACGACATAGTTCTCATATATATAAGTATTGGATACTTAGCAAGTGCGATAGGAGGTCGTGTTTCACCGATTGTACGGAAAACAGCTTCGCTCTGGATAGACCCCGCGGAATCCATTGGTAGTATGTCTGCGTGTCTATGGGAGGCCGCATCAGGTAGTGGTATATGATCTTAACCTGAGACTTGCATCGCTAGTACTTGCGACAATCGGTAAACTTTGGTTTTGGTGGTTGGGGGACCTAAACTGGTTCTGTTTTCACCTCTTCTGGGTTTATCAGGAATCGTAGTGCACTGGGTGTGATGTCAAGATGGAAGTGTCACTTCAGACATATGGAGTTGATGATCGCGCAGGATACAGAACTAGTGCTCTATAAAAGGTTGAAACCGTCGGGACAATATGACTAGGTCAGGATTGCCCGATTCACAGAGACTAGTTGCTTGATGTCCGATATATGTTTCGTACGGGGCAGACACATTTCCAGCCCCAAGCCTAACATGTGATCGTCCGATACTGGATCGATATACGCAATACAATACAATTGTATACTACGCTTGATACAGATCTTAATATTCTTAAATGGATATGTCCAGAGAATTAGGTAGACTTGGTGCTTTGCTAGGAGTCGACCTTGTCTCGTAAATCGGTAAAACGTAGTACTTGGTACGTACGTGATTCGGATATTCCGACGACCGTATTTACTTACTATTTATCCGGGGATCTCATGGGTCGCTTCCCGATAATGCACCGATGACGCATAACTCGCACTCATTAATAATCAGGGATTATATAGAAGAAAGAGAAAATTAATCTGGGATTAATTACGGAGATATTTTATCTCGGATAAAATATCATCTAAAGAGAGAGAACGATTAATTCGGAATTAATCGATTAAATTAATATATTCGATATATTAAACGAAATTAGATTTCGACGCGGAATTAAAATTAGATTTTAATTCGGGCGAACGGATTAATTTAGAATTAATTCGTTAGCGACGTGAATAGTGAATTCGCTAGGCGTAATCATTTAATTACGGCGCGACGGAAAAATCGTTAATTTGGAATTAACGAACCCGAGCCCGAGTGTGATTGCGAGCGCATTCGTATTTCGAATTCGAGTGCGGCGACGCAAGTCACATCAAGCGTCAAATCAATCGTCACATCAAGCGTCAAATCAAAAGTCACTTTGAGTGATTGATTGATTGATTGATTGATTTGATTGATGGATTGATTGAATGACACACATCAAATCACTTTAATAAAGTGACATGTGAATAGTGATGGGTGTTGGTGGAATAGTGACTTGTGAAGACTTTTACCATTTACTTTATTTTATTAAATGTTTTGGTAATTGGTTTTAATATATTTTCTAGGATAATATATAAGGCATTTTTTGGTAAATGCTTTACAAGTCTTGACACTTTTTCCATCTCTCTCTCTCACCCTTTTCTTTCTTCTTCTCACGCCATTTTGAATCTTCTTCACTGGTTTCATACCAGTTTTGGCATGAGCTTGGGGAAGCAAATGAGTGGATTTCATTTGATGATATCTAGTGCTAGCACACTTGTGAACATTGCGAAGGTGTTAGGGAGGTTCACCCATGAGGCGGGACTCATCCGACGGAGTTTGGAGCTTCGTTTTGAGACCCGAAACTGCCAAACCAGTGAGCATGGACTGCTGCAGTGGCGTGAGCAAGGCAGTGATGTTTTTGGCTTGAAACGTCTTCTAATCGACTCAACCGATCGATGTAAGTATTCCGCTATCTTCGTCGATGTATTTACACATTAATTTCATTGCTTGTTTGATCTTGGGACCTTAATAAAAAACCAACAGAGTTTATATCTTATGATGATTAGGCCAAAAGTTTTAAAAATGACGATGTGCCATTTTATGTTTGGGCCCCCCTATCATTTGAAGTTATTTAGCCACTTTATCGCAAAAGTGTAAACCTATTGGGCCTTTTCAACTGGGACAAGTTTACACCTCGCGATAATCTGATTGAACACTTTAAAATGATAACGGGCCAACTTGTATGAAAACCTTGATGAGCTTAAAAAGTCCAAAAATGATCCAAATATGTCCGAAGCATGAGTCCGATATCCACAATGGCTCTCATCCAGGAAGGATATGCCTTGTTACGACATATTTGTATACTCTTGGATATCTCCAAGTCCATCCCCACGACCGTGTTCACCGAGGGCCCAATTCATCATTTCTAGACAATGGCACGATCCCAATAATAGGTTTAGTCAATATTGTAAATGGGCGGTCTTTATCTTTTACCGATGGAAAGGGACTGAGGTAGCCAAGGTTCACACTTATAGCATAGGAGAGAACGATTTTGTGTACCCCACATTGGTGCATAAAATAAGCCATACCTAGGACAGAAACGAATTTACCCCGAGTGTGGGAGGAATAAGGTCAGAAGGATATATGTTGTTTTGTTAACCATATGCTTCTCATGCATCGCACGCATACATGTATCTTGTTAACCCATTTGTCTAAAAGCCATCATAGATATCTGTTGGGTTAGAGAAGAAGGAAGACTTGTCAAGAATAGTTTAGCAAACATGGATATCGAGGAAGAGGAAGCTGAGAAACAGAAAATTTTACGGCCATAATAGAAAGACCATTGAGGGGCCTTCAGCAGGAAAAAAAAACAAAAAAAAAAAAAGAAAAAAAAATTATTTGTTTTTAATCCTTAATAGTTAGACATAAGTCCGATGATGAAATTGTTTGCTTTAGGGTGAAATCTTAGAAACAGTAAGTTCTTGATGTACTTTTATCCGTTGCATTGAGTAGTTGATCCATGTTAGACTCGTAAGCACTTAATTATAGGTTTTTAACAGTGAAAACCTGAGTAGTCGGCAAGGTGACTAGTTGAAGAAATTGCAGGTTGATGAATGATCATTTGCTTAGATGTGTATCCTGATTTGCTTGTGTTATGATGTGTGGTATGGTTGAAAATAAAGGAAAAGTCTCTAAAGAAAAAAAAATAAACCACCTATAACCGATAAACGTGAAGCTACCCATGGGTAAGTATTAGGACCACCATGAGGAGAAATGCTACCTTAAAGGGTAGGTGTGTTGAAAAAAAAAAGACAAAAGAAAAGAAAAATAAAATCATACCACATTGAGCACGGAAAAGCAATTGCAGAGCATAATTGAAACATCTAGGTTGGTTTGACCCATCGATCCTAATTTTTAAAACGAAATCATTGAGTTGGCTTACCTGGGAATCAAGCTGTGAATGAACCTTTACACACACACTTTGAGTCTGGCTTAGATCATTTATTCAAAAACTTGGATTTGAGTTGCATTTAGTGCTTTGAAGGTTCTCTGGTTTCATTACTGGGCATCCTTTGAGGACAATAATATGTATAACTATTGGGAGACAGTTTAAGCAAAAGATAGTATGAACCTGCAAAACAAGGAAAACATCGAAGGCCTCCCGAGGGTATAGACATTGGAAACACAACATCGCCGGAAGGTATTAGGAGAAAAATCCAAGCCAAGAATAGTAGCAAACTCTTCCGAGAGAAGGCATACTTCGAAAATCTGGGAATCAGAAGACACGACTTTCAATATCCCAAAAGGATGAGGCCGTTTTCAAAAAAGGCGTAATTCACCATGACCCAGTGCAGGCAGCGGAGAGCAGAAAGCTAAACCAGGTCTGGGGGCGACCGATCTACTACCCCGCGAATTAGAAACATAACGGGATCTCAAGTTATTGGACCAGAAGGGAACTGGTAGAAGGAAATTATAAGCAGGCCAAGGGGGCGACCAGAGTTTCTCATAAGTAAAAGAGCGCAAGGAATGCCAAACCAAAGATGACATCAAGCCAATAACACAAAGAAAACCCATCGGAATAGTGAATGAATCCATGCATACATGTCACATACACACAATTTTGTTTTGTGTTCGCAGGCTTTGAAGAAAAAGAAAAAGCGGCTAAGACGAGCATCCCCTAAAGGATGAGGACGAGCAAGCCGGGAATGACAACAAACTCAATACAATTCGGGAAAAAAACCCACTCGGTGGTTTGGGACAAGACCCAAGGGTCAAATCGCCTCGCCATCAACTCAACTCAATTCGGGAAAAAAATCCACTCGGTGGTTCGGGAACAAAACCCAGAGGTCAAAGCGCCTCGCCATCAACTCAACTCAATTTGGTAATAAAACCCACTTGGTGGTTCGGGAACAAAACCCAGGGGTCAAAGCGCCTCGCCATCAACTCAACTCAATTCGGAAACAAAACCCACTCGGTGGTTTACGAACAAAACCCAGGGGTCAAAGCACCTCGCCATCAACTCAACTCAATTCGGGAAAAAAACCCACTCGGTGGTTCGGGAACAAAACCCAGGGGTCAAAGCACCTCGCCATCAACTCAACTCAATTCGGGAACAAAACCCACTCGGTGGTTCGGGAACAAAACCTAGGGGTCAAAGCACCTCGCCATAACCTCAACTCAATTCGGGAACAAAACCCACTCGGTGGTTCGGGAACAAAACCCAGAGGTCAAAGCACCTCGCCATCAACTCAACTCAATTCGGGAACAAAACCCACTCGGTGGTTCAGGAAGAAAACCCAAGCATTGGAGCACCTCGCCATCTCACATCAGTAATGGTTCGGGAATAAACCATCTCACACCAGTAACGGTTCGGGAATGAACCATCTCACACCAGTAACGGTTCGGGAATGAACCAGGGGTCGAAGTACCTCATCACTAAATCAACTCAGTTCGAAGCATCTCACAAAATAACAGGTAAGTCGGGTGACAGCCAACGAACCAAGTAAGCAAAAATACATGCATAACTTTGATAGGGTTGTCATTGTCACACACTGTACAAACCCCATCAAAGTGCGGGCGACTGTAGGCACTGCATTTTTACATAAAGCCCAATGATGAGCCTCGTATGGAGGCACTACCTGATAAGTCACGGAAGTCGCTGGAAACGAATACCGGAAGAGAAAACTCTAAAATTAATATCTCGTCAGATTTGAACTGACTAAATTAGCCTCGGGTTCGCTTAGTCAATTTCTATTTTAAATCTTACCCTCGACCCAAAAGCCATACAACCCATCCAAAGCCCATGCAACTCATAAGGCCCATACGCCCAAGCCCTCTCCAAAATAATAAAACCCCCATGCAAAACATGTGCCAAATCCATTCAAATTACCTTCCAAATTAGCCAAGATTGAATACCTCAAATTTGGAAGGAAAATCTTGACAATAAGAAGAGATTGGCAGCCACACACACAAAAACAAGAAGAAACCCTAGCAAAGCACAACCAAAAGAAACCATAGCATGCAACTATAAAAAGATAACCTAACTCAACCCTAGCTTCTCTCGGCTCTCTCTCAACACACACATCCTCTTCTCTCTCTCTCTTCTTCCCTCTCTCAACCTCACACGGCTCTCTCTCTTCTTAGACATTCAAGCCAAAAACAACAAAAACCCTAATATCTTTCATCTCTATCTTCTCTCAACCTAAGAGATTCACGACAACAGACCTCTCAAACCCTAACAAATACACACTCACGGCAACACACCTAAAGCTCTCTCTATCTCTCTCTTTCTTTGAACAGCCACTAACCGACTCACACACAATCACCAAGCCTCACAATCTTCACACACACGACCAACTACAACCCACCAAGCTTCACAACACACACGTGAAGCAAAGCCACCCGCAAAACAACAAAATACAAACTGACCGACACAAACCCTGAAGCCACAAACCGAATAAAAACAAATCAAAACAGACTCACCCAGCAGCGTGACCAGTGAGCACAAGCCAGCCCCCTAAACCGAGAGTAAACCAGCCCCCTAAATAACCAAATAAATAGCCAAATCAGTCCCTCAAACCACCAGCAAACAGTGAGTCAGACCACCAAAAATACACCCCAAAATAGTCCCAAAATACAACCAAAATAGTCCCAAAATATACCTCAAAACAGTCCCAAAAAAACAACCAAAATAGTGAACAAATAACTCCAAAAAATAGCCCCTCAAAACCGAAACAAAACCCTAAAACAGCTGCCAAAAACAGAGAAAACAGCAGCCTAAAATGGTGAAACAGTGAGCAGAAATAGTGAACCAACAAACTAGAAAAATAGCGAAGCTTTGATCATTCCGACGACGTCCCAAAACACCCCCGAGAAGTGAATTAAAAGGTAAGACCTGAGGGCACCCTTTTAATATATTTATTTTGTTGTTTCGGACATGGCGTGCTTGGTTGGACGTGAAATACGTCCAACCGGGCAAGCGAGGTCCTATACTAAAAATGGCCAAATCTTTTGGTCGCATCTTCTTTCATTTTGTTATTTATTTACTATATTCAAATTGTTTTTCCGGACGCGGCGTGCTTGGTTGGGCGTGAAATACTTTAGCCGGGCATGTGAGGTTCTATATTAAGAAGGGCCAAATCTTTTGGTCGCATCTACTTTCTTTTATTTTGTTATTTATCTTTGTCATCAATTTATCGTTGTTTATTATTTCGCACTTACTTTACAGTCTATTTTTATTTATTATTTCGCACTTACTTTATAGTTCATTTTTATTTACTTTTCCTCACATACTTTATTGTTCATTTTTATTTATTATTCCGCACTTACTTTACCGTTCATTTTTATTTATTATTCCGCACTTACTTTACCGTTCATTTTTATTTATTATTCTGCACTTACTTTACCGTTCATTTTTATTTAATATTACACACTTACTTTATCATTTATTTTTATTTTTTTGTCGGTCCATTTTTACCCTTATTCATGTTTTGTCACATCACTTCGCATTTACTTTCATGTCTGTTTGTATTCTGTTAATAATTATGTCATCCCTTGTGGTATATCGAATGGAATACCAGACATAAATTCCGTAGCTGAATCCGAATGGACGGTAGTGCGGTCTGCACTTGGGATACAACTCGACGTACTGCTCGGGAAACATTTATCTGTGCGTGTTTATGTTATTATTGATGTCATTTTTGTAAACACATTCGAACGCATTTCTGAATGCTACTCGAACAAATGCATTTTTCCTCACTCCGTTCGAATGCATTTACGAACGCTACTCGAACATATGCATTCTGCCTCACCCCGTTATAACGCGTCTCCGAACGCTACTCGAACGCATGCATTCTGCTCCACTCTGTTCGAACGCGTTTACGAACACTACACGAATGCACACACATTGCACAGCCTTTTGCATCTACTTTCATATCCGTTTACATCGTGTTAATGATTGAGTGTTATCTCTTGCGGTATATCGGATGGAAACCCAGACATAAATTCCATAGCCGAATCCGAATGGATGGTAGTGCGGTCTGTACTTAGGATACAACTCCACGTACCGCTCGAGAAACATACATGCATGCGTGTTTTTGTTATTATTGATGCCATTTTTATAGGCATGTTCGAATGCGTTTCTGAACACTACATGAACGCATGCATTCGGCTTCATCATGCATTCTACCTTACTTCATTTGAATACGTTTTTCAAACGCTACTCGAATGCATGCACTCTATCTTATTCCATTCGAACGCATTTCCGAATGCTACACGAACGCTTGCATTCTGCCTCACCCCGTTCGAACGCATTGTCAAACGCTACTCGAACGCATGCTTGTTGCCTCACTCCTCTCAAACGTGTTCTCGAAAGCTACACGAGCGCACACACATTGGATAGTCTATTCTCTTACATTTTATACATATTCGTCTCTTTAGTTATTTACTTTACATTATGTACTTAATTATTTGCACTTTTATTGTTATTGTAATTTGCATTATCGTACTTCCTCGTTTAATATGCTTTTGGAATTATGCATTCGCTTTCATTTATATTTATATTTATGGGTGTGCAAACTTGTGTGTTGTTTGAATTACCTTGCATGTGCTGCATTAAGACTTGGTTATACCTTTGTGTGAACCCGTACATTATACTGGCATAAGTAATGGACCATTCCGAACCCAAAGGTTTGAGGTCTTCCCTTGCGAGGGGTGAGTGCGGCCTTAAATCATTTCCCAGTTCTCACTGGGTGGCGACTCCTTTATTATTCGGTATAGTCCCCCGGGGGCTACTCCGTACTCTCAACGGGCTGCGAGCCCGAACAGTGTCGTGGTCGCTTCCTACACCAACACCGTTACTAAACTTTGTTATTTCACCTTCACATTTAATTCTTCCAATCCAATGACCCCAAACAAAAATTTTAGTATTATAAGCACTCTTCATAACCTATAAAACATACTTAATTTCCTAATTTAATATGTAATTTTAGATTTTCAACTTAAGCCAAAAACAAACTCATATCAAACGTCATTTCAAGCATACTTCATCGTTATTTTTCATCAAAGCAACAAAAACACTCCCCCTTAAGAACATAACAGTTCCGGCCAGCTCCTACCAATGGGGAAAAATTAGGCATTTATAAAAAGAAGCTCAATCCATGCTCATACTATCATGAATTGCTTAAATATGTATGCTAGCAACACTATCGAAGCTAAAATGCAAAAATAAATTTCTATGGTTCTTCTAGTTCGAATTTAGGGGAATAGGATTCATGCCATAAATATAAGATTAGAGGAAGGAAGAAGAAAAAGAAGCTTACTTGCATGAACATAACTTGAAATCATCAATTTCCTTCACCATTTGGCATGAGGGAATGAAGAAATTTTTGATTATTTTGGGGCCAAATTCGTGCCTTCAAGGAGATGAGAAGATGATGAATAGTTTTTACTATTTAAAGTGTATAGGGCTGATTTTTGTAATGAAATGGGTGGCCAAGATTGTGCCACATCACCGAATTCTAGATCTTACACGAAATTTATTATAGCAGTCATGGAAATCATAATTTTTGACCTACTTCTTATTCGAACTTGGAAAATATCCAACGTGCAAATTATGGGTCTCGGTCTTAGATTTTTAATGATATAAATATCATAAAAATTGGAGATCATATGAAAATATTATGCCTTAAATACTACGGGCTGTATGGAGTGGAACATAAAATAAATTCATATTGGAACTACAAAGGATTTATCGAAGGTCCGAAATGTAATTCCACTAACACATAATCTGAAATATAATTTCACCAACATATATACGCTTGAAAATTATTTATATCATGTATTATGACATCAATAACTTAGTATTTGTTGGGATTACCAGGGTGTTATAACCTGATATGCAACTTTTGTCCAGTAGAGTGCTTTCAAGGTGGTCCCATTGTTTTGTTACGGTGGGAGGTTGGGCTTATAGCTGAGGGTGCAACACAGTAGTGTGTGGCATAATTTTCTCTTGAGGATCCATAGGCACTTTAGCCTAAGCACACAGGCTAGTGATGAGGTCGTAGTAAAGTAGACCCGCAGGTGCAGTTGGCGGCCTTAAAAATATTGATAGAAATGAGGCCACCCACATCTATAGAATTATCTTCGAGCAGATAATATAGCAAGAATATCTGCTCATTGGTGACGTAGGTCATATGAGAGCCCGGGAGGAGTGTGCGAGTCAAGAAATGGAACAAGACACGAGCATCCAGACAAAAAGACCTGGAGCTCATCTTAATCCGCTCCCCATTCCTATTGACCTCCCAAGCCATATTAGGGATATAGAGCTTTGCGGTTATGTGATCCAAATCGTGGTCCTCGATAGTGTCGGTGTAATCATCATAATCAATATATGAGAGGCCATAAAACCAGCTGATGGTGGCTCAGTCAAATGGCACATGTCTACCTCATACCATTACTTGGTATCCCTTATGCTTGTAGGCATTGGCGTAGAACTCTCGAACCACATGAATGAAAATTGGATTGTGCTAAGCATACAACTTATGCCAGTGATGATGGGCTATCACAACATCAATCTGAGGAACCTTGTCTAGATCTACCTCAATCCTCATTCAATTATTGGAACCGTCTATCTCGTCCCTTTTTATCACTTTTCAATCCCCGCATAGATAAATTTTATGCTATCATAAGAGGGAGTAGTGGTGGCTTTACCATAAGATCTCTTGGAAGCCATACAAGATGTTTGGTTGGGATTTTGAAAAACTTTCTATAGAGTCTCCCCTGTATTTTGGTATTTTGTCCATTTTTCATCTTAAAAGTTACTACCTAAACACTTTTAGATAGCCAAATATAGTCCTCTATACCCCCAGACCTCGATTAAATTCTCAATACACATAAATAATCTCTATAAATGAAGTAGAAGAGTAGAGCTATGAGTCAAACTTGGAATGAAGACGGAAGCACACCCAGACTTCACTTAGACATGTGGAGGATGGCGAGAGACTGTGGAGTGGGAGTGTGGGAAGTGCTCAAGGTCGAGTTGGTGAGTGAGGAAGAGTGGGGATATGATTTTTGCAGGAAGCTGAGTGTTGGAGTGGGTTTGATTTGTGATGAAAATGAAATGGAGACAAGTTTTATTTCCCATAATTGAGAGTGCATCGCGACGACCCTAAAAATTAGGAATTTGGCCATTTAGGCTTATGCGTCGTGATGCGTAGTGTTTTGTGTCATGACATGGAAGGCCTCAATATTTCTGTCTCAGTTTTGTCCTGTGGCGTGTCGTGACGCCTAGAGAGTGTGTAGCGACGCGCAAGCTTTAACTGCTAGTCAGTTTTTAACTATGTACAATGTGCCACTGGTGCTAGTTCCTGTATAATTACACATGAAAACTTTTAAACACACAATTTAACATGCAATAAATAAAAATTAAAAAAATATAAATGAATAAAAAATATTTAATTGCATGGTTTGCCTACGCGCTAGCGCTAACTTTAATGTCTTCAACCAGGCTTAACCACATGATTGATCATAGTGGCTTCCTTGTATCTGTAGATGTCTTAGATAGAACAGTCTCATAGGCCTTATGATTCATGCTCATCTACTGTCTATGCAATGGCAATGATCGATAGTCTTGCCACAGTGGTCTATCTATGAAATGTACCCTATGGTCTATTGACGGCTCAGCATAAGACCCTATCCATAGGTTGATTCTCACATGAGGAGGCAGGTCGCAAACATGCATATGTGCTCCTTCAATATTCTGATCTACACTAAGTGCCTATAGTGGGCTTGTCTTAGGGTTATCATCATGGTGACTCATGTTAAACATTTCTGGACCCGCACCTCTAATAGTATCCATCATGTGGCATTCTTAATCATCTTGGGGGCATGGCATGGCTCTGAAGACATGAAAGGTCACCTATTGATCTTGAACTCTCATGGTTAGTTCACCTTTCTGCACATCGATAAGTGTTCTACATGTCGCCAAGAGTGCATTTTGTAGGAGAAAAGCAGGATTTCCCGCAATGCCTATGATGTCGGCAACCACGACACTGTTGAGCTCGCAGTTTGTAGAGAGTATGGATAGTCCCATGAGGGAACTTATATGAGAATAATGAAGTCTCCAACTAGTATGTGACACTGAGAATGATTAAATGCCACACTACACCTATGGCAAGGTCCGACCTTAAACCTGTTTGGGTTCAGAATGGTGCTTTACTGATGGTAGAATAATACCAAGGTTCAAAAGAGGAACCACTTATCTTATAATGCATAAATCAAACATAACAATTCATATTGAATACAAAAGACATCGTATATTCATTAATTACAATGAGTAAAGATAGATTAAATTCAATTAGATGTAGTCAAATCTAGCCTAATGTAAGTCTTCGATGTCTGACCAGATGTACAGGATGACCGACCAAACTTGCTGCGTAGTCTAGAAAGTGTAGAGATGCAGGGTCGTATCCTTACACATCAATCACCACATCACCAAAGAAAATGACTAGGATCATAATAACAAATAATGATAAATAATAGATGTTTAAGCGTAAAAGAAACAAAACATAAGCTTGAAGTCATGCACGTCTATTTTCATGTGGTACGTGGAATTGTATCCCGAATGCAGACCATATTACCATCCATTCAAAATCGACAATGGAATTTATGTCAATCTTTCCATCCTATAGACCACAAAAATAGATTGCTTTGTGTAGCTAGTTAAACGGCCGAGATTACTATTTGACGAATACATGTCCGGCCAGACATGCGACATCACACAAAACAGTGAACTGAGGATACAAAACTTAAATATTAACTGCCCTCAAGCTGTACCTCAAAAGATACATGGCTCTCAGAATACTTCTGCAAGTCAAATGAGTAGTTTGGTCTTGTACTGGAGTACTATAGTTGTGTCTCGGTTTTGAAGATCTAGAAGAAGGCAACGGTCGGAGGTTTTTTAGGGCTGATTTTTTTCTCTGAAGACAATCAGTCTAAGGTCTCTAAATTTCGATGTTAAAAATATTCAAACTCTTTTTTTCCCCTTTGAATGTGAACCTCCATTTTTATTGTGATTAGGTTTCATTTTAGCAAAAAAAATCTTCTATGATAAGGGAAACATCTTATTTTAGCAAAAGGTACTTATGAAAGGTATTTTTTAAACATGAAACTGATGTTTTATAGGATTTGAGCTTAAAAAAGAAAAAGATTGTAACCTTATGGAAAACTGTAAATCGAAGCATATACGATCAGACATTTAATCATGTCCGGCCGGACATGACTGACATATGTCTGGCAAAACATTGACTATATCTGGCCAGGGGTATTTCGGAGTTTCCTAGTACTAAAATTTGCAACTCCTCAAAATTTTGGACGCAATGTTATAAGATACTCATCATCAGACTAGATGTAAAAATACAGTGTCTACAGCTGCCCCCACTTTGGTAGGTTTGAGCATGTATTTTTACTTACATGATCTACCGGGCATCGCTAGACTTACCTTGAGGTATGAGCCATCAAGCTTGTCGATGCCTTAATTGGAGATACTTTGATCTCTATCTGAACTTTTGTGGTTGATGTTCAGACCCTCGAGTCCTCCGGCACTTTGATTATGAGATGCTTTGATTTCGCTAGGCTGCATTCACATCTCCAACTATTGATAGACTCGCATGCCTCCGATACTTCGATCTCGCCAAGCTTCATTCCCAACTCCAACAGTTGATGGACCCGCAGACCTCTAATGCTTCGATCTCACCAGGCTTCATTCCTAGCTTCAACTATTGACAGACCCGCAAGCCTCTGATGCTTCGATCATTAATGAGATTCTTCGATCTCGCAAGGTTTCATTCCCAGCTCCAATATTTGATAGACCCGCAGCCCTCCGATTCTTCGATTGATAATGAGATGATTCAATCTCACCAAGCTTCATTATCAGCTCCAACAATTGATAGACTCACAGGCCCCCAATGCTTCGATCAATTATAAGATGTTTCGATCTTGCCAAGCTTCATTGTTAACTTAAACAATTGATATACCAATAGACCACCGATGCTTCGATCAGTTTGAGGTGTTTCGACTTTTGTAGATATGATAGTATATTCTGTATGCCAAGTTATGTCAAATATAAAAAGCTTAGTCTGTCTTATTCTTTTTCACTTCGTCTAAAAACACTTTCGTAAAGGATCCAGAGAAAACTCTGATCTCAGGCGATTTTCTTACACCATATATCACAAATGGCTTCCTTGAGATTTTCTGCTTCTGACCGTGCTCCAAAGAACCTGCATCTCCCCTTCGTCCCTACTCTGGATCGAGTCTCAGGGTGCCAAAAATCATTTGGAGTTGAATATAGGGACTTCATCCATACTCATTTTGCTTTGGGTGATCATGCATGCTCATTCGTGGACCTAGTAAGTTCCATTTCCTTTCTTTTTTAGTTCACGCAATTTATGTTCTGAACTTCAATTTATATTCGACCAGACATTATGTAATGTCTGGCCCTGATTATAAAATATCTGACCGGATAAGATAATATGTCTAGCTAGCCTTGGTTTTTATGTCCGACAAGTCTCTGTAACTTCCATTTTACTATCCCTATGGGTTTTCTGATATTGGTTTCATCTTTGACAGCTTGATGCGTCTCGCTTAAAGGTTAATGGCTGCCCTGCAAGTGTTCGGAGATAGGGTTTGAACCGTTCTTCCTCTGCATCCCCGCTCAGGCAATGAAACATGATAAGAGAGGATTACATGCCTTGATTGAGCAGTGGATGTATACTACCCAAACATTCTACCTTCCCGTTGGTTATCTGACCGTTACACCCTAGGATTTTGCCTACTTGACTGGTATCCATTGCGACGGTCATCTCATTGAGTTTGATTGTAGCATGTTACACCCTACAGTGTGTCTGGTTTTATTCAGTAGCGATTGGGGGTCACCCTCAGGGTTCGTTCTGGCGTAGTGGTCTATGAAGGGTTATACAGCCATTGGCAATGATGGACGCCTACCCGATAAATCAAGATAGACCAACTAGTGAGGTTAATTTTTCTTTACATGCTTCGTTGTGCCCTGTTAGTTGACGTGACCACTTTAGTCGACTTATGCCTCTTGCCTCCGCTTCACAATTTGGACACAGTGCAAGAGTGGCATTGAGAATCTCATACTTTGGTAGCCATCTACCAAAGACTATACCACTACTGACACGAGCACTTAAATGTTCAGGGCTATGGCTTTCTAGTCAAGGTAAAGGTGGTTGCCTCTTTTTATTGTTTTACTGCTTAATGATAATTTCTGATCCTCCTCTTGCTATCACAGGCTTGGGCTTATAAGTTCAACATACTAGCTCGACTTTTTCTATCTCCAGGGAAGAGGTTAGATTCCTGGGCTTATCTCGCTTGGGTGAGTTCGTAGTAGGATCCTCTGAATCTCATGACTTATCCATGCATTGGGCTCGTCTAAATGAGCTTAGCTGCGATATGGTAAGTTTCTTTCAATCTTGCTTTTCTGATTCTACTTTTTCCGCTTGTTGACTAACGTTTTCCTTGTTCCATTTGTGCAGCTGAACATAGCCTGAAGGTGGACTCCATTTGATAATCTCCCGGGATCTATGCGTTCCTCTTTTGAGAAGAATGGCTTGCGTCTACTTCTGCTTGGTACATATGACACACTCATAAAATGGTTTTTTACTCCCAAGTATAAAAGTGTCGAAGTAATAAAATAACTCGGTAAGTCTGGGGTTGATCCATAGTGAATAGATTTAGTAAAATAAAATAATAATTCGAGTGAATAAAAAGATTGAATTGTTTGAAGTGATTGACAATTTTAAATTGAACTGCAACAATAAAATAAAATACTGGGGGTTAGGGGATCCACTGTTAATATTTCAAATTTAGAAAACTTACTTTTATAATATATTAATTATTATTATTACTCAGTTAATTTATTTCAAGAATTAATTATTCCAAAATATATAAAACCAACCATAAAGGCAGTGATAACATTTGTCTATAACAAGTTCAGCTAGGTACTCAAATATACCAAAAAAATAAAACCAGCCTTATAGGCAGTAACAAAGTTTGTCAATAATTAATCCAGATTTAAATTAAATATTAGTTTTTAAATTACAATTCATATATTATAATAAGTAAGATTAATCCATATATTTATATTAAGAGTAACCCTTTACCCCAACAGGATGGAATTAACTACTCATACTTTGAATAAAAACACACATAATTTTATTACTGAAAGAAAAAAATTACAATAAAGCTTGAAAAATAAAACACACAGGAGTTGGAACCCTTCACAAAATTTTAGAGAGAAACGTGTGAAGGAAGTTGAGGAAAAACTGAGGTGTTGTGTACTTTTATTTATAGAGGTGCTTGACATATCTCTTGCATGCAAATTGCAAGCAATCTCTTTCACAACTTTCTTTTTCTCTTTTGCTTTTCTGTTCTTTTTTTTATTATTATAAATTTGGTTGACATCACGGACAACTCTTTTTTTAAATTATTTATATATATATATATAATCTTGTTGGGACCTCTAGTATAATATATAAAAAAATATTTTATATATAAAATCTTGGTACGTCCTCCAAAATATATTACATATATATAATAATAATAATAATAATAATAATAATAATAATAATAATAATAATAATAATAATTATAATAATAATAAAGAACATGCGTGGGTAAATACACCATAAGCTCATTTTATCGCCAATCTAAACATGGTGAATGATTTCCAAGTTTGATTTGAATATAATTGTCACATTGTTTTGGGTTCCTGGATCTTGAAATTCAGATATCACATCTATTTTTCTGTTGAGTATCCGAAGCAGTATTTTACCTATACAATAAATAAAAATCACAATAAAATTTTATAAAACATAAATATAATTATTATTTGACAAATAAGATAATTTTAGAGGATTAGTGAAATTATAAGCATAAAATGATTAGTTTCTCTTTTATTAAGTGTAGATTGTTTAATGTTCATCACACCCCCTAACCAGCTTATTACTAGTCCCTAGTAATTTAAGAGAAAACTAAAAAAAAAATTATCCAAGTCAGTAATTGTTTTCTTTCTTTCTAAATTATCAAATAAGTAAATTCAGCTGTACTTTTTACCATTCTTCCATACACACATAAAACAAAGTATCAATCAATTCATTGTACCCACAATATTCACACGTCTTGTTGAAAAGATAGTAATATTTTTATCCTAAAATTATATTAGAGTTCACACCTTTTTTGCAATGAGAGTTTATTTATAAACATAAAATTATTTACAAAAATAATAATAATACATCTTGAATTCTTATTTATTTAGTCATGAACTAACTCGATTATTCTAGAGGATGATGTAGCAAATGATTGAACCTATGTATTGATTGCCAATTTAATTGTTCAAGTTTTATTTCAGTTTATTTATACTCTCTTGTGTTTAATACCTCTAGTTTGTTGAAAACAAATTGAGATGATGTATGTTTAGAATTTATTGCTCGGGAGAGGGGATTTTGAATAGGATCTAGAGAATATAACCTAGGAGATTTGTAGAGTTCGGAAGAATCTATAATGCATTTGAAGTCATTAACAAAGAATCACAAAGCGTAATGAGTTATTGATTACTAGATTTTTATAGGGATGTCGAAGTCTGTAATTGATAATATTTGCACTCGGGAGTTAGAATAATTTAGGGTTCTTGGCTTATAAACAATGCAACCAAATAAATATTGATTGGCATGACAAATACATAGAGGAAAACCTGGTGAAATCAAACTCTAGAATCTCTCTTATCTTAGTTTATCTTTATCAAACATTTTGTTTCTTAGTTATTTAGTTTTTAATCTAAATAAAGTTAGATTTACTAATTATAATACTTAGTGTGAGTTGAATACAATCCATGTGGGTTCAACACTCTTTCACTAATCTTTACTAAAACCTGACACCGTACAATTGCGGTATGATATAAAATATCGCAACAAGTTTTTGGTGCCGTTGCCGGGAATTTTTAGTGTAATTCACATTAACAGGTTGTTTGATTGATTTGAAATGGTGACGATTCTAAATTTAAAAATAAGTAAATAAAATTATTCCCAATTAGATTTAAGAAAATTCAATATTAAAAACTATCTACGGTTGTGATTTCTTCCAATATCATTTTAAAGATGAAGTGGTTATCTTAAAGTTGGGTAATATATTGATTTATTAACCTGGAACACTAAATTATGTGTAAGCCTCTGTCGATGGTCAGACACAAATACTCAGTTTAACCCAATTGAAACATATGTCTATGTCAACCAAATTATCTGGATTCATTAAATTTAAGTTCCAATTATGGTTACCCCATCCCGACAAGTATATGTCTATCCTGTAAGGAAATCTATTAAAGGGTTATATATGCTCAAGGAAGATCGTGGGCTATTAAGTCTAAGGCTGAAACCTAAAATCCCTATGTCTAGTTCATTTTAGATTTACCAGATCAATTTTATTAGTGGCCAGTTAATAAAAAGCATTAAGATTAAGACTCAATAAATAAATCTTTATATTACCCAAACTATAATCTAACCCCTTATAAACCGGTGATATTAAAAGTCATCACAACCCCAGATAACTAATTTAGTTACAACACATAACTAGGGCTAGTAGAAACTTGAAAATAAAAGACATAAAGTAAAAATGCGGTAAAGTAAATACTGAAAAGTAAATTACAATAAAATAAAATGCTAAGGTAAAAGGAATTACTTTTACTACTACTAATTTAGATATCTCCCATATATAATATATAAACTTATGATAACATTACCAACCAGCCATATAGGCGGTATCCTGATTAAGTCAAATTAAGTCCAACCAGCCATTAAGGCGGAACCAAAATAAACCTGCCATATAGGCGGTAAGAAAATTTAATTACCAACCGACCAATCTGGCGGTATCCTTTTTAAGTCAATATTTTAAATAGTGAATATATTATATTTAAGGGAGATTAATCTAAATAGCAATAGTAAAAAAATTACCTTTCACCATAGCTGGGGAAGTTACCTCCTCATGGTGAATAGTAAAAACTGTAAAAAGTAAGAAAGTAAATTACTATTATTACAAAAAGTAATTAAAATTGTTTACAAAACTAAAAACTAAAAACTAAAAGAAACTAGAGAGAGAAACTCCCTCTTCACATCAAAGAGATGAGAGAGAGTGGTGCAACTGAAACTGGAATTTCGCGCTCTATTTATAGGGGTCAGTAGGGGTCCGGCATCGCGACCCCCAGCTCACGTCGCGATGCCCGTTTTGTCGATGTGGCGCGCTCTGGTTCGTCGGCTGCAGATTCTGGATAAGGTGATAAGGTGACACGTGGCAATGTGGTTGGGCCTCAATTATTATGACACATGGCGGCTTCTGATTGGTCGGCTCAGATTCTTATCCGCCACGTGTCAGATATGGATAAGAGAGCCAATAATTGATGCTGACGATGCGACATGTGGCAATTTGACTATCGGCACCATAGAATCGCGACTCGTGGCATGCTATGATTGGTTGATGATGACATGGCAGTGAGGTGGCATGTTGACTCGGTCAACCTGGTGACGTGGACGATGACATGGAAATGACGTGGAGTGACACATGGCGATGGTGACTGTCGGCATCGTAGGATGATGACACGTGGCATGGCGCATGTTAGCAGATCGGCTGTGATGGTGACATGTGGCACGGCGCACGTTAGCAAAGTCAAATTTTCTCAGATTCTGATTTGTAGACCCGGCGCACGTTAGCACTGTTCGACGCATGTTAGGCGTCTTGACGCCAAAGGCTTACGCGTCGTGACACGCCAAAATTACCAAAATGCTCTTTTTGCCAATTTTCACTATTTTGCTCCAAATCACCTCCAGAATGTCCTGAAACTTTATTTATCTACAAAATAACACAAAACACATCAAAATATTCACAAAACTCAAGAAACTATACAAAATATTAGGTTAAATGAGTGGGAAATAGTGATAGATTTACCACTCATTAATGGGCCAATTTGATTCGATTCGTTTAATAAACGAATCTAATACGAATTTGAGCTCATTGATTCATTTATTCGTTTAGGATTCGTTTTATTATTTTTAGTTACCAATTCTTGTTAATTTTCAATTAATATTCGAGAAATTATATATAATTATCATAGAAAAAGTATTATTTTCGATATTTGGTGAGGTATTTTTAGTAAATATATTAATTACATATTTCATATGTATATATTTATGAAGAATTAATGTAAATCGAGTGTGGTAAATTATTTTATTAAATAATATCATTGACTAAACGAATATTCGTATTCGATTCGTTTAATAAACGAATCGAATACGAATCCTGATATTAGGATTAGTTTAATAAACGAATCGATTACGAATGCATCACATTTTGATTCGATTCGTTTAGGATTCGATACAAATTCAATTCGTTAATTCGTTTTGCCACCCCTACTGAACAATGCGCCCATGCACTATTCACACACACAGTGCACGCGTGCACTGTTCACGCGCGTACATACGCGCGTGCACCGATTTTGTTTTCGCTCATTTTTTAGCATCCGGACTCCGATTCAGCCCCTAATTTTTCCTATATACTCGTAATGAAATATAGTATTTCATTAAATGATTTAAAATTACACCCATAATTGATTTCCATGGGTTAGACCCATTTCCGCTGTCCGGGGCACTGATCCGACCCTAGGGGTTCTACAACTGTCCCAACATAATGGTACCAGTAGCAAAGGCTTAACCACACAACGCATATTTTGAATCTATGCCGTAGTAATTTTTAATTTAATTATGCATAAGAAATATTGGATATGTATTGCATGTTTTAAATTAAAACTTTAACCTAATTAAGTCAATGACTTGATTGTCATAAATCTTCTGTGATTTGGTGATTACTTTTTTAATAGTATTGATAATGTTGTAGCATTATTGGATGGTCTGTCTTGTCAATACAGAGATGAATGAGTTCTTACTACTTATATCCAATATCGTCATTAGTGTGAGTGTATAAGTACTCGAAACTTAGGTCGCTCCGGTAAAATATTAGATGTAGCGTGATGAGATAACGTAGTCGCCCAATATCGTCATTAGTGTGAGGGTGTACATACGAAGCTCATTAGTGCACATTGATAAGTATACACGTCTTAATCCAATATCGTCATTAGTTTGAGGATAAGAAACGGTTCAGGACCAAACCAGGAGTCACATGAAGTGATTGACCTTGGAGGTCTACCTAATGAGTTTATAAAGGCCAATATCGTCATTAGTGTGAGGCTGGAGTAAATGTCATGGGATCTACTTCCCGCTATGAAATTTTGATAGTCAAATTTCTATTTTTCCATTAAGGGAGATTACGGAATTACGTAAAGTAGTGGGAGGACACTAATAGATTTAAAATTCCATAATCAATTAGTGTTATCACTTTTGAAATGAAAATTGTTCTGCTACTCAAAAATATTGTCTTGTAGATGGCTGCCACTAATCCATTGATGAAACTTTTGGATTCTAATAAGCTAAAAGGAGCCGAGAACTATTTTGAATGGGAAATGAACATACGCCTTGTCTTGGAGTATGAAAAGTTTACTTATGTCACGATCAATCCACTGCCTATTGATATCGATCCTGACTCTACTCTAGAAGAGCGAGAAACTTTTGATAGATGGAAGGATGATAACCTGAAGGTGAAATAATACATCTTGGGATTGATGGTTCCAGATTTGTTGAGACATTACATTGAAGTACCAGATGCTTGGAGCATCATGCGAACACTCAAGGAGTTGTTCGAGGTAAATCAAGAGATGGAACTTTATCGAAGGTCTAAGGAATTATTCCGTGTTGAACTCAAGGAGGGAGGAGCTGTCAGCACTCATATTTTGAACATGATCGACCAGATTCGATATCTGGAATGACAGGGCATTTTGTTTGATGAACGTCTGGGCCGTAATTTAATTTTATCTTCTTTGCCTGGTTCTTATATTGGCTTTGTATTAAATTTCCATATGCATTCGATATAAGCCACATATGAAGAACTTCATAACATACTACGCACGGCGGAGCAAGATTTGAAGAAAGGCAACCCCACACTGTATCTCCATGGTGGAGCTGGCTCTTCAAAGACTTATGGGAAGTCAAAGAAAATATAGATGGGGAAGAAGAAGATATCAAAGAATAACTCCAAGAAGCGCAAAGGCACAAAATCGAAAGTAGTTCGTGACCAATGTCTATAATGCAAGAAGTCTGGACATTGGAAGAATGATTGTCCAGAGCTAAAAGGAAAAGCAGGACCCTCAGGTACGCTTTGTATTTTTTCGATTATTGACATTTCATCAGCCTTAGATGCAAATAATGGATGGGTGTTAGAAACTGGCAGTCCTACTCATATTTGTAATTTCCTGCAGGAAATGATGGTTAAAAGAAGGCTAAATAAAGGGGAGATCCAGCTTAGAATTGGCAATGGCGAGACATTAGATGTCAAGGCCATATGAACAGTTGTTCTAGATCTCCCAAATGGATGTAAATTAGATTTGCATGACTATTATTATGTTCCCTCACTTATCAGAAAAATAATATCACTGCCAATATTAGATAAATAGGGATATAAAATAAACATTAAGGATGAAACTTTATGTTTGTATGCTAAAGAAAATTTATTGAAATGTGAATGTTCTTTATCAAACGGTCACTATGTTTTGGAAACATGTAGAGATGTCTTTAATATAGAGAAAAATACAAGTAGGAAGTCTGAGTTAAATAATACTGAATTATGGCATATGAGATTGGGCCACATAGGTGTTAGACGTCTATCCAAATTGGTAAAGGATGGTTTGATTGAAAATCTTACCTTAGATCCTTATCTGATTTTTGAGCATGTATCCAAGGAAAGATGACAAAGGCCCCATTTCAAGGTGTTGGACACCGTGCTGGAGATTTACTAGAGCTAATACAAAGCGATGTGTGTGGTCCATTAAATCATGCCTCTCATGATGGTTCCACATACTTTGTAACTTTCACAGATGACAAGTCTAGATATGGATATGTCTATCTGATGAAACATAAGTCGTAAACATTTGACAAGTTCAAAATATTCTGAAACAAAGTAGAAAACAAACCAGTAAATTCATCAAATATCTTAGATCAGATCGAGGTGGTGAATACATGAGTGAAGAATTCAGAAATTATTTAAAGGAGAATGGAATTCTTGCCCAATATAGCCCACCAGGAACACCTCAACATAATGGAGTGTCTGAGCGTAGAAGTCGTACTTTATTTGATATGGTGTGAATGATGATGAGCTATACAGATCTTCATTATTACCTTTGGGGTTATGCTTTACAAACTATCACCAACATACTTAATAGGGTTCCATCGAAAGCTATTTCTACGACCCCCTATCAGATATGGTTCAGTAGAAATCCAAGTCTTAGACATTTAAAGATTTGGGGTTGTCTTGCATATGTTAGAATTGCACGGCGAGATAAACTAGCACCCAGAGGGTATAAATATAGGTTCGTTGGATATCCTGATAATTCCATGGGATATCAATTCTATGATTCCGAGAAATGAAATATATTTGTTGTTCGCTTTGTAACTTTTCTTGAAAAGTAATTTTTGAGAGAAAATGGGAATTGTAGAGAGATTAAACTTGATGAGTTTGATCCCAACATTAAGGAACCTGAGATGGAACGAGAGATCCAACTAGGTGAAGGATCTACAACACAGGTTCTACGTAAGTTGAATAGAGTATCAAAGCCTACTGAGAGACCATTTTTAACATCTGATGTGAGCCTTAATGTTCTCATCTTGGAGGAAATAGATCCGACTACGTATACATAAGCGATATTGGATATCGATTCAGGAAAATGGTAGGAAGCCATGAATTCCGAAATGGATTCAATGCATGCCCATCAAGTCTGAGACTTAGTTGAACTTCCTGAATGAGTTAAACATATTAGCTGTAAATGGGTTTACAAAATGAAGCGAGGGCCCGATGGAAAGGTGGAAACCTTTAAGGCCCAACTAGTAGCGAAATGTTAAACTCAACGTCCTAAGATTGACTATGAGGAAACTTTTTCACCAGTAGCCATGCTAAAATCCATTAGGATTCTTTTAGCCATTGCTGCATATGACGACTATGAGATATGGCAGATGGATGTGAAAACTACTTTCCTAAATGGATTCCTTGAGGAGGATATCTATATGGAACAACCAGAGGGTTTCGTATCCAGTGAGACTTCAAACTTGGTTTGTAAGCTCCAAAAGTCTATTTATGGACTTAAACAGGCATCCCGAAGCTGGAATCATAGTTTTGATGAAATAATTAGATTATTTGGATTCATCAAGAACGAGGAAGAACCATGTGTTTATAAGAAATTTAGTTGAAGCATGATATTTTTCTTAATCTTGTATGTAGATGACATCTTTATAATAGGAAATGATATAGGGATGATGCAAAGTGTGAAAGCCTACCTTTGCAAGAACTTCTCCATGAAAGATATGGGTGAAGCTTCCTATATACTAGGTATAAGGCTCAATCGAGATAGAGTTAGGAAGCTTATAGGGTTGTCACAATCGACGTACATAGACAAGATGTTAAAGGTACAGTTTTACCAACTACAAGCAGCAAATGTACCTTTCGATACGGCATACATCTTCGAAGAAAATGGCACCTCAACTGAGGATAGAGAGTTAGGATGTCTAACTTGCCATATGCTTCTTGTATTGGAAGCATAATGTATGATATGTTATGTACTAGACCTGACATCAATTTCGGCGTCAGTATTGTTGGTTTATTCTAAGGTCCCAAGATCAAACAAGACATGAAAACATGCGTGAATACACCAACGAAGATAGCAGAATACTTACATTGATCGGTTATGTCGATTTGAAGACGAATCATGCCCAAAAACGCACTGCCTTTGTAAGCTTACTGCATGCAGTCCACTGCCTCCAAAAATAGAATTTTGAGATGAGAAACGCAGCTCCTAGCTTCGTTGGATGGATCCCGGCTCATGGTCGAACCTCCCTACCACCTTCGCAAGACTTGTAAGTGTGCTAGTACTTGAATTTTCACCATGAAAATCCACTCTTGGCTTCCCTATTGCACGTTTTTCTGGTTCAAAACCAGTGAGCATTTCATGCTTTTGGGTGAGGAGAGGAGAGAGTTTGAGAGAGATTGAAGTTGTGTTAAGTTGAAAATGATTTACCAAAAATCAATTTATATTTATGCCATAAAATTTATTAAATTGATAATAAATTTATGACACAAATCATGCAATGGTTTAGAGTGTCAAACACTCAAACTCCATGCAAGACCATTGAGTGTATTGTCCACAATCTTCATGCAATGCATTAGAATTAAATAATGCATAATATGACATGTGTCATGTGGGCCCCACACGTTTCCAAATGAAAGTGGGCCCACGTGCACTCACGCGTTCGGGTTCGATATTTCCGAAATACCAAGCTTACGTCGCGACGTTAATTCAATCGAATAATTGCGGCTAGCGAAATTATTATTTACGTCGCTAACGAATTAATTCTAAATTAACTCGTTTGCCCGAATTAAAATCTAATTTTAATTCCGCGTTGAAATCTAATTTCGTATAATATATTGAATATATTAATTTACCGATTAATTCCAAATTAATCGTTATCTCTCTCTAGACGATATTTTATCCTAGATAAAATATCTTCGTAATTAATCCTAGATTAATTTTCTCTCTCTTCTGTATAATCCCAGATTATTCAAGAGTGCGAGTTGTGCGTCATCGGTGGATTATCGGGAAGCGACCCATGAGATCCCCGGATAATCTGGCAGTAAATACGGTCGTCGGAGTATCCGAATCACGTACGTACCAAGTACTACGTTCTACCGATTTACGAGACAAGGTCGACTCCTAGCAAAGCACCAAGTCTACCTAATTCTCCGGACATATCCATTAAAGAATATTAAGATCTGTATCAAGCGTAGTATACTAATGTATTGTGCATATCGGCCCAGTATCGGATAGTCACGTGCTAGGGCTGGGGCTGGATAAGTGTCTGCCCCGTCCGAAACACATATCGGATGTCTGGTAACTAGTCTCTATAATCGGATATTCATGACCTGGTCATAATATCACGATTGGATGCGCATCTCTTAAGAGCACTAATACCGTATCCTGCGTGACATCATCTCCACTATGACTGGAGTGATACTTCCGTCTTGACATCACATCCAATACACTACGATTCTCAATATACCCGGCATTGGCGTACACAGAACCGGTTAGAGTCCTAGACGACCTCAACTAAAGTATATCGATTGTCGTAAGCATTAGCGATGTAAGTCTCAGGTTAAGACTATACACACCTACCTTGATTTCGGCCTCCCATAGACACATATTCATAATACCAATGGGATTCCGAGGGGTCTATCCAGAGCGAAGCTGTTTCCCGTACCATCGGTGAAACACGACCTCCTATCGCACTTGCACAAGTATCCAATACTTATATATATGAGAACTATGCCGTTGTGCCCTCACAACGCGCACAAGTGCAATACTAGCCTATTCCGCATTATCGATGTCCAGTCTCGATAATACTACGGCTAGGGATATTTAATGATTAATCCTTCGTGGACTGATACTGTCTCATATCATCTCAATCCAGGAACTAATCATAGGGACCTCTCTTCATTTATATATCTATGGTGATCTAATCACAAATGATGAGAGTGCAATTTCCTTGTTACATAGTTAATTTGCTACAACAACACAATGATCTGTGCAAATAGTGACGCTATGGGTCATATTATCCAACAATCTCCCACTTGGCACATAGCCAGTCACTCGAGTGTCTAACACCCGAACTATGTACAATTCGCTCAAATTGCTGAGGAAAGGTTTTCGTCAGCGGATTTGCTTAATTATCGTCTGACGCGATTTACACGATCATCACATCGCCACGATGTATGATCCGAACGAATCAGATGATATAGAAGTATATATCTGGATCGTCGATGAGACCTTTAATTCTTTAGCCTTGTGCTGACGCCTAGCTCAGCTGCTAACAGAACTATATCTAATCTAATTAGATTTATTATCGACCCAAATGGCTTCTATTGCTGCCTCAGCTGCAGCAATAATCCGCATTTGTTGTTTATTCGGCAACAGTTATCTTGCTCGGAAGATTTCCAGCTCACTGTCCCGTTATTCAAACTTTATAGTACCACAGTATTTAATTGTTTGGAAACTTGTAGCAGTGATCCCAGTCACTTCAAGTTCTCCTTCTCCATAGTTAAGATAGCATCTTTAGTTCTCAGAGATACTAACAGATGTTCTTAACTTCAATCCAGTGACTATCACTGGATTGACCCGATTGTGACTCCATATGCTCGAAGCGTATGAGACACCAATACAAGTACATTTTAAATGTACAATTTCCCAGAGAGTGTTAACAACTCCAAATCTATCCCAGTAGATCTTTATTCCTGAATAAAGGTTGTTACTCCCCAGAATTCTACGGAGAATTTCTATTGAAAGAATATCCATGAAAGCCAAGCTTTCACCAATTGTTTTATGGGAATTTCATTGTCAGTGCCCTCCCACTAACCTCCTTATATACACAAGAATTATTTCGTTTTGAGTTAAATCATAAACCATTATGATTATTTCAAAACGTCAGTTCCAAGAACCTTATGCTTGCATTGATCCAAACATGGATCGAATAACCCGCAAACCTTGTTTGTCGGTTATACAAAATCGTCAGGATGTTGTAAACATCCTCCAAAAGGTTTCCTTTTCAGGAAAGCGATTTTGATTTGTAACTGACATATTTCATAAATGAAATATACAGTTATCAACAAGCATCTTCAAAATGGACTTACCATGGCAACAGGTAAAAGGTTGAACCGTTATTAACACAATGTTGATAACGATACCTTTCCGTCAAAAGCCTAGCTTTGTACGTTGGTATATTGCCATCCATGTATGTCTTCCTTGAAGACGTTTAATGTACCAATAGGCACAATGCCTTGTGGTACAACAACTAGTATCCAAATAGTCGTTATACATGGAATCCATTTCGGACTCATGGCACTTTGCCATAAAAGGGAGTCGATACCTCGTATCACTTCATCAAAACGTAGTCGGTGGATATACCTTCATAAGATTGACATCTTAATGAGGTTAGATCAGAAACCCATACCCTAGGTTGTTTTCTGACTCTATCCGATCTACCCGATTTCTTGTGTATTTGAAGATTAATGGTACAGATTCATCATAGATGAATTGTTTGTGTTCCATTAAGGACTTCGTGCTATGAATAGTATTACTCCGATTTTCATTGAGTATCACTATCCTCCCACTGACCACTGCATATCGGTATTCCTCTCAGGAAAAACCGCATGGTGAGCAACAATCACATTGTTCTCATGTGGGATTTATAAGTACTATACTTATGGTTTCCCTTAGGATAACCTATATTGGCACTAATCCAATTTGGGTTCTTAGTTTGGTATCATCCAAACTTTATGCCTGGCATACCCAAATTATCAGGAATGAGAAACCTCGTTTCTTTCCTGTTCATATCCTATATGATATCTGTCAAACAGATTTACATGGAACCTTATTCTAAATAAGTTTTGCACTGTTAATACATATCCTGTTGAAGGAAACAGTAGCTCAGAGCGACTCGTGATAAACCTTATCATGTCCAACAAAACGGTTTTTAGTTCAGTTCTGACACATCATCAACTGACGTGTCTCGGGAGGAGTCCTCATATGAAAGACTACGTACTCTTTCATGTACATATGAAACTTACTGCTTAAGTATTTTCCAATACGGTCTTACCGTAGCGGAATAATACTACAGCCGATCTGTTTGTATACTTCGTGTCGAAAACTAAGTTTCGTATTTGTGTTCTTCAAAAGAAACACATAACCATAACGTGATGCCACATCCGTTAAGGTCACGAAATATTCATGTTCACATCTAGCCTAGCTAGATATGGGCCCACTTACTTCACCATGAATAGGGCTAACAGATCGGTGGCCCTTTTACTATTACCAAGTAAATAGTATTTTAGGTATTTTACCTAATAAACTAGATTCGTAGACCTTATTTGAATAGTCAAATCAGTCCTAGTATCCACTCTTCAAAAGTGTGGATATACGAGTCTGTTTAATTGTGTCCTAGACAACAATGCCACAAATAAGTCTCTATTGATCAAATCAATTTGAGCTATTTATTTGTCATTTATATGTTTGAGATTTTATTATATTCAAAATATAAATTATGTTATTTACATCTAATGTGTTTATCTCAGTATCATCTTTATATAATGAAACACTTTAGTGTTTTAGAATATAAAGGTTTTATCCGCATCGGATTAAACACTGATATAGAGATAATGTCTCTAGTCAAACTAGTTACATTATAACATTTCCTAATTTAAGTACATACCCAAAGGGTAGTTCCTAAATTTAGGTATCTACGGTCGAAACAGCGACTTTCGTCCCGTTTCCAATTCGCAGAGAAATCTCGGCTTGAAGCCAGTATCCAGCTCACAGCGGATTCTGAACGTCAATACATATATGTATTATGTACCACACTAAGTATTTAAAATCCAATTTTAATACTAGTAGTAAACATAACTTTGACAAATATTTTTAAAGTTAGAGCCTCTCCCTATCTTTAATTCCTTCGTGTCTTCCATATCCAAATGGTAGTCACTTTGGGATATGTCAATTACCTTTTCAATATTTCACAAACCTTTGGCCAAGCCTTGGGTTTTAGAATATCGAAATGATGTGCACCTTGTGCTACATGCCCAATTGCAAACTTTGACTTTTCTCCACTAGAATAGTCAATCAATTCTTAAGAATTATTAATTGCAATTTAATATTTTTAAATCTAAAGATAGATTTATGATAAGTATAATAATTAAGCACTAAAGTCATCATCACATAAATCTTCCAAAGATTATGCTCTACTATTTGCTTAATTATGGGCTTAGTCATAATAAGTTATTTTATCAAATAAATTAACCTATTATTAATTCCCAATTGAAAATTAAATCATTTAAAATTTTAATCCAAGGATTATATATTTTAAATATTCAACCTTTCAATTCTTTCTTGATTTCAATAGTCCAACTATTTAATCAATTTTAATAAGGTACTATTTATTATAATGATTACAATAATCCAAATATTTAATCAAAACTATATTTTATATTGATTACTTTTTTTTTTATAATCCAATTATAAAATCAACTATCATTGAATGAGTTTGTATATAGTCCAACTATATATATTTTTAAAAACAACATAAAATATTAGTCCAACTAATACTTTTGATTAATATGACGAGTAAAATAAAATGAGCGTGTTTAGCGAGTATTCGAACGAATGTTGCAAATTCAATACTTGCCTCCCACTATTTTTCGTCGAGCCTCTAACCCTCTGTCGAGTACTCGGGAAACCGTGTTTCCTAGTGGGCTAGGATCCCGTTAAATATCACACAATCTTGACTTTGGCCAACAAATTGTATGATAATTAACTAGGTAGATCTCGAAGATCAATTGGATCTCATCCAACTCCTAGATCCAGTAGGTGGACATCCAAGTCCCAAACATATATTTTTTTTTTTTTTATATATGCCTATACATCGAATGTATACCCTAACCTTTTTCCTCTGAATCAACTAGGCCTTGGCTTTGGCACAACAAACCTAATGATCCCAGTCAAGCGCGGACCCATTGACATGGAAGCTTCGTAATCAATGTCGTTGGACAAGAAGTGGTCTTGACTTTGGCCAACAAACCACAACTTGGACAAGACACCAATATGGAACAAAGCCTCGTGATTAAAACACATCTTCGAAGGACAAGGGCTTGACTTTGGCCAACAACCCCTGCCAATCTCGGATCTTGAGTAAGAATCACTCAATGGAAGGAAAATAAACGCTTGATATTAACGAGAGGGTTTTTCGCGTGCAAATTGGCTACCAATTTAATTATCTTTGTTAAGGTCTCATCATCATACACCCTTAAACATGCATTCTAAATACATAATAAAGCGAGTATGAAAATAAATAATAATGATATGCGGATGGATACTTAACACATTGATCCTAGATCAAATCTCTCCCTTTCTCACTCAAGCTAGCACTAGTATTACTTCTACCCGTTACACTACACTTCTAAAGAAACCTCATATACATAGAGGGGAATAGGTGAGAAGAGAATACAAAGAGAATAAGGTGATAAGGCTGGACACGCAGGTCCAATTTAATAAATCGAATTTATTACAACAATTTCTAAAATTGCCCCACCAGTCTAATATCCATCCGATATACATTATTCATTCAACACAACCACGTATTCACACACATAAGCTGCTATCAATCAATCTAATCAAATTAATTAATCTGATAATTAAGTGATCATCCAATGTTCAAACAACGATTTGATTTTGTTCGAGTCAAACTCGTTTTTGCGAATAAGTACTTAAAGTACGAATTCATGAATTAAATTAAACTACATCATTAAATCTAATTTAACATGTATTTAATACTAATTCACTATTCAATTCCAAATTAAATATACACTTTTATTTAATAAACCTTTTACGATTTAAATTCCAAATCTAATCGTAACGCGTCTCAAAGACCGATTAACGTCCAACGTCAATTCAATTAAAGTCCAATGGGCTTTTGATTGATTTCTTAAGGCGTGGGCTTTTGGTCAACTCGGGTCAAACCGATAACCAAAGTCCAATCCGGGATTTACCCCATAAGCCCATAAATCAATCTTGGCCCATTAGGCCCAATTGAACTTTAAAGGTTCATAAGTCGCATTTGGGCTTTATGGTCAAGGTTTTGGGCCCAATTGGATCCAATCCATTTGGCCTAAACCAAACTTGATAAATCAAGCCCAATAGGCCCAAATACAACATTTAAATCCAATTTCCAAAATTAGGCCCAAATAATTAAATTCAAAAAATCCAATTTTCCCAATTTAATTACCAAAGTGTATTACATGATCAATCAACTAAATCAACATTTCTAAAACACCATATTAGTCCAATTAATCATGCTTGATTCATTATCATATGTCCAACACACAAATTGAAAAATCAAACCCATCTACATGCTTAAAGGTCTCGGCCAAGGAGTGATTTCATGTCCAATTCGGTTTCAATCCAATTAATCCGCAATCGACATTAAATACATATCCCGAATGATTTCCAATACATCCAATTATCAAAATCAAAATTTACCAAGACATTAGGGCATTAGTCACATTCGGCCAACTCAAAGATTTTGGGGTTTTTGTCCAATTCGAAATCCAATCCAATTCGATTCAAATAAAATCAACCTAATCGATTCTAACTCATCAAATGAATTAAAAATCAAAAAATCCAAGATCCCAAAATCATCAAACATTCGGCCAAGGACAAATATTTGGGGAAAATAATTCCAAACATTTTTCATCAAATTAGTCCAACCAAAATGAAATTAAACATGTTATAAACATACTCAAACAAACAATTTATTCAAATCATGCTCAAATCACATTTACCCAAATTTTAAATCCCTAAAATTTCATGCTTGCAACATTAGCTTGATGCCATTGTTGGTTTATTCTAAGGTCCCAAGATCAAACAAGACATGAAAACATGAGTGAATACACCAACGAAGATAGCGGAATACTTACATTGATCGGTTATGTCGATTTGAAGACGAATCATGCCCAAAAACGCACTGCCTTTGTAAGCTACTGCATGCAGTCCACTGCCTCCAAAAACAGAATTTTGAGATGAGAAACGCAGCTCCTAGCTTCGTTGGATGGATCCCGGCTCATGGTCGAACCTCCCTACCACCTTCGCAAGACTTGTAAGTGTGCTAGCACTTGAATTTTCACCATGAAAATCCACTCTTGGCTTCCTTATTGCTCACGTTTTTCTGGTTCAAAACCAGTGAGCATTTCATGCTTTTGGCGTGAGAGAGAGAGAGAGAGTTTGAGAGAGATTGAAGTTGTGTTAAGTGAAAATGATTTACCAAAAATCAATTTATATTTATGCCATAAAATTTATTAAATTGATAATAAATTATGACACAAATCATGCAATGGCTTAGAGTGTCAAACACTCAAACTCCATGCAAGACCATTGAGTGTATTGTACACAATCTTATGCAATGCATTAGAATTAAATAATGCATAATATGACATGTGTCATGTGGGCCCCACACGTTTCCAAATGAAAGTGGGCCCACGTGCACTCACGCGTTCGGGTTCGATATTTCCGAAATACCGAGCTTACGTCGCGACGTTAATTCAATCGAATAATTACGGCTAGCGAAATTATTATTTACGTCGCTAACGAATTAATTCTAAATTAACTCGTTTGCCCGAATTAAAATCTAATTTTAATTCCGCGTTGAAATCTAATTTCGTATAATATATGAATATATTAATTTACCGATTAATTCCAAATTAATCGTTATCTCTCTCTAGACGATATTTTATCCTAGATAAAATATCTCCGTAATTAATCCTAGATTAATTTTCTCTCTCTTGTATAATCCCAGATTATTCAAGAGTGCGAGTTGTGCGTCATCGGTGGATTATCGAGAAGCGACCCATGAGATCCCCGGATAATCTGGCAGTAAATACGATCGTCGGAGTATCCGAATCACGTACGTACCAAGTACTACGTTCTACCGATTTACGAGACAAGGTCGACTCCTAGCAAAGCACCAAGTCTACCTAATTCTCCGGACATATCCATTAAAGAATATTTAAGATCTGTATCAAGCGTAGTATACTAATGTATTGTGCATATCGGCCCAGTATCGGATAGTCACGTGCTAGGGCTGGGGCTGGATAAGTGTCTGCCCCGTCCGAAACACATATCGGATGTCTGGTAACTAGTCTCTATAATCGGATATTCATGACCTGGTCATAATATCACGATTGGATGCGCATCTCTTAAGAGCACTAATACCGTATCCTGCGTGACATCATCTCCACTATGACTGGAGTGATACTTCCGTCTTGACATCACATCCAATACACTACGGTTCTCAATATACCCGGCATTGGCGTACACAGAACCGGTTAGAGTCCTAGACGACCTCAACTAAAGTATATCGATTGTCGTAAGCATTAGCGATGTAAGTCTCAGGTTAAGACTTAACACACCTACCTTGATTTCGGCCTCCCATAGACACATATTCATAATACCAATGGGATTCCGAGGGGTCTATCCAGAGCGAAGCTGTTCCCGTACCATCGGTGAAACACGACCTCCTATCGTACTTGCACAAGTATCCAATACTTATATATATGAGAACTATGCCGTTGTGCCCTCACAACGCGCACAAGTGCAATACTAGCCTATTCCGCATTATCGATGTCCAGTCTCGATAATACTACGGCTAGGGATATTTAATGATTAATCATTCGTGGACTGATACTGTCTCATATCATCTCAATCCAGGAACTAATCATAGGGACCTCTCTTCATTTATATATCTATGGTGATCTAATCACAAATGATGAGAGTGCAATTTCCTTATTACATAGTTAATTTGCTACAACAACACAATGATCTGTGCAAATAGTGACGCTATGGGTCATATTATCCAATAAGTATGACCAGCCGATATTAATCTGATCCAGGTAATGATCATTGGACAGCCGTGAAACATATCCTAAAATATCTTAAAGGCACCAAGGATAAGTTTCTGATATATGGAGAAGATGAGCTACAAGTTAAGGGTTATACAGACTCCGACTTCCAGGGAGATCCAAATGATAGAAAATCTACATCATGATACATATTTACCCTTAACGGTGGTGCGATTAGTTGGCGTTGTTCAAATCAAGGCTCAACAGTTGATTCCACCAATGAGGTAGAATTTATAGCGGCTTCAGAAGCTGCTAAAGAAGCTGTTTTGATTAGAAATTTTATCACAGAACTTGGCATTGTGTCTAGTATTGCGGATTAGATCCCATTGTACTATGATAATAACGGAGCCATCGCACAGGCTAAGGAGCCGAGGGCACATTCCAAGTCTAAACACATGGAAAGGAAATACCGCGTAATTAGAGAGATTATTGAACGAAAAGACATAGTGGTCTTGAAGGTTCAAGGACAAGACAACATAGCAGACCCGCTTACAAGGACCTTACCTCCTAAGTTATTCGATAAATATGTGGAGGCGATTGGACTACGGTACCATCCAGATGGAACTAAGCAAGTGGGATTTTGATAGAGTTGGTGCTTGGAGTGCCAATCTGATTTGTATATTTTATTATTTATTAATAAAATAACTATATTTTTCATTTCATACCTTATTAATGGTATTGTCATTATGCGTATTAGATTGATGTATAGATATGGTAAGAATGACATCGACCTTAGAATAGTTTTGACGCTAGGTGTAAACTATTCTTAAAGTAATATTCTTAGTCGTTGGTTTTGGAATACGGTCAAAACCCTATAACCTATAAGACTAGCACATGTCGTACATTGGAATTGGAGTTCCAATGGTTTAATACGATGTACCATGAGTTTTGGAGACTCGTAAAGAAATGTGCATATTCGTTAGAGGGAATACTGAATGACTCATAGGTGATTCCTAATAGTTGGAAGTACACACCACCATCAATAGGAATCTCCTCGAGTCGATTTTCATATGTAATCCTTTGACTATAGGATAACATTGATTTTGTGTGAGATCCTCCACACTTTGATGCCATGTATGTCATAAACCTTTCAAAGTATGACCTCTAGATGTTCATTGGGTGTGGACCAATGCACTAAGTAATCAAGTGCGAAGCACTATAGGATCTGTCAGACCGTATGTGTACCATAATGGGTTTAGGTATCCATTTGAGTAAGTCATGATTCTTAAATATTTTGGCCAAAGCTGATCACCTAGGGTGGATCGCATCAGTTGTAAAGAATCATGGACATGTCGACATGAGATGTGCGCCTTGGAAACTTGACGGAGTATTCTATATTTCCTAAGCACAACTCCCTACGACGGAGGGATTGTTAAACATATGTGATGACCTCGACTTGTATAGTTCAAAAAGGTCGTTCGTTTTCTTCACGAATTCGGAGGTGGCCGAATTGCGTACATATTAGCTAGGCTTAAACGTGTCTGAACTTAGAGAGTCCCAATATGAAGTGTACTCATTGAGCACTTGGGTAGCTGATTATTTTTTTATAAAAGATAATATTCGATATTATAATTATCAACAAAGATAATCAAGTGTTATTGGATAATATTGATTATTTACTTTGACCTAATTGGATTAATTCAATAATTACACAAAGGCTTAATTGTAAAATCATAATTATCTCTACCATTTGAGGATATTATGGTAATTGTAAGTATGTAATAATAGGTGGTTTTGACTTGATTTAATTGGATTAAATCATAATGGTAAACATTGCACTAATCCATTTCATAATCTTTGGCTTGATTTAATTGGATTCAATTAAAGTGGGAGACAATGGAGATTAGTCACACCTAATTATACATATTTGGACAAACTATATTAGGCCCACTAAAAAGTTGATTACAACTTTTATTAATTAAAAATTACCTAAGTTTTGCTATAAATAGCAAGCTTTAGGAAGGTTTTAATTACAAGTACAAATACAAGCAAATTCTTAGAGAAATTAGCCTAAGTTAGAGAAGTGTTTAGAGAAGCTTGTGAGGTCTCTAAAAAATTTCATCTAGGGGAAATCAAAATTGGATCTTGGAGTGAAGCTTGGAAGTATTGGAAATAAGATTGGATCTTGAAGTCAAGCTTGCACACCTTGGAGGTTCTCTAACAATTTCAACAAATGAGTGGTGGAATGGATCTTGCGTCAAACTTACTAGGTAAATTTTGATCTTCTCATATGCTATGTTTATTTGTGTATTAGATGTATGATCACATAGCTTAATGTTGAATAAGGCTAATCAATTGTGTTAGGATACTTTAGAAGTATAAACACAACATGTTTGTAATTAGGTCAAAGATGTTCATGTTGGACATGGAACAATTAATTAGAGTTTGGAACTCTAGATTAAAGCGTAGAGCTATGGCTACCATTCTAGAATCACTTGACCACCTTTGGGTGACCTAGAATTGTTCACGAGACATTTCTTACCGGGATTCTAATTTTGTTTATGTATTGGATTCAAAATTTACGTAAATACGTATTTAGAATAAATTTATGTTTTTGTAAAAATATTTAATATTTGAAAAACTTGATTTTTATTCTATAACATGTGTTAATTTTGGTTTTGAAATTAAAAATTAATTTTGGGTATTTTTGAAGTATTTAGGGAAGACCGGAAGTAATTAGGGTGAGATACCATAATTACATCAGCTCTCTGGAAATTTTCCAGAGAGCTGAAGCTTTGAGTAACAAAGAAAAAAAAAGGATGGCTGCTAAACAGTGCGCGCGTGCACTGTTCAAGCACGTATGTACGCGCGCGCGTCCATTTTTCTTTTCGCTCATTTTTTATCATCCGGACTCCGATTCAGCCCCCGTTTTTTCCTATATACTCGTAATGAAATATATTATTTCATTAAATTATTTAAAGTTACATCCATACTTGATATCCATGGGTAAGATCCATTTCCGCTGCCTGGGACACCGATCCGACCCTAGGGGTTCCACAACTGTCCCAACAGCGTTGCGATGCGAGCACGATAACAGGGATGCATCATCTCACACCAATGCCAACTCTTTTGATAAAAAAACACCACCATATTATCATTCTCAATATAGTTACTTCCCCAAACTATAATTTGTTCCATACCCAACCAAAGACATAATGAGGTCCATGAAATTAACACATCAAATTCCTAAGTCTTAACTCATCTCAATCCTTGCACTATTGATGAAGATAAACCTCAATCTAAGAATGGTTAACATCAAAATATACCATATCGTGCATAATGGTCATGAATCATGCTTGGATCTTCCATGGATATATATGGAAAACTTGAAATTTCATGCTTGGATTACTTGAAAAGGACTAGAGTGAGATTAAAAGTCTTACATTGCTTCTATTAGATCTAGAAATGACAAGGAAACAATAAATTACCAAGTCTTGGGGAGCTTCTTGAATGAACCAAAAATGGAGAGAATGAGAGGGTGTTTGGTTGTGGGTTTTAGATGAAGAGAGAAGAGGAACAAGATCAAGTATTTTAAGCCAAGATTTTGTTGATTTTTTTATTACTAAAATAATAATAAATATAAGCCTATATGTTGAAATTATGGTATTCCCGTCACAGTATAGTGACCCAAGGTTAAAGTCCAAATTTGACGTAGTTCTATACAAAATTTAGGAAAATGCTTAACATAAAGTTGTAGCCCCATGTATGAGCTTTCCATTGGTACCAAAATCACTAGAAAAATATATATGTAGCCCAAAATATAGTCAAAAAACTGAGGATTATTCATGAAAGTCAATAAATTAAAAATGGTACTTAAACTTTTGAAAAATTATTCTGAACTCCCGGGAAGGGTTATAGGGATTTCTAATCCTTTAATACATGATTATATGCATAAAAACATATCATGCATGAACAGAATGACTATAATAGACATGTTATGATAATCGGGGTGTTACATTCTCCCCTCCTTAAATATGATTCCTCTTCGAATCCAAACCTAAGTTAAACAACTAAATACTTGTAACTAGTTCTACCTACATAGAATAGAGGACTTACTTGGAGCTGATGGAACCACTGCAGTCATTAACATTTAAACATTACTCTAATACCAAATTTGTCACTTCCTAGTACTTTCAGGACATGACCAGCATGAGACAGTGTTACCATCTCCATAAGCCTTTGACTTGAACATACATAAAGTGTCATGATATATGAATGAATTGTTTGGTTCTGAATACGTGTATGTCTGATATAAAAATAAACATGAATTACCTATAGCCTGAAAATATAACAATATAAAACGTACACTTGAACATGTGATTCTTGATCCTTGAAGCATAGATAAATCTTGAAATATGAAACATAAATTTTGATTTTTGGAACTTATCTATAACTTATGTATTGTAATTGCGGGCTATGAAACATTAGTTGTAAGCTGTAAAATATAGACTACAAACATGATAAGTGAAAACTTATGTTGTAAACATGACACATGGAACACATAAACTATGGACTGTAAACATGAACTGTAACCATGAAGCGTGACATGGAAATCATGAAACGTGGACCGTGAATCATGATATGTAAACTGTAAGATATGAAATGTACGCTATACAACGTGACTTATAAATCATGACACGTGATCTATAATTTATAAACTTCAGCTGAAACCATGATTTTTAACTGAGAAACAAAAAACATGACTGAAATCATAACGAGTAAATTGCAAATCAGGAACATAAAATGAAAACCATGTAATATGACCTGTCAACCATGACTATAAAATGTAAATATGTCTATAGGTTGTAAACATGGTCTGAAAACTGTAAACATGAATTACAAACTGTAGACTGTAGGCTATAAATTGAAAACGTAATTGTAGCTGAACTGTAAAGTGAAAATCATAAACTAAAAGCATATATTTTATAAAACTATTATGAAAACAACACCAGTATCGTAACTTGGGAGCGTGAAACCTACTCGATAAAACCTAGCACAACATAAGTAGGGAAACGTGAAAATTTACATGAATAAGCCTTAGAAGGTTTCTAAAGAACTATTAGGTGAGCTGAAGCTGAGCATACTCAAGTAAAAATAACTGCAGTGGGACCTACGTAGCAGAAAACTAGTGCCGTGTAAGCAAGAAAATATGAACATGAATATGAACGTGAACGTGAGCATACTCGAGCAACTACATATGAAGGGACGATACTCTATTAGTGTTTTGAAAATAATTAAATACTTGGAATTGTAAACACATAAATCATATATGCAACAATCATGATTCAGACATCTCTCATGCATACGCTTATAACTAAAAGTAATGAAACGTAAATTGTAAATCTTGGAACATAACTATAAAATTGGAAACATTACTAAGACGTGACATGTAAATTGTAAACCATGATGTAGTCCCGATATGAGCTATGAATTACAATTCATGTTTCATGATTTACAACATGCGATTCATGATTCATGATTTATGTTCGTAATGTGTGTGAAGAGTTTCGTTAATGAGTTGTCTAAGAATGATTAACATCAAAATTGACTTTATCATCCATAATGGTAATGAATCATAGGTCATGAATCATACTTGGATCTTCGATTGATACTTATGACAAGCTTGAAATATCATGCTTGGATTGCTTGAAAATTACTAGAGTGAGATTAAGAGTCTGATCTTGCTCCTATTAACTCTAGAAATGGCAAAAAAATAATCAATTACCAAGTCTTAGGGAGCCTTTTGAAAGAGAGAGAATGAAGAGGGTTTGGTCCTATGTTTTGGTTGAAAAGGGAAGAGGAACAAGACCAAGTAATTTAAGTCACAAGTTGGTTGATTTTTTATTACTAAAACAATAATAAATATAAGCCTAGATATTGAAATTATGGTATTCCCGTCACAGTACAGTGACCCAAGGTTAAGGTCCAAATTTGACTTAGTTACACATCATATTTAGGAAAATACGTAACATAAAAGTTATATTCCCCGATCTTTCTAACGATACCAAAATCACTGGAAAATAATATTTGTAGTCCAAGATATGGTCAAAATAATGAGAACTGTTCATGAAAGTTGATAAAGTAAAAAGGGTACTGAAACTTTAGAAAAATTATTTCGAACTTTCGGGAAGGGTTATAAGGATTTCGAATCCATTAATACATGATTATATGGATAATAACATATCGTGCATGAAAAAAATGACTATAATAAATATGTCATGATAACATGAGTGTTACAATCCTCCCTTAGGTATAAGCCTTTATCAATTTGAGAGAATATATATTTATATTCTCACTTACCTCCCATTATGATAGTACTTTCAATTAATTGATAATTAAAATACTAAAATAGCTTAATATCACAATAAAAAGTGGATTTTTGACATATGCATGCTTCAACCTACTACATATTGAAGTGTTGCTATGGGTTTATATCCCATAGGTTTTTATATCTAATTTAATTAATAAAGTATTTTATGAAATTATCCTTCAATAATAATAACATACGAAAAACATATTGATACTAGGGGATAAATAAGAATATAAAGATACTTTATCCCAAATTGATATAATCGCATACCTCAAGTGAGGTATCTAAAACTGACCCAAAGATGAAACCCTATGCATGTGATAGAATCATGGTTCTAAAAAATATTAGGCGTTAAGTGTATGGTGAGTAATACCTAACGTCTAGAGTTTCTACACTGACAAGTTAAGCGACGATAGACGATTATATTTTTTATTAAAATAAATTGATTAATGTTTAGAAATTTGGGTTGATTTAGGTTTAGGATTAGGTTTGGTAAATAGAGCTTGATTAAGGATAATTTGGGATTCTAGTCGTGTCAACAGCTGCTCTGACGATAGTCACTGGCGCATGTGGTTCATGCGCCACCTCTGTCTGTGTGTGAATTATCACGCCACCTCCATTTGATGCACGAACCATTCCTTCGTCAACAGACCACAACGACCAAATTGCCCATTGATAAGTACCTATAATATACACTTTTCAAGTTATTTATCATTGATTTTCCCCTAAATTATATTTTTGAATATGTTAAATGCACTAATATTCATTGTTTTGTTGTTTATTATATATTATATGAAGAATTGAGTAAAAATGAGTGAAAACTCGAAATTCCTGATTTATACCAATGACTTTCTAATTTGTGCAGTCTTCAATTTTTTGGTGATAACTTTCTCTTATGATGTCCAATTGAAGTGATTCAAGTTTGTTGGAAACTCAATTATCTATAACTTTGTAGTTGACTTTCAAGACTCAATTAGACTCCTTCCTAGTCAAAATCGAGTTTGAATTTGAAAGTGATGCAATACCGCGATATTGAGTAACTCAATGTTGCAACATTCTAAGTCGGAGAGCAAATTTAAATCAATTATAAAGAGAGTAGAAAGATTTAAGAAAATATTGTGGGAGAAGTTATAATCCTAGATTCTTCTTATTTTGCTAGTTTTAATTATTTAAATTTACTTACTTTGCTTTAGTTTGTTAGTTAAAAACTCTTCTATCATAATCGTTAGTCTAAATAAGATTAGAGTTATCAAATTTGATATTTAACTTTAAAAATAATTTCTCGTGGATCGATATCTTTCTATATTATTTATACGAGACATGCGCTTGCGGGCTATATAAATGTTAAGGTTTTATCATCATCAAGGTGGCGCAGAGGAAGAAGCGCGGTTCGGGCGAAATCGTAGTTTAAAATTTTTAAACTTATGAATAAATTATTCAATATCCAATATTAATAATCCATTCATATTTCACCTAAATATATTTATTCGATATCATATAACGACATAAATAATATAGAAACTCCGCGAAATTTTACGAAAATGTTTTCCATAAAATAGCATAAAACACGTTTCCAACCGAACCGACCGACCACTGTACATGGGGACTGCCCAGGTCAGCCCCAAAAATATTTGGACAGTTCATGGACTACCCGAACAGTGACCAGTTCACTGTTTGGGCTGTTGTTATCCAGTAACGCCGTTTTTCACCCTTTTCACGTAATTTCACACTGAAATAAATTTCGGTAATTATTTTTCTTGGGCAATTAAAATAAAATAATTTATCTAATTACACAATACTCAAAAACAGATTTTTATCACAAAAATCAGATTTTTCTCATAATTACCGTGAGACCCCAATACTTTACATTTTGATCATTTTAGTCCTAATTTGTCAAATACAAATTTGGATGATTCCAAATCAGTTCTAAAATGATTTTCAACATGTCCAACACATCAAAATATAAATTGCAACAAAAACCCTACTAAATTTCAAAATTGGTGAGAACACCCTAAAGGTTTCAAAATTTTATAATTTAGTCCAATCTTGTTCAAAACAAGTCAAGATAAAATCCAATCACTCCCAAATTTAATATACATCATATATACATCATAATACATCACATATATGAAAATCCCCAAAATTGGAATAGGTTAAGAACCCTAATTTCTCAAATTACTCCAATTGATCGATTTACACTAAATTGAATATATTCAACACTTTAATCAATTCTTTAACATACCAAACAAGTCTCACCACTTTGAAACAACTCAAGAACAATTCTAGGTCATCAATGAGTGGCCTAACAACTCTAGAATGGCAACAAGATCATCAAATGATCAAAAGTGTGCTTATACACCATTTATAGGCATACGTTGTTAAACACACATGCATACTGTTGGTTTCTATAATATGTCCCAAGGAAAGATTAAGCATTTGAAATACAACATTGAATTATATATAAGATGAAGTATGGCGGAATCATACTTACATTGCTTTAGTGATGAAGAAAATCAAACCAAAATGGAAGCTCCAAGGTTGGGATGATTCGGCCAAGATGAGAAGAGGTGGAAAGCTCCAATCTTTGTGTATTCCTTGCTCTATGATGGTTTCCCTATCACCTCTTTTGATCCCTTGTAAGGTGCTAGCCTTGCATGTGAGTATATGTTCCAAACAACCTCAATATCTTCAAGTTTTAGACAACCAAAATGAAGAAGATGGAGAGCAAAACTGCATGCAGTTTTCGGCAATGTGAGAGAGAAAAGAGAGTTTTTGTTAATTGATTTTGTTACCAAAAATCAATTTATATTTATGCCATAATGTTTATTAAATTAATAATAAAATTATGACACCAACCATGCAATGGCTTAGAGTGTCAAACACTCAAATTCCATGCATAACAATTGAGTGTATTGTACACTATCACCATGCAATGCATCATCAATAAAATAATACATATAATGACATGTGTCATGTGGGCCCCACACGTTTCCAAATGAAAGTGGGCCCACGTGCACTCACGCGTTCGGGTTCGATATTTCCGAAATACCGAACTTACGTCGCGACGTTAATTAAATCGAATTTAAATAAATAATCGCGCCTAGCGAAATTATTGTTTACGTCGCTAACGAATTAATTCTAAATTAACTCGTATGCCCGAATTAAAATCTAATTTTAATTTCGTGTCGAAATCGAATTTCGATTATTATATCGAATATAATAATTTCATCGATTAATTCCAAATTAATCGCTCTCTCTCTAAATAAGGCACTTTATCCGAGATAAAGTTTCTCCGCAATTAATCCAAGATTAATTAAGTCCGAATCAAATATCATAGGTGAATCTTCAGGAAGCGACCCAAGAGATCTCCGGATATGTTGGCAGTAAATACGGTCGTCGGATAATCCGAACACGCACGTACCTCGTACTACGTTCTTACCGATTCACAAGACAAGGTTGGCTTCTAGCAAAGCGCCATGCCTACCCAATTCTCCAGAAATATTCTTATAGGAATATAAGATCTATATAAGGCGTATTATACCGTAGTATTGCGTACATCGATCCAGTATCAGATGATCACATGCTAGGCCTGGGGCTGGAGATGTGTCTGCCCCGTACGAAACATATATCGGACATCAAGCAACTAGTCTCTTTAAATCGGACAATCCTGACCTAGTCATATTGTCCCGACGGTTGCAACCTTTTATAGAGTACTAGTTCTGTGTCCTGCGTGATCATCACCTCCATATGTCTGAAGCGATACTTCCATCTTGACATCACATCCAGTACACTACGATTCTCGATAAACCCAGAAGAGGTGTACACAGAACCGGTTAAAGTCCCCAACCACCAAAACCAAAGTTTACCGATTGTCGCAAGTACTAGCGATGTAAGTCTCAGGTTAAGACCATATACACCTACCTTGATGCGGCCTCCCATAGACACCTAGACATACTACCAATGGGATTCCGCGGGGTCTATCCAGAGCGAAGCTGTTTTCCGTACCATCGGTAAAACACAACCTCCTATCGCACTTGCATAAGTATCCAATACTTAAATATATGAGAACTATGCCGTTGTGCCCTCACAACGTGCACAAGCGCAATACTAGTCTATTCCGCATTATCGATGTCGATCTCGATAATACTCCGACTAGGGATATTTAATGATTAAACTTTTATGGATTGATACTGTCTCATATCATCTCAATCCAGTACTAATCATATGGACTTTCGCCATTTATAAATCAAAGTAAATAATATTACAAAACGGCAAAAGGCAATTTCATTATCACATAGTTAATTTTGTACAATAATACAATATCATTTACAAACAGTGACGCTATGGGACACAATGTCTAACAATCTCCCACTTGGCCTATAGCCAGTCACTCAAGCATCTAATACCTGAACTATGTATGTGTCGTTCAAAAACTTGCTGAAGAACAGCCTTCGTCAGCGGATCTGCAATGTTGTCATCTGATGTGACCTTCTCGACCTTTACATCGCCACGATGTATAATCTCCCGAATCAGATGGTAACGTCGAAGAACATGCTTGGACCGTAATGAGACCTTGGTTCCTTAGCCTGTGCTATAGCCCCGTTATTGTCACAATACAATGGAACGGGCTCAGCTGCTAACGGAACTACTCCTAATCCGATTATGAACTTTCGGATTCAAACTGCCTCCTTTGCTGCTTCAGATGCAGCGATGTACTCCGCTTCTGTTGTTGAATCGGCAACAGTATCTTGCTTGGAAGATTTCCAGCTCACTGCTCCGTTATTCAAACAAAAAATGTACCCGGATTGCGACTTGTAGTCATCATTGTCGGTTTGGAAACTTGCATCGGTATACCCAGATACCGCAAGTTCTCCACCTCCATAAATTAAGAAAGCATCCTTAGTTCGTTTAAGATACTTAAGGATATATTAACTGCTGTCCAGTGACCTTCACCTGGATCGGCCTGATAGCGACTGCACATGCTCAAAGCATATGAGACATCAGGTCGTGTACATATCATGGCATACATGATCGATCCGACTGCCGAGGCGAACGGTATCCGACTCATGTTGTCTCTCTCTTCCTGAGCCTTAGGACACATGTCCTTAGACAGAGAGGTACCACGTACCATTGGAACCAATCCCCTCTTGGATTGTTCCATGTTGAATCGCTTCAACACTTTATCAATGTATGTACTCTGGGAGAGTCCAAGCAGCTTTCTAGATCTATCCCTGTAGATCTTTATTCCAAGAATAAAGGCTGCTTCTCCCAGATCTTTCATGGAGAATTTTATGAAAGCCAAGCTTTCACCGACGTCAGCATGGGAATGTCATTGCCTATAGCAATACGTCGTCGACATAAAGGACAATAAAAGTAAGTGCTCTCCCACTAACCTTCTTGTATACACAAGGGTCATCTGCGTTTTGTACGAAATCATATTCTTTTATGATCTCATCAAAACGCTGATTCCATGACCGTGATGCTGCTTCAATCCATAAATGGATCGATTTAACTTACAAACCTTGTTTGCAAGTCGTGGTACGAATAAAACCGTCAGGCTGTTGCATATAAACATCCTCCAAAAGGTTTCCGTTAAGAAAAGCGGTTTTAACGTCCATCTGCCATATCTCGTAGTCGAAATATGCAGCTATTGCAAGCATTATCCGAATGGATTTAATCATGGCAACGGGTGAGAAGGTTTCGTCATAATCAATACCTATTGTTGACGATACCCCTTTCGCTACAAGCCTAGCTTTGTACGTTTGTACGTTGCCATCCATGTCGCTCTTCTTCTTGAAGATCCATCTGCATCCAATAGGCTTTACGCCTTCTGGTGCATCAAACAGTGTCCAAACTTGGTTGGCGTACATGGAATCCATCTCGGACTTCATGGCATCTTGCCATAAAGCGGAATTGATATTTTGTATCGCTTCCTCATACGTAGCCGGCTCATTATCCTCAATAAGATTAATATCTAAATGAGGTGAGATCAGGACCCATACCTCTCAGGTACTGTTCTGACTCTCTCCGACCTACGCGGTCCTTGTGTATGTGAAGTTGTGGTACAGACTCATCCCGGACGGTATGCTCTTGTTCCGTCGTTGATTCATTGCCAGGAACAGTATCACTACGATCTTCATCGAGTTCTACTTTCCTCCCACTTACCACTGCATTTAAAAAATCCTTCTCAAGGAAAAATGCTTGTAGAGCAACAATACTTGTTCTCTTGGGGGTGATAGAAGTAATATCCTTTGGTTTCCCTAGGATATCCTACAAAAAGGCATTTATCAGATTTGGGTTCAAGTTTGGTACCTTCCAAACGTTTACACATATGCCCAGCATCCCCAAATCTTCAGGAAAAGAGAAACCTGGTTTCCTTCCTGTCCATATCTCATATGGAGTCTGTTCAACAGACTTCGACGGTACCTTATTCAAAATAAGTATAGCACTGTTTATGCGTATCCCCAGAAGGTTAGGTAGCTCAGTGCGACTCATCATTGACCTCACCATGGCCAACAAGGTGCGGTTTCTCCGTTCGGACACACCGTTTAATTGCGGCGTTCCAGGAGGAGTCCACTGTGAAAGAATACCATATTCTTTCAAGTAATCTTGAAACTCATAACTTAAGTATTCGCCACCACGGTCTGACCGTAATGTTCTTAATACTCTTCCCTGTTTGTTTCTCCACTTCGTGTCGAAACTCTTTGAATTTCTCAAAAGTTTCCGACTTGTGTCTCATAAGATACACATAACCGTAACGAGATGCATCATCTGTAAAGGTTACGAAGTAGTGAAATCCACCTCTAGCCTGGCTAGACATGGGCCTGTTGGAAAATCTAATCCATGTCCCAAGATCAAAAGATTCAAGCAAAATATATAAAAGAATGAACAATATTGAAGTATGGCGGAATCATACTCACAAAGATCGGAATGTGGTTGCGTTTGATGAAACAAAACTTTCTCCTTTGTGCAGTGAAGGATTCGGCCAAACAGAAAAGAGAAGCTCCAAGCAATTTTTGATCCTTCCAAACTCTAAGATGAGTTTCCCATAACACCTTTGTATGATCCCTTGATGGTGCTGCCAAATATGTGATTTAATGTTCCAAACACACACACTTTCTTCAAGCTTTTGCAACAAAAATGAAGAAATGGAGAGGGCTGTGAGAGCTTACTGTTTCGGTAAGCTTGAGAGGGAGAGGAGATATGATTTTTGTTTCAAAAATCAATTTATATTTATGTCATAATATATATATTAAATAAATATACTTATGACACAAACCATGCAATGGCTTAGAGTGTCAAACACTCAATTTCCATGCATAACCCTTGAGTGCATTGTACACTATCTCCATGCAATGCATCAACAATAAAATAATGCATGTAATGACATGTGTCATGTGGGCCCCACACGTTTCCAAATGAAAGTGGGCCCACATGCACTCACGCGTTCGGTTCGATATTTCTGAAATACCGAACTTACGTCGCGACGTTAATTAAATCGAATTTAAATAAATAATTGTGCCTAGCGAATTCATTATTTACGGCTGACGAATTAATCCTAAATTAACTCGTTTGCCCGAATTAAATCTAATTTTAATTTCGCGTCGAAATCGAATTTCGATTATTATATCGAATATAATATTTTACGATTATTCCAAATTAATCGTCTCTCTCTTTATTTAGTACTTTATCCAAGATAAAGTCTCTCCGTAATTAATCCAAGATTAATCGAGTTTGAATCATACGTCATTGGTGAATCTTAGGGAAGCGACCCAAGAGACCTCTAGATATGTTGGCAGTAAATCCGGTTGTCGAACTATTCGAACACGTACGTACCAAGTACTACGTTTTACCGATTTACAAGACAAGGTTAGCTTCTAGCAAAACGCCATGCCTACCCAATCTCTAGAAATATTCTTACTGGAATATTAGATCTATAACAGGCGTAGTATACCGTAGTATAGTGTATATCGAACCAGTATCGGATGATCACATGCAAGGCCTGGGGCTGGAGATGTGTCTGCCCCGTACGATACACATATCGGACATCAAGCAACCAGTCTCTTTGAATCGGATAATCCTGACCTAGTCATATTATCCCGATGGTTGCACCATTATAGAGTACTAGTTCTGTATCCTCGCGATCATCATCTCCATATGTCTGAAGTGATACTTCCATCTTGACATCACACCCAGTACACTACGATTCTCGATAAACCCAGAAGAGGTGTACACAGAACCCGTAAAGCCCTGGACCACCAAAACTAAATTTTACCGATTGTCGTAAGTACTAGCGATGCAAATCTCAGGTTAAGATCATATGCACCTACCCTGAAGCGGACTCCCATAGACACGCAGACATACTACCAATGGGACTCCGCGGGGTCTATCCAGAGCGAAGCTATTTTCCGTACCATCGGTAAAACACAACCTCCTACCGCACTTGCATAAGTATCCTATACTTAAATATATGAGAACTATGCCGTTGTGCCCTCACAACATGTACGAGTGCAGTACTAGTCTATTCCGCATTATCGATGTCCAATCTCGATAATACTACGACTAGGGATATTTAATGATTAAACCTTTATGGATTGATACTGTCTCATATCATCACAATCCGGAACTAATCATAGGGACTTTTACCATTATATATCAAAGTAAATAAATTACAAAACGGTAAAAGGCAATTTCATTACTACATAGTTAATTTTGTACAATAATACAATATCATTTACAAAATAGTGACGCTATGGGTCATTACTGTCTAACAATCTCCCACTTGGCCTATAGCCAGTCACTCAAGCATCTAATACCTGAACTATCTACATGTCGCTCAAACTTTTCCCGAGGAATAGCCTTCGTCAGCGGATCTGCAATATTATCTCTGATGCGATCTTCTCGATCTTCACATCGCCACGATGTATGATCTCTCGAATCAGATGGAATCGTCGAAGAACATGTTTGGATCGTTGATGAACCTTGGTTCCTTAGCCTGTGCTATAGCCCCGCTATTGTCACAATACAATGGAACGGGCTCAGCTGCTAACGGAACTACTCCTAATCCAATTAGAATTTACGGATCCAAACTGCCTCTTTGGCTGCTTCAGCTGCTGCAATGTACTCCGCTTCAGTCGTTGAATCGGCAACAGTATCTTGCTTGGAAGATTTCCAGCTCACTGCTCCGTTATTCAAGCAAAATATGTACCCGGTTTGCGACTTGAAGTCGTCTCTGTCGGTTTGGAAAACTTGCATCGGTATACCCAGATACCTCAAGTTCTCCATCTCCATAGATTAAGAAAACATCCTTAGTTCTTTTAAGATACCTAAGGATATTCTTAACCGCCATCCAGTGATCCTGTCCTGGATCGGCCTGATATCGACTGCACATGCTCAAAGCATAGGACACATCAGGTCGTGTACATATCATGGCATACATGATCGATCCGACTGCCGAGGAGAACGGCGTCGACTCATGTTGTCTCTTTCATCTTGTGTTTTAGGACACATGTCCCTAGATAGAAAGACGCCATGTGATGTTGGCAACAGTCCCTTCTTGGACTGATCCATGTTGAATCTCTTCAACACTTTATCAATATATGTACTCTGGGAGAGTCCAAGTAGCCTTCTAGATCTATCCCGGTAGATCTTTATTCCTAGAATAAAAGCTGCTTCTCCCCAGATCTTTCATGGAGAATTTCAATGAAAGCCAAGCTTTCACACGACGTTAACATGGGAATGTCATTGCCTATAAGCAATACATCGTCGACATAAAGGACAATAAAAGTCAGTGCACTCTCACTAACCTTCTTATATACACAAGGATCATCTACGTTTTGAATGAAATCATATTCTTTTATGACCTCATCAAAACGTTGGTTCCATGACCTCGATGCTTCTCCAGTCCATAAATGGACCGATTTAACTTACAAACCTTGTTTGCAAGTCTTGGTGCGATAAAACCGTCAGGTTGTTGCATATAAACATCCTCCAACAGGTTTCCGTTAAGGAAAGCGGTTTTAACGTCCATTTGCCATATTTCGTAATCGTAATATGCAGCTATTGCAAGCATTATCCGAATGGATTTAATCATGGCAACGGGTGAGAAAGTTTCGTCATAATCAACTCCAAGTTGTTGACGATACCCCTTCGCTACGAGCCTAGCTTTGTACGTTTGTACGTTGCCAACGAAATGTCTGTCTTCTTCTTGAAGACCCATTTGCATCCAATAGGCTTTACGCCTTCTGGTGCATCAACCAGTGTCCAAACTTGGTTGGTATACAGGAATCCATTTCGGCCTTCATGGCCTCTTGCCATAAAGTGGATTCGATACCTTGTATCGCTTCCTCATACGTAGCCGGTTCAGTATCCTCAATAAGATTAATATCTACATGAGGTGAGATCAGGAATCCATACCTCTCAGGTATTACCCCGACTCTCTCCGACCTACGTAGTCCTTGTGTAATTGAAGATTGTGGTTCAGTCTCATCCTGGATGGACTGTTCATGTTCCGTTCTTGATTCATTGCCAGGAACAGTATCACTACGACTTTCGTCGAGTTCTACTTTCCTCCCACTTATCACTGCATTTAGGAATCCTTCTCAAGGAAAACCGCATGTAGAGCAACAAATACTTTGTTCTCTTGTGGGTAATAGAAGTAATATCCTTTGGTTTCCTTAGGATATCCAACAAATAGGCATTTATCTGATTTGGGTTCAAGTTTGGTACCTTCCAAACGTTTGACGTATGCCCAGAAACCCAAATCTTCAGGAATGAGAAACCTGGTTTCTTTCCTGTCCATATCTCATACGGAGTCTGTTCAACAGACTTTGACGGAACCCTATTCAAAATAAGAATTGCACTTTCTAATGCATGTCCCCAGAAGGATATAGGCAGCTCAGTGCGACTCATCATCGACCTTACCATGTCAAGCAAGGTACGGTTTCTCCGTTCAGACACACCATTTAATTGTGGTGTTCCAGGAGGAGTCCATTGTGAAAGAATACCATATTCTTTCAAGTAATCTTGAAACTCATTACTTAAGTATTCGCCACCACGGTCCGACCGTAATGTTTAATACTCTTGCCTGTTTGTTTTTCAACTTCGTGTCGAAACTCTTTGAATTTCTCAAAAGTTTCCGACTTGTGCATCATTAGATACACATAACCATAACGTGATGCATCATCCGTAAAGGTTACGAAGTACGATATCCACCTCTAGCCTGGCTAGACATGGGCCCACAAACGTCACTATGAACGAGGGCTAACAGTTCAGTGGCGCGTTCACCTTTACCCCTAAAAGGTGATTTAGGCTTTTGCCTAATAAACAGGATTCGCAGACGTCATATGAAATTTGGATCAAATCCGTCCAAGTACCCACTCTTTGAAGTGTGGATATGCGAGTCTTGTTTATATGTCCCAGACGACAATGCCACAAATAAGTTTCTTCTTGTGGATTACTCATTTTGAGCCTTTTGTTTTTATTTTACATTTTGGAGATTTATTTATATTCAAAATATAAAGACCATTATTTGCATCAGCACTGCAAATTTCTGCATCATTCATATATAAATAACACCTGGTGTTTTTAAATACAAAAGTGTACCCACACTGGGTTAACAAAGATACAGAAATAATATTCTTAGTTAAACTAGGACCAAATAACAGTTCAAAAGTTTAAGTACATGCCCCGAGGGCAGTTCCAAAACCAAAAGTGCCTACGCCAAAAACAGCAACAGAAGTTCCATTTCCAACTCGTAGATCAACCTCCCCCGAAGCCAGTCTCCTGCTATCATGCAGATCCTGCACATCAGTACAAATATGAGAACCACAGCCAGAATCAAAAAATCCAATTTTTATTAAGACTAGAAGTAGTCATATTTATCTCAATAACAAACATACCTGAGGCCGGAGCCTTGCCCGCCTGTATGTCCTCCTTATGTCCCTTGTTCATGCGGCAGTCACGCTTCCAGTGACCTCTCTTGCCGCATTTCAGGCAAACATCTTGAGACTTGTCCCTTGGCTTCCCAGAAGCCTTTGTTGACTTGGCCTTGCCTTTGTTCTTATGCTTTTTCTTCTTAACACCCCCAGTTGCCTGAGCCCAGCTTTCGGCGTTTGAGATGTTGTTGCAAAGTGCACCTCGCGCTTGTTGCCTTTCAGAAGTTCTTTCTCTGACTCCTTGAGAATCGACAATAACTCTCCAAGAGTGTCATCCGAATTCATCAGTTTGTAGTTGATGACAATCTGTTTCCAAGTATCGGGTAGTGACTGTAGAAGTACATCTATAGCCAGCTCAGACTCCAAGACTATACCCATATTAGCCAGTTCATCAATATCGGCTATCATTTGAGTCCCATGGATCTCAACAGAACTACCATCAGTCATACAGGAGCGAAAGATTTTCTTCACTAACTCGTACCTCGCCATCCGCTTATTAGTGCGGTGAAGATCTTGCAATCTTGCCATCATATTATAAGGATCCAAGTCCCTATTTTGGCGACGAAAGTGTTGAGTCATTGAAGCAAGCATGATCGACTGAGCCGTGTCACAATCATCACTGTGAGTTTTCCATAACTCCAGCTCAAGTGGCTCAGTGGGCTTAGGCCCGAGAGGTCTTTGTATCGTATACAGTATCCTCTCCGCCCCAAGGACTATCCTTAGGTTCATATCCCAATCAGCAAAGTTTGTCCCCTTAAAGACATTGTCACCCATGATGATGTCTCGGACATTTACCTTGCTTGCCATCTTAGCTACGATAGTCCAACTATCTAGTTAACGATAAAATGGGTACAGTCAAACTGTTACAAGAAAAATAACATTTTATAGTCCAACTAATGTTAAAAAATTGACGAAATAAATTTGTAAGCGCGTAAAACAAAGTATCTGAATGAAATTGCAAACTCATACTAGCCTCCCACTATTTTCTACAAGTCTCTAACCCTCTGTTGAGTACTCGGGAAATCCAATTTCCTAGTGGGCTAGGATCCCGTTAAATAACACACAACCTTGACTTTGGCCAACAAGTTGTATGATATTTAACTAGGTAGATCTCGAAGATCAATTGGATCCCATCCAATTCCTAGATCCGGTAGGTGGACATCCAAGTCCGAAACATATATATCTAATACATACGTCAATGTATCCAATACATTTTCCTAACCCATTTCCTCTGAATCAACTAAGCCTTGGCTTTGGCACAACAAACCTAATGATTCCAGTTAAGCGGGACCCATTGACAAGGAAAGTTTCGTAATCAATGTCGATGGACAAGAAGTGATCTTGACTTTGGCCAACAAATCACAACTTGGACAGGACACCGATGTGGAACAAAACTCTCATGATTCAAACACATCCTCAATTGACAAAGGTCTTGACTTTGGCCAACAAACCCATGCCAATTTCGGATCTTGAGAAAGAATCATTCAACGGAAGAAAATCGCTTAATATTGTTTGGGATTTTTCGCGTAATTGGCAACCAATTAATTTATCTTTGTTAGGTCTCATCATCATACACCCTTAAGCATGCTTCTAAAACATCATAAAGTGCGTAAAGTAAAGTAATAGTGATATGCGGATGGATAATAAAACAACGTGTTCCTAGAACAAATCACTCCCTTTCCTCTCCCCGCTAGCACTATTCTACTTCTACCCAATTACATAATACAATAAGAGAAACCTCATTTACATTGAGGGGAATTAGGTGAGAAGAGAATACAAAGAGATAAAGAGATAAGGCTGGACACGCAGGTCCAATTTATAAATTCCAAATTTACAATAATTTCTAAAATTACCCTCCCTTCTAATATCCATCCGATATACACTATTCATACAACATATCCACATTCATTCATTCATTCAAGGCATGTTATACAACCAATCAAATCCAATTAATTAGTCTTTAATTAGGTGACAATACAATGTTCAAACAATTGTTTGCATTTGCGCGAGTCCAACTCGTTTTGAGAATAAATACTTATGGTTGAATTCACGAATTATATCGAACTACTCGTTAAATCCAATTTAAGTCGTATTCAATACTAATCCTATTATTTAATTCTAAATTAAATATTTACACTTTTATTGTGCTTTTATAACTTAGATTCCAAATCTAGTACTATTGGGTCTCAAAGCCCAACTAACATCTAATGTCCGTTTAATTAAAGTCCGATGGGCTTTCTATTGATTTCATTAGGCTTGGGCCTTGGTCAATGTGGGTCAAACCCAATTCCAAGCCCAATAAGGAATCACCCTCATTTGCCTTAAAATCAATATCAAGCCCATAAGGCCCAATTAAACATAAAAGCCCATTATTACATTTGGACTTAAATGGTGTGATTTAGGCCCATTTTGGATCCAATCCAAATGGTCCAAATCTACTTGGCCCAACCAAGCCCATTTATGACCAAATATAATAGTTTTAGGCCCAATTCAATTTAAGCCCAATTAACTAAATTTTAAAAGTCCAAATTTTATAACTTAATTAATTAAAGTGTATTTTCATGATTAATCCTTTAAATCAATATTCCCAAAATATCAAATTAATCCATTAAAATATATTTTTATCTTAAATATATGTCCAACATTATTTAATCAAAAAATCAAGTCCCTAATATTCCATCAAGCATTCGGCCAAGGGATTAAAATGGTTCCGATTTCGTTTCAATCCAATCGAGTTACAAATCATCATTCCATATTATTTCAAGTCATCCAATGTCTTAAAATTAAAAAATCATCTAGTCCACATGCTTGCATGTATTCGGCCAAGCCTCATTTGGGTTGGAAAAAATTAATCCAATTTTTTTCCAGGAAATGATGATGTATAATCTAAATAACATACATCTAAGCATATTTAATCAAGCAAACTCATCAAATCATGCTTCAAACAATTTTCCCCAAATAACATCCTAATATATTTGCATGCTCTTTAAGCTCTGATACCATTGTTGGAAAATATAATCCATGTCCCAAGATCAAAAGATTCAAGCAAAATATATAAAAGAATGAACAATATTGAAGTATGGCGGAATCATACTCACAAAGATCGGAATGTGGTTGCGTTTGATGAAACAAAACTTTCTCCTTTGTGCAGTGAAGGATTCGGCCAAACAGAAAAGAGAAGCTCCAAGCAATTTTTGATCCTTCCAAGCTCTAAGATGAGTTTCCCATAACACCTTTGTATGATCCCTTGATGGTGCTAGCCAAATATGTGATTTAATGTTTCCAAACACACCACACTTTTCTTCAAGCTTTTGCAACAAAAATGAAGAAATGGAGAGGGCTGTGAGAGCTTACTGTTTCGGTAAGCTTGAGAGGGAGAGGAGATATGATTTTTGTTTCAAAAATCAATTTTATATTTATGTCATAATATATATATTAAATAATAATACTTATGACACAAACCATGCAATGGCTTAGAGTGTCAAACACTCAATTTCCATGCATAACCCTTGAGGCATTGTACACTATCTCCATGCAATGCATCAACAAATAAAATAATGCATGTAATGACATGTGTCATGTGGGCCCCACACGTTTCAAATGAAAGTGGGCCCACATGCACTCACGCGTTCGGGTTCGATAATTCCGAATACCGAACTTATGTCGCGACGTTAATTAAATCGAATTTAAATAAATAATTGTGCCTAGCGAATTCATTATTTACGTCGCTGACGAATTAATCCTAAATTAACTCGTTTGCCCGAATTAAAATCTAATTTTAATTTCGCGTCGAAATCGAATTTCGATTATTATATCGAATATAATAATTTTACGATTATTCCAAATTAATCGTTCTCTCTCTTTATTTAGTACTTTATCCAAGATAAAGTCTCTCCGTAATTAATCCAAGATAATCGAGTTTGAATCATACGTTGGTGAATCTTCGGAAGCGACCAAGAGACCTCTAGATATGTTGGCAGTAAATCCGGTTGTCGAACTATTCGAACACGTACGTACCAAGTACTACGTTTTTACCGATTTACAAGACAAGGTTAGCTTCTAGCAAAACGCCATGCCTACCCAATTCTCTAGAAATATTCTTACTGGAATATTAGATCTATAACAGGCGTAGTATACCGTAGTATAGGTATATCGAACCAGTATCGGATGATCACATGCAAGGCCTAGGGCTGAGATGTGTCTGCCCCGTACGATACACATATCGGACATCAAGCAACCAGTCTCTTTGAATCGGATAATCCTGACCTAGTCATATTATCCCGATGGTTGCAACCATTATAGAGTACTAGTTCTGTATCCCTCGCGATCATCATCTCCATATGTCTGAAGTGATACTTCCATCTTGACATCACACCCAGTACACTACGATTCTCGATAAACCCAGAAGAGGTGTACACAGAACCCGTTAAAGCCCTGGACCACCAAAAACTAAATTTTACCGATTGTCGTAAGTACTAGCGATGCAAATCTCAGGTTAAGATCATATGCACCTACCCTGAAGCGGACTCCCATAGACACGCAGACATACTACCAATGGGACTCCGCGGGGTCTATCCAGAGCGAAGCTGTTTTCCGTACCATCGGTAAAAAACACAACCTCCTACCGCACTTGCATAAGTATCCCTATACTTAAATATATGAGAACTATGTCGTTGTGGCCCTCACAACATGCACGAGTGCAGTACTAGTCTATTCCGCATTATCGATGTCCAATCTCGATAATACTACGACTAGGGATATTTAATGATAAACTTTATGGATTGATACTGTCTCATATCATCACAATCCGGAACTAATCATAGGGACTTTTACCATTTATATATCAAAGAAATAAATTACAAAACGGTAAAAGGCAATTTCATTACTACATAGTTAATTTGTACAATAATACAATATCATTACAAAATAGTGACGCTATAGGTCATTACTGTCTAACAGGGCCCGCATACATCAGTATGAACAAGAGCCAACAGTTCTGTGGCACGTTCACCTTTACCGCTAAAAGGTGATTTAGGCATTTTGCCTAAAAGACAAGATTCGCAGACGTCATATGAATTGAGATCAAATTCGTCCAAGTACCCACTCTTCGAAAGTGTGGATATGCGAGTCTTGTTGATGTGTCCTAGATGACAATGCCACATATAAGCTTCATCTTTTAGATTACTCTCTTTTGAGCCTTTTGTTTGTCATTTTAGGAGATTCATTTATATTCAAAATATAAAGACCGTTATTTGCAACAGCTGTGCAAATTTCTGCATCATTTTTATATAATAACACCCAGTTGTTCTAAATACAAAAGTGTAACCCTGCTGGGTTAACAATGATACAGATATAATATTCCTAGTTAAACTAGGCACAAAATAACAGTTCAAAAGTTTAAGTACATGCCCTGAGGGCAGTTCTAAAACAAAAGTCCCTACGGCCAAAACAGCAACTGGTGTTCCGTTTCCGACCCGTAGATCCATCTCCCCTGACGCCAGCACCCTGCTATCATGCAGATCCTGCACATCAGTACAAATATGAGCACCATAACCAGAATCAAAAATCCAATTTTTAAAACTAGAAGTATTCATATTTATCTCAATAACAAACATACCAGAGGCGATAGCCTTGCCAGCCTTGATATCCTCCCTCTGCACAATGCTCATTCAGCAGTCACGTTTCCAGTGACCCCTCTTGCCGCAGTTGAGGCAGATGTCGCGAGATTTGTCCTTTGGCTTCCTAGAAGCCACTGTCAACTTGCCTTTGCCCTTGTTCTTGAACTTCTTCTTCCTCGCACCTCCAATTGCCTTGGGCCTAGCCTTTGGCGCATGAGAGGTCGATGCATAATGCGCCTCGCGCTTGCTCCCCTTTAGGAGTTCCCTTTCGGACTCCTTCAATACGGATAACAGCTCTCCAAGAGTGTCATCTGTATCCATCAACTTGTAGTTGATTATGATTTGTTTCCAAGTATCAGGAAGTGACTGCAAGATCATATCTATAGTCAGCTCAGCCTCCAAGACTATTCCCATATTGGCCAACTCATCAATATCGGCGATCATTTGAGTCCCGTGGGCCTCAACTGATGCGCCGTCTGTCATCCGGGAGCGGAAGAGTTTCCTTACTAGCTCGTACCTCTTCATCCGCTTATTGGTGCGGTGAAGATCACGCAATCTTGCCATCATGTTATAGGGATCCAAGTCCCTGTACTGGCGTCTGAAATGCTGGGTCATTGCAGCTAGCATAACTGACTGAGCTTTGTCACAATCGTCACTATGAGTCTTCCATAACTCTAGCTCCAGTGGCTCAGTGGGGGTTCGGCGGGAGAGGTCTCTGAATAGTATACAGTATCCTCTCAGCCCCAAGCACTATCTTGAGGTTCATTCCCAGTAGGCAAAGTTTGTCCCTTTGAAGACATTATCGCCCATGATTATGTCGCGGATATTACCTTTGCCAATCATCTTGACAACTATAGTCCAACTATAAAGTCAACGATGTTATGGGTACAGTCAAACTGTTACAAGTAAAATAACAATATATTAGTCCAACTAATTATTTAAAATATTGACGAAATAATTTTGAAAGACGCGTAAGGCTAAGTATCTGAATGAAATTGCAAATTCAATAATAGCCTCCCACTATTTTCTTCAAGTTTCTAACCCTCTGTAGAGAACTCGGGAAATCGAATTTCCTAGTGGGCTAGGATCCCGTTAAATAACACACAACCTTGACTTTGGCCAATAAAAATTGTATGCTATTTAACTTAGGTAGATCTCCATGATCAATTGGATCTCATCCAATTCCTAGATCCGGTTAGGTGGACATCCAAGTCCGAAACATATGTATAATGCCAATGTAACCATTACATTTTCCTAACCCTATCCTCCGAATCATCCAGGCCTTGGCTTTGGCCAAAAACAAACCTAATGATTCCAGTTAAGCGGGACCCATTGACGAGGAAAGTTTCGTAATCAATGTCATTGGACAAAAAGTGATCTTGACTTTGGCCAATAAAAATCACGATTTGGACAAGACACCGATATGCAACAAAACTCTCATGATTCAAGTACATCCTTGATTGACAAAGGTCTTGACTTTGGTCAAAAACAAACCAATGCCAACTTCGGATCTTGAACAAGAACCATTCAATGGAAGGATATTTGCTTAATATAAATTGAGGGATTTTCGCGTAATTGGCAACCAATTTATTTATCTTTGTTAGGTCTCATCATCATACACCCTTAAGCATGCTTCTAAAACATCATAAAGCGCGTAAAGTAAATTAATAGTGATATGCGGATGGATATATAAACAACTTGTTCCTAGAACAAATCACTCCCTTTCCTCTCCCCGCTAGCACTATTCTACTTCTACCCAATTACATAAAACAATAAGAGAAACCTCATTTACATTGAGGGGAATTAGGTGAGAAGAGAATACAAAGAGATAAAGAGATAAGGCTGGACACGCAGGTCCAATTTATAAATTCCAAATTTACAATAATTTCTAAAATTACCCTTTCCCTTCTAATATCCATCCGATATACACTATTGATTCATCACATACATATATATTCAAACAAGACATGCTTTTACAACCAATCTAATCCAATTAATTAGTCTTTGTTTAAGTGATCATCCAATGTTCAAACAACGGTTTGATTTTGCGCGAGTCCAACTCGATTGAGAAAAAGTACATAAGGTACGAATTCGCGAATTATATCGAACTACTTATTAAATCTAATTCAATTCGTATTCAATACTAATTCAATTATTTAATTCCAAATTAAATGTTTACACTTTTAATGTGCTTTAAAGACTTAGATTCTAAATCTAATTCTATTGGGTCTCAAAGCCCAACTAACATCCAATGTTTAATTTAATTCAAGTCAAATGGGCTTTCAATTGATTTATTAAGGCTTGGGCTTTGGTCAATGTGGGTCAAACCCAATTACCAAGCCCAAATAAGGAATCACCCTTAAATGCCATAAAACCAATTTTAAGCCCATAAGGCCCAATTAAATTATTAAAGCCCATTATATTATATTTGGACTTAATGGAGTGATTTAGGCCCAAATTGGATCCAATCCTTTTGGCCCAAATCTACTTGGTCCAACCAAGCCCATTATGCCCAAATACAATATTAAAAGCCCAATTCACCAATTAAGCCCATTAATTAAATTTTAATATTCCAAACATTAAAGTCCAATTAATTAAAGTGTAATACCAAGATTAATACATTAAACCAAATATTTCAAAAATACCCATTTAATTTATTAATCATGTATTGTTCAAAATAAATGTCCAACATTAATTTTAACAAAAAAATCAACTCCTTTTCATGTCCTTGTACATTCGGCCAGTGGGTGAGTTTTTTTGTGTCGATTTTTTTTTCAATCCGATTGAATTACTAATCTACGTCCCGTATACGTTCTAAGTCATCCAATGATCTTAAACACAAAAAATTCCAATCCACTCCAAGTAGCAACACATTCGGCCAAGGCATGAATTTGGGGAAAAATCATCCAATGCATTTTTCATAAAATTGATTCCATATAACATCATTCTATATACATGCAAGCATACTTATTAATCAAATTTCATAAGAACATGCTTCAATCAATTTTATCATACCCATTCGGCCAAGGTTAAATTTTTGGGGAAAAATCATCCAATGCATTTTTCATAAAATTGATTCCATATAACATCATTCTATATACATGCAAGCATACTTATTAATCAAATTTCACAAGAACATGCTTCAATCAATTTATCCCAAATTTTAACCTAAAGTATTTCATGCTTAACCATGGCTCCATGATACCATTGTTGGTTTCTATAATATGTCCCAAGGAAAGATTAAGCATTTGAAATACAACATTGAATATATATATAAGATGAAGTATGGCGGAATCATACTTACATTGCTTTAGTGATGAAGAAAATCAAACCAAAATGGAAGCTCCAAGGTTGGGATGATTCGGCCAAGATGAGAAGAGGTGGAAAGCTCCAAGCTTTGTGTATTCCTTGCTCTATGATGGTTTCCCTATCACCTCTTTTGATCCCTTGTAAGGTGCTAGCCTTGCATGTGAGTATATGTTCCAAACAACCTCAATATCTTCAAGTTTTAGACAACCAAAATGAAGAAGATGGAGAGCAAAAACTGCATGCAGTTTTCGGCAATGTGAGAGAGAAAAGAGAGTTTTTGTTAATTGATTTTGTTACCAAAAATCAATTTATATTTATGCCATAATGTTTATTAAATAATAATAAAATTATGACACCAACCATGCAATGGCTTAGAGTGTCAAACACTCAAATTCCATGCATAACAATTGAGTGTATTGTACACTATCACCATGCAATGCATCATCAATAAAATAATACATATAATGACATGTGTCATGTGGGCCCCACACGTTTCCAAATGAAAGTGGGCCCACGTGCACTCACGCGTTCGGGTTCGATATTTCCGAAATACCGAACTTACGTCGCGACGTTAATTAAATCGAATTTAAATAAATAATCGCGCCTAGCGAAATTATTGTTTACGTCGCTAACAAATTAATTCTAAATTAACTCGTATGCCCGAATTAAAATCTAATTTTAATTTCACGTCGAAATCGAATTTCGATTATTATATCGAATATAATAATTTCATCGATTAATTCCAAATTAATCGCTCTCTCTCTAAATAAGGCACTTTATCCGAGATAAAGTTTCTCCGCAATTAATCCAAGATTAATTAAGTCCGAATCAAATATCATAGGTGAATCTTCAGGAAGCGACCCAAGAGATCTCCGGATATGTTGGCAGTAAATACGGTCGTCGGATAATCCGAACACGCACGTACCTCGTACTACGTTCTTACCGATTCACAAGACAAGGTTGGCTTCTAGCAAAGCGCCATGCCTACCCAATTCTCCAGAAATATTCTTATAGGAATATAAGATCTATATCAAGCATAATATACCGTAGTATTGCGTACATCGATCCAGTATCAGATGATCACATGCTAGGCCTGGGGCTGGAGATGTGTCTGCCCCGTACGAAACATATATCGGACATCAAGCAACTAGTCTCTTTAAATCGGACAATCCTGACCTAGTCATATTGTCCCGACGGTTGCAACCTTTTATAGAGTACTAGTTCTGTGTCCTGCGTGATCATCACCTCCATATGTCTGAAGCGATACTTCCATCTTGACATCACATCCAGTACACTACGATTCTCGATAAACCCATAAGAGGTGTACACAGAACCGGTTAAGGTCCCCAACCACCAAAACCAAAGTTTACCGATTGTCGCAAGTACTAGCGATGTAAGTCTCAGGTTAAGACCATATACACCTACCCTGATGCGGCCTCCCATAGACACCTAGACATACTACCAATGGGATTCCGCGGGGTCTATCCAGAGCGAAGCTGTTTTCCGTACCATCGGTAAAACACAACCTCCTATCGCACTTGCATAAGTATCCAATACTTAAATATATGAGAACTATGTCGTTGTGCCCTCACAACGTGCACAAGCGCAATACTAGTCTATTCCGCATTATCGATGTCCGATCTCGATAATACTCCGACTAGGGATATTTAATGATTAAACTTTTATGGATTGATATTGTCTCATATCATCTGAATCCAGTACTAATCATATGGACTTTCGCCATTTATAAATCAAAGTAAATAATATTACAAAACGGCAAAAGGCAATTTCATTATCACATAGTTAATTTTGTACAATAATACAATATCATTTACAAACAGTGACGCTATGGGACACAATGTCTAACACATACATCATTCATTCATGCTTCCAATCATCATAACACAAACATAAGAGAGTATAAAAACTTGAAAAACAACATATGTTTTAGCCCAAAACAAAAGAAATAATTTTTCTTCTAATAGGAAGTTGAAAATACTTACTAAAATTCAAGTTCTTCCTTGGTTAACTTCTTGGCTTCAAACTTTTTCTCTCAACTCTCTTTGTTTTGTGTTCTATTTGGAGACTTTAAAAGTGAAGCAAAATAAAAAAAATAAAAAAAAAACAACAAAACCTTTATATAGTAGGGTTAAGGGCCGAAATTTATGGAAAAGTAAAACAAATTTTTTCAATTTTTCCAAACAAATATCTAAGAAGATATTTTGATTTTTAACAAATTAAAGAAGCAAAAATCAAAATGATAACTTTAGGAGCAAAGTGGGGTTTACCGCTATACCTATGATGTTCAGCGACCACGACACCAGCCCGTAGAGAGTACGGATTAGCCCGCGGGGGACTAAACCGGAGAATGAAGGAATCACCACCAAGTATGAACAGGGAAAGATTTAAGGCCGCACTCACCTCTCGCAAGGGAAGACCTCAAATCGTTGGGTTTGGAATGGTCCCTTACTTATGCCAGTATAATGTACAAGTTCACACAATGGTATAGTCAAGTCTTATGCAGTTCATGCAAGGCAATTCAAATAAACACAAATTTGTACACCTATAAGTATTCATAGAAATAATATGGCTCCACGCAAAGATATAATTAAATCACTCATGCATAATATAAGGCGACTGATTAATGAAATAAATTAATATGAACGATATAAAATATAAAGAAGATGAAAAGTATAATGCAATATAAATAATTAATCACACACGCATAATCCAAAATGAATAACTAAAGAAGTAAAAATGCATAAAATATAAAGAAATAGGTCGACGCATATATGAGTATTTCCCGAGTGGTACGTGGAGTTGTATCCCGAGTACAAACCGCACTACCATCCATTTGAATTGGCATACGGAATTTATGTCTAGGTTTCCATCCGATATACCGCAAGGGATAATAACACACATAATCATCAATGCAATATAAACTGACACAAAAAAATAGAGGCGAGATAATATAACAATGCATATACGTATAATCATCAACAAACATAAACAAAATAAAGGCGAAATAATAAAATAACAATAAAAGTGAATAAATAGATAAAATGATAAATAATAAAATGCCAAAGAAGAAATGTGGCCAGAGATTTGGCTATTTTTAGGGCTTCGCAAACCTGGCTGGACGTATTTCACGTCCAGCCAGGCATACAGCGCCCAGAACTATGAAAATAAATATGGTTAGTGTGCCCTCAGGTCTTACCTTTTAAGTTGCTTTCTCGGAAGTGTGTTAGGCTGTTCCCGGAAGGATCGCTGGTTCACTAGTTTGCTGTTTCGATTTCTGGTTTGCTGTTTCAGTTTCTGGTTCGCTGTTTCTGCTGGTTTACATCTCACGCTGGTTTTCTTGTTTTTTCTTTGGTGATGGCTGGTTATTTTTTCTGTGATGGCTGGTTATTTTTTTAGTGATGGCTGGTTGTTTTTTCAGTGATGGCTGGTTGTTTTTTCAGTGATGGCTGGTTGTTTTTTCTCAAGTTGCCGCCCAAAGAAGAAAAAGAGAGCCTCCCTTTTATAATAATTTGAAGGGATCTCCAAATAGGGAATCAAATCATGTTTATTTGGGAATATATTATCAAATTATTTTGGGAATAAAATCTTATAAATTTGGTGATGAGGAGATCTCAAATCTTGTTAAATTGTTAAGGATGTGATCCCAAAATCTCATTAAATTGGAAAGTGTTGATGCTCTCATATTTGGGAAGATTATGCATGGGCTGCATGAGCCGATTTCATGGGGTTTAGGGCCGCGTGGATGGGCTGCATGGGAGGTCTGAAGCTAAGGTTTGAAGCAGCAGCTAACTGAGCAAGTCTGAGGCTGGCTTGTGAGTCCGAATCTGATGAGATGCTAATTTTGGAGGTTTTCCTTCCTTCCGGCATTCGTTTTTCACAACTTCCGCAACTTTTCAGGTAGTGCCTCCATACGAGGCTCATCATCGGGCTCATGTAAAAAATGTGATGTCTATAGTCGACCCCACTTTGATGGGGTTTGTGCAGTGTGTGACAATGACAACCTTATCAAAGTCATGCATGTATTTTTTACTTACCTGATCAGTCCTCATTCTCGAGGCTCTTTTACTCGTCCTCATTCCCGAGGTTATTCTCCATTCTCGGAGTTCCTCTCCATTCTCGAAGTTCTTCATCCTCATTCCCGAGGTTGCTCTATTCCTCTCCATTCTCGGAGTTCGTCTCCATTCTTGGAGTTGCCTGTCCTCATTCCCGAGGTTTCTCTCCATTCTTGGAGTTGCTCATCCTCATTCTCGAGGTTCCTCTCCATTCTTGGATCTTCTCCATTCTTGGAGTTGCTCGTCCTCATTCCCAAGGTTCCTCTCCATTCTTGGAGCTGCTCGTCCTTACTCCTGAGGTTCCTCTCCATTCTTGGAGTTCTTCTCCATTCTTGGAGTTGCTCTTCCTCGCCGTTTTTTCTTTTTCTTCAAAGCCTGCGAACATAAAATAAAAATTATGTGCATGCGACGTGTATGCATGTATGCATGGATGCATTCCCTATTCTGATGGGGTTTCTTTGTCATATTATCTTGATGTCATCTTTGGTTAGGTCTTTCTTGCGCTAGAGGGTTTTCTTCACCCCTTTAGGAATCCTTTTGGCCTTTGATGCCCTTTGCCTATAAAAAGCTTTGGGCGCCCCATTGGCCTGTTTACAGTTTCCTTCTACCAATTGTCCTCTGGTGATTGCTCAGATCTCTTTGGTCTCATGGCTCAAGATCCTGTTGTGTCCATTATTCACGGGGTGGTAGGCTGGTTATCCCCAGACCTGGCTAAGCTTTCTACTCTTCGCCACCTGCACCGAGTCAATGTGGATTACGCCTTTTTGAAAGCGGCCTCATCCTTTTGGGATACTGAAAATCATGCCTTCTAATTCCCAGATTTCGAAATATGCCCTCTCCCTGAGGAGTTTGCTGCCATTCTCGGCTTGCATTTTTCTCCTACTACCCTTCTAGCGATGTCGTGTTTCAAATGTCAATACCCTCGGGAAGCCTCTGAAGCTTTCATTTGCTGTCCTGAGGATGCAGAAAAGGTATTGCCTTATGCTTCATCCATTGAGTTACAAGCCCTTTTACGTGTGTCTTCCAGGATGGAGGTAGGGTCCCATCCATGGAGAAGTGTAGACTTATTCTGTATCTTGGCCCAATACCTCTTAGTGGGTTGTGATAGTATGAGAGACGACTATCTTTATTGCATATCATCGAGGGAATCTGATGTGGTCATGATCCTTCCCTCGTTATCTTGGTCGAGACGCTTCATGGTTTAGACATGATAAAGCACCATCATATAAGCCGGTTTCTCAGGAGTCCCCTTATCTTGCAGGTTCGTCATACTTTTGCCTAAACTGTCCATTCGGATTTTCAACTTAGTGGATTGCTCTATCTTGCTTGGGTCGCCTTTTCAGGTTTTCAATCCAGCGAGCTAATTTTTTTTTCAGATCTGGTTACAAGAAAAGATAAGACTTATTGTTCCTCATTCGGCTCTTGTCTTTATTTCTTATGGCCTTTGGCACCACCTTGCACATCCTCATTCCTGAGGTTCCTCTCTATTCCCGGAGTTCTTCATCCTCATTCCCGAGGTTGCTCTATTCCTCTCCATTCCCGGAGTTCGTCTCCATTCTTGGAGTTGCTCGTCCTCATTCCCGAGGTCCCTCTCCATTCTTGAAGTTGCTCATCCTCGCCGCTTCTTGGACTATTTCCAGACCAAATGGTCTCAATGCCGAACGTAGCCCGTCACTGCCCTAGGGCTTCCCAACGCTCATTCTCCTAGATATACTGACCTCGGTCCAGCATCTAAGAAACAAAAGACGTGATTTGTAATTACTTGACTCTAATCTTTCCCGGTTAGCTGGGATTTATGAAATCTATGAACATCTTGAACATTTGTTTCAATAAAGGCGTTTGCATCACTTCTTAGTATATATGTAGGAAATAATGAATTACATTGCGAAGATACCTCTGTCACTAACTGTTCCTCACGGATTTTACAATTAACCATTTTTCTTGCTCACTCATGCTCTATATGTTGCTTGTCCACGTTGATGGGCTTGGTGAATTCGTTCCCTTCCAAATCTGACAGTCTCACTGCCCCATTCCCCATCACCTTCTTGACTAGGTAAGACCCTTCTCAATTGGGTCTGAACTTTCCCCTTGGGTCCATTATCAGTGGCTTTGACTGCTTGAGCACTAAATCACCTTCTCTGATCTTGGCGGGACGCATTTTCTTATTGAATGCCCTGGCCAACCTTTTCTGGTATAGTTGCATGTGGTGTAAGGCCTTTATCCTTTTCTTATCCAATAATGCTAGTTGTTCGAACCTCTGCGAGGCCAATTCCTGCTCAGGAAATCCTGCCTCTGCTAGTACCTGCATTGAATGTATCTCTATTTCCATTGGTAACACTACCTCCATCCTGTAAACCAAAGCATAGGGTGTGGCTCTCGTTGCCATTCTCACCGAAGTTCTATACCCCCACAGGGCATAAGGCAGTTTGTCAGCCTAATCTTTATAACTTTATGTCATCTTAGCTAGTATTTGTTTTATGGTTTTATTGGCCGCCTCCACTGCCCCATTAGCCTGTGGCCTGTAAGGTGATGATTTATGATGCCATATCCCGTACTTCTGCAACATCGTCTTTGTTTCTCCCTGAAATCGGACTCCATTGTCCATCACTATATGATGTGGCATTCCGTATCGACAAACTATATTACGGGCTATGAACTTGTCCATCTACTTCGCTGTAACATTACGGAATGACTCAGTTTCTACCCATTTTGAAAAATAATCTACCGCCACTACTATGAAGCGATGTCCATTTGATGCATGTGGCCTGATTTCTCTAATCATGTCAATACCCCATGCTAAGAAAGGCCATGGTTCTGACAGCCCTTTGTAATTCACTGCCCCATCGAAATACATTTTCCAACCTTGGACCAATATGGCTTGAACCTCCTCGTCTGGGAATTCGAACTTATACTGATCTTCTTCTATGGGCTGTAATGCCAAGAATTCTGCTACGGCTCGCCCTTTGATTACCTTAAAGGTGAGGTATTCTATATCAAACTCCGTCAGCAACACCAACCATCTGCCCAACTTCCCTACCAGTGAGGGTACTGACTGCAAATACTTTAGGGGATTCTCATTTGCTACCACTTGTATCTTATATGATTGGAAGTTATGACGCAACTTTCGGGAAGCCCATATCACCACCAAACAGATCTTTTCCACCTCTTGATAGCGGGCTTCATATGGAAGCATCTTTTTACTGAGGTAGTAGACTGCATGTTTCATCCCTGTCTCATCTGCTTGCACCATCATCGCCCCCAGCGCTTCAGGTTCTATGGCCAAATACAACACCAAGGGTTTTCCCGGCCTTGGAGGTTTCATGACGGGCAGCTTAACCAAGTATTCCTTGATTTTGTCAAAAGCTTATTGACATTGCCTATTCCACTCCACAGACTGGTCCTTCCTCAATAGCTTGAATATGGGCTCATATACTAATGTTAGCTTGGCAATGAATCGAGTGATATACTGGATTTTCCAGAGAAAAACTCTAACTTCATTTTCTTTCTTCGGTGTGGGCATCTCGGTAATTGCCTTGATCTTTTCAACTTTTCGGATGCCCTAACAACTTTTCGGATGTTACCCCAAACACACACTTCTTAGGGTTGAGTCGGAGGTTGTGCTTATCGACTCTTAGGAATTTCTCCAGTGCTTCTATATGTCCGGCCCTCGTCTCTGATTTAACCATCATGTAATCTATGTATACCGCAATCTCCTTATGCATCAAGTCGTGGAATAATGTAGTGGCCATTCGTTGATAAGTGGCTCCTGCATTCTTAAGTCCAAACGGAATCACCTTGTAACAATATATACCATACTCAGTGACAAAGGCAGTCTTATGCTTATCCTCTTCGGCCATGAAGACCTGGTTATATCCTGAGAATCCATTCGTGAATGAGTACATAGCAAATAGAGCCGCGCTACCAAACAACACGTCTATATGGGGTAGGGGAAAATCATCCTTTGGGCAAGCTTTGTTGAGATCCCTATATTCCACGCACATTCTGACCTTTCCATCCTTCTTCGGTACCGGCACAATGTTGGCTAACTGACCAGTGTAAACACACACGTATAACGTAAGCGCACGTATCGTTCAAGTAGTATAAAAATATCGATCCCATGAGGACTTAATTCCTACTGTTGTTATTAATTATTGAATCTATTTATTTACAAATATCTAATCAAGGGTGAAGAGAATGATTGCTTGATTGATTTGGTTGATTGTAGATTTGCTAAATAAATAAAAAGACAAAAGAAAATACTAAGGCAAATAACAAAAGACACAAAGATCTAGGGTTGTGAATCTTTCTAATATCTTTTAAAAGATGAAGTGATCATTTTATGTTTGTGTAATAAATCGGTTTACTAACCTGGAACACTAAATTATACGAAAGCCTCTGTCGATGGTCAGACGCAAATACCCAGTTTAACCCAATTGAACCATATGTCTATGTCAACCAAATTATCTGGATTCATTAAGTTTGAGTTCCAATTATGGCTACCCCCGCCCGACAGGTATATGTCTATCCTGTAATGAAATCTATTAAAGGGTTATCTATCCTCAAGGAAGATCGTGGGCTATTAAGTCTAAGGCTGAAACCTAAAATCCATATGTCTAGTTCATTTTAGATTTACCAGATCAATCTTATTGGTGATCAGACAACAAGAAGCATTAAGCTTAAGACTTAATAAGTAAACCTTTAAATTACCCAAACTATAAAATAACCACTTATAAATCGGTGATATTAGAATTCATCACAACCCCAGATAACTAACACATAACTAGGGCTAGTAAAAACTTAAAAGTAAAAGACATAAAGTAAAAATGCTGAAAAGTAAAAGACATAAAGTAAAAGCTGAAAAATAAAATAAAATAAAATGCTAAGGTAAAAGGATCAACTTTTACTATTTACAATTTAGATATCTCCCTTAATATAATATATTAACTTGTGATTATTTTACCAACCAGCCATATAGGCAGTAACCTGATTAAGTCAAATTAAGTTCAACCAGCCATAAAGGCGGAACCAAAATAAACCTGCCATATAGGCAGTAAGAAAATTTAATTACCAACCGACCAATCTGGCGGTATCCTTGATTAGTCAGGTTTAAACCAGATTAAAATAATTTACCAACCGACCAATATGGCGGTATCCTTTTTAAGTCAATATTTTAAATAGTGAATATATTATTTTTAAGGGAGATTAATCTAAATAGTAACAGTAAAAGAATTACCTTTCACCCTAGCTGGGGAAGTTACCTCCTCATGGTCAATAGTAAAAATTGTAAAAAGTAAGAAATTAAATTACTATTATTACAGTACGTAATTAAAATTATTTACAAAACTAAAAACTAAAAGAAATTAGATAGAAAATACCCTATTTACATCAGAGAATTCAGAGAGAATGGTACATTTGAAACTGAAACATCGAGCTGAATTTATAGGCATCGGTAGGCTGTAGGAATCGCGACGCCAAGGCCTTTGGCGTCGCTACGCCAGCTTCTTTTGGACGTGGCATGCTGAGGTGATGACACGTGGCGATTCTGGATAAGGTGATAAGGTGACACGTGGCAAGATGGTTGGAGCTCAATTATTGTGACATGTGGCGGTTTCTGATTGGTCGGTTCAGATTCTTATCCGCCACGTGTCAGATAAGGATAAGTCATTCAATCATTGATGCTGACGTGGCGATATGTGGCAATTTGACTATCGGCACCATAGAATCGTGACACGTGGCACGCTGTGATTGGTTGATGATGACGTGGCAGCCACGTGGCACTTTAACTTGGTCAACAGGTGATGTGGATGATGACGTTGAGTGACACGTGGCGACACGTGTCGATGGTGACTGTCGGCACCGTAGGATGATGACACGTGGCATGGTGCATGTTAGCAGATCGGCTGTGATGGTGACACGTGGCACGTCGCACGTTAGCAAAGTCAAATTTTCTCAAATTCTGATTTGTGGACCCGTCGCATGTTAGCACTGTTCGGTGCATGTTAGGCATCACGACGCCAAGGGCTTGCGCTTCGCGACGTGCCCAAATTACCAAAATGCCATTTTTGCCAATTTTCACTGTTTTGTTCCAAATCACCTCCAGAATATCCTGAAACTTTATTTATCTACAAAATAACACAAAACACATCAAAATATTCACAAAACTCAAGAAAATATACAAAATATTAGGTTAAATGAGTGGGAAATAGTGATAGATTTACCACTCATCACTAACCACTCGGGGTACTTCACCACCTCTAAAAACCCCACATCTATCTACTTCTTGACTTATTCCCTAACCTTTTCGGCCCATTCTGGCCTCATTCTTCTCATGTTCGGATAAGTTGGTATCAAATGCTGGGCAATACCCTTGTCCACTTTTGGCATGTCTTCATAGGACCAAGCGAATACTTTTTGCATATTTTATTAATATTCTCTCTAATTCTTTCCACTCATCAGAGGTAACATCACTTGTAATTGAAATTTACTTGGGGTTTTCACATGTACCAAGATTAAATGCATTTGTCTTTGTTGAGTCAATGTCAAATATGCTCATGTCATGCATGTTATAATGCAGACTAACAGGAAAATACTCGAACAAGTGAGCAAAATCAATTTCTTTATTATCAATAAATGCAGGATTACAGTCAAATAAGTCAGGAAAATAAACATCTTCGTAATTTACAGTCTTGTCTTCTTTCGTCTTCTTGCTTTCTTCGAGCGTCAGATTCTCCAACTGCAGTAGTTCTTCTTCCCATTTATCTTCCTCTTTTGCAACTTCCTCTGCATGTGGTTCTTTGCCTATCACATCCTTGAAGATCTCAAATCCCGATACTACGATCACATTGACTTATACGGGTTCAGGCTCTCCTTGCTATCCTGTGGCTTTCACAAAATATTCCATCAGCTTCATCATTTTTCTTGGTCTTCGGCTCATTCCCATCGGATTCATACCACAATCCTCTCTTAGTGGTCTGTCCCTTGAAATTTGGCAATGCTCTTATTCCCTGGCCTCTAGCACTGACACATGTGCCCGGATCATATTTCATTCTTTCCATGATTCTAGCCACTTTAGGGTCCACCCATTCTTCGAAGTTTTCCACCACTTGGAACCTTATGAAAGGCTGTATGTGTAAAGCATCCACATCATTATCTACTTCAGTCCTGATGGTGACGACTTCCTCTCCATGCGGGAACTTAATAACCTGGTGTAAAGTGGATGGCACGCCCCCAAGTCTATAAAACCATGGCCTCCCCAATAACATAGCAAATGTAGCTGGGATATCAAGCACTATGAACTCCACCTCGTCTTCAATCGGGCCTACTTTGACTATTGTGAAGAAAGTACCTTTGACTCCCTGTTTGCTATCGTCATATGTTTTGATAGTCATGCTAGAGGGGCTTAAATATGTTATCTGCATACCCAACCTTGACAGAATCTTCAAAGGGCACACATTGATAGATGAGCCATCATCCACCATCACACAAGATGTCTTATTGCCTCTTACTTCCACTTTTATGAATAACGGCTTGTTGTGATTCCTACCCTCCATCGGGAGCTCTTTTTCAGAGATTGTTATCATCTGCCTACCCTCTTTTTGTACCGACCTTGCGAATATTGTCGGGTTTGCATCTTCAGGTACCATTATCTTGCTCAGAGCTTCTACTATGGCACGTCTGTGCTCTTGAGAGGCACATAATAACTCCCATATGCTCACTTGTGCCCGTGTCTTCTTCAATTGACGCAACATATTATCCCCCTCAATATTATCCGTATTCTCCGTCACCTCTAAGCCTTCTTTTAGTATTTCTTTTCCTTTCTCCATTACATCACGGTAAAAACATCCACTACGAGTCATCCCATTTACCTCATCTTCGTCACTGCTTGAGAAGTTTTCCCAGAAGTCTTTCCCCTACTCTGTTTCATCTTCACTACTGTTATCCAATATCCCCATGAAAGAAGCTTGGTAGTTGAGAGTTTGGAGGACAAAGCTTTCGGGCAGGCCGGAGTTGATCATGTAGGTGGGTGGTGGAACAGAGTGGTAGTTGGGTAGAAGGTTTCTGTATGTGTTGGGTTGTTCTTTTTCCGGGTCGGATATCTTATGGGTGTCAATGAGGTCTTGGATCTCATGCCTAAGGCGGGTGCAGTTGTCAGTTTCGTGGCCTTTTTGCTGATGGAAGTGACAATATAGGTTTAGGTCGAGGTGGCGTGGCACAGGTTTTGGAAGTGGTTTAGGTTCTAAGGGTTTTAGGAGTCCTTGCCTCTTCAGCTTTTCAAACACCTTTGACAAAGTTCTACCAAAATTAGAGAATCGTTTGTTTTTTATGGTCCCTGAAGGCCCCCCAATGGTCTTCCTATTCTGGCCGTAAAACTCTCTGTTCTCGGCTTCCTCTTCCTAGATATCCATGACAGTTTCTCTTAACTGTCGAAAGTCGCTAATCATAGAGGTCATCCTTCTCGGCTTGTTATAAATGGATGGCTTGGTGCCCTTAATGATCATCTTAATTTGGTCATTCTCCGAGGGCCGTGTCTGCATCTTCAAGAGCTGGCTTCTCCAGCGATCCACATAAGCTTTGAAGGTCTCTTCTAACATCTTCAGTAGTTGATTCAGAAGAAAAGGTTAGGATATATATATTATATTTGGACTTGGAGGTCCACCTACCGGATCTAGGAATTGGATGAGATCTAATTGATCTTAGAGATCTACCTAGTTAAGTTTCATACAACTTGTTGGCCAAAGTCAAGGTTGTGTGTTATTTAACAAGATCCTAGCCCACTAGGAAACTGGGTTTCCCGAGTACTCGACAGAGGGTTAGAGGCTCGCCGAAAAATAGTGGGAGGCTAGTATTGAATTTGCAATTTCGTTCAAATACTTAGCTTTACGCGCTTTCAAATATTTCGTCAAAATTATTTTATTAGTTGGACTAATATAATGTTATTTTTCTTGTAACAGTTGGACTGTAACCTACATTGTTAATTGGATAATTAGATTATCGCAGTTAAAATGACTGGAAAGAACAGTGTTCGGGACATCATCATGGGCGATGATGTCTTCAACGGCACTAACTTTTCCGAATGGGACATGAATCTAAAGATAGTCCTTGGATCCGAGAGGCTGCTATATACTATAGAGAGACCTCTTGGGCCTAATCCCAGATATGATCAGTTGCTCGAGCTAGATCTTTGGAAGACACATAGTGATGACAACGCAACTGCTCAATCTATCATGCTTGCTGCTATGACTCAGCAATTCCGTCGACAGAACAAGGGATTGGATCCTTATACAATGTTGGTGAAGTTGAATGATCTGCACCGATCTAATCTTAGATCGCAAAGATATGAGTTACAGAAGAAGCTCTTCCGGCTCGGATGTCGGAGGGTACGTCTGTTGAACATCACGTGACACAGATGATTGTCGATATTGAGTAGCTTAGACAAATGGGGATTGTCTTTGAGATAGAGACCTCTATAGATTTGATCTTGCAGTCTCTCCCCGACATTTGGAGTGGGTTCATCAGGAACTACAATATGATGAACCAAGAGCAGACTCTTGGAGAGCTGATGTCCACGCTGCGAGAGGCAGAAAAGGAACTTCTCAAGAGCAAGAAGCGCGAGGCGCACTTCACTTCTACATCTCGGACTCCGAGGGCTGGGCCCAAGGCGACTAAAGGTATCAAGAAGAAGAAGAAAAAGAAGGGCAAAGGCAAAGCGTCAAAGGCTTCTAAGAAGCCTAAGGACAAATCTCAGGATGTTTACCTACAGTGAAGGGAAGCGGGGTCATTGGAAACGTGACTGCCGCGAGTACAAGGCGCTCCAGAAAGATATAAAGGTGGGCAAGGCACCGGCCTCAGGTATGTTTGTTATAGAAATAAACATGACTACTTCTAGTTTTAAAAATTGGATTTTTGATTCTGGCTGTGGTACTCACATTTGTACTGATGTGCAGGATCTGCGGATTAGCAGGAAACTGGCGTAAGGAGAGATTGACCTGCGTGTTGGAAATGGGACATTTGTCGCTGTTTTGGCCGTTGGCACTTTTGTTTTGGAACTGCCCTCGGGTCATGTACTTGAACTAACAGACTGTTATTATGTACCTAGTTTGACTAGGAATATTGTTTATGTATCTATGTTAACCCAATGTGGGTATACTTTTGTATTTCGAAACACTGGGTGTTTTATGTATAAAAATGATATAGAAATTTGCACTGCTGTTGTAAATAATGGTCTTTATATTTTAAATATAAATCAATCTCAACCATATTCTGTAACAAACAAAAGGCTTAAAGTAAGTCATAAAGATGAAACTTATATGTGGCATTGTCGTCTGGGACACATAAACAATACTCGCATATCCACACTTTCGAATAGTGGGTACTTGGACGGATTTGATCCAAATTCATATGACGTCTGCGAATCTTGCTTATTAGGCAAAATGCCTAAGTCACCTTTTAGCGGTAAAGGTATGCGAGCCACAGAACTGTTAGCCCTTGCTCATAGTGACGTTTGTGGGCCCATGTCTAGCCAAGCTAGAGGTGGATACGAATACTTCGTAACTTTTACGGATGATGCATCGCGTTATGGTTATATGTATCTTATGAGACACAAGTCGGAAACTTTTGAGAAATTCAAAGAGTTTCGACACGAAGTTGAAAAACAGACCAGTAAAAGTATTAAGACATTACGGTCGGACCGTGGTGGCGAATACTTAAGCAATGAGTTTCTTGATTACTTGAAAGAATATGGTATTCTTTCACAGTGGACTCCTCCTGGAACACCGTAATTAAATGGTGTGTCTGAACGGAGAAACCGAACTTTGTTAGACATGGTAAGGTCTATGATGAGTCACACTGAGCTACATATTTCCTTCTGGGGATATGCATTAAACAATGCAATACTTATTTTGAATAAGGTTCCGTCAAAGTCTGTTCAACAGACTCCGTATGAGATATGGATAGGAAAGAAACTAGGTTTCTCATTCCTGAAGATTTGGGGATGCTGGGCATATGTCAAACGTTTGGAAGGTACCAAACTTGAACCCAAATCGGATAAATGCCTATTCGTAGGATATCCTAGGGGAACCAAAGGATATTACTTCTATCACCCACAAGAGAACAAAGTATTTGTTGCTCTACATGCGGTTTTCCTTGAGAAGGAATTCCTAAATGCAGTGGTTAGTGGGAGGAAAGTAGTACTCGATGAAAATCGGAGTGATACTGTTCCTGGCATAGAATCCTCAACGGAACATGAACAGTTCATCAGGGATGAAGCTGTACCACAATCTTCGATTACACAAGGACCGCGTAGGTCGGAAAGAGTCAGGAAACAACCTGAGAGGTATGGGTTTCTGATCTCACCTCATGTAGATATCAATCTCATTGAGGAAGATGAGCCGGCTACGTATGAGGAGGCGATACAAGGTATCGACTCCAGTTTATGGCAAGATGTCATCAAGTCCGAAATGGATTCCATGTACACCAACCAAGTTTGGACACTGGTTGATGCACCAGAAGGCGTAAAGCCTATTGGATGCAAATGGGTCTTCAAGAAGAAGACCGATATGGATGGCAACGTACAAACGTACAAAGCTAGGCTTGTAGCGAAGGGGTATCGTCAACGACATGGTGTCGATTATGATGAAACTTTCTCACTCATTTCCATGATTAAATCCATTCGGATAATGTTTGCTATAGCTGCATATTTCGATTATGAGATATGGCAGATGGACGTCAAAACCGCTTTCCTTAACGGAAACCTTTTAGAGGATGTTTATATGCAACAGCCTGACAGTTTTGTCATACCGCGACTTGCAAACAAGGTTTGTAAGTTAAATCGATCCATTTATGGATTGAAGTAAGCATTGCATTCTTGGAACCAACGCTTTGATGAGATCATAAAAGAATATGATTTCATTCAAAGCGAAGATTATCCTTGTGTATATAAGAAGGTTAGTGGGAAAGCACTGACATTCATTGTCCTTTACGTTGATGATGTATTGCTTATTGGCAATGACATTCCCATGTTAACGTCGGTGAAAGCTTGGCTTTCATTGAAATTCTCCATGAAAGATCTGGGAGAAGCAGCCTTTATTCTAGGAATAAAGATCTACCAGGATAGATCTAGAAAGCTGCTTGGACTCTCCCAGAGTACGTACATTGACAAAGTGTTGAAGAGATTCAACATGGATCAGTCCAAAATGGGACTGTTGCCAGTGTCACATGGCGTCACTCTATCTAAGGACATGTGTCCTAAAACTCAAAATGGGAGAGATAGCATGAGTCGGATACCGTTCGCCTCGGCAGTCGGATCGATCATGTATGCCATGATATGTACGCGACCTGATGTCTCCTATGCTGTGAGCATGTGTAGTCGCTATCAGGCCGATCCAGGTGAAGGTCACTGGATGGCGGTTAAGAATATCCTTAAGTATCTTAGACGAACTAAGGATGCTTTCTTAATCTATGGAGATGGAGAACTTGAGGTAATTGGGTATACCGATGCAAGTTTCCAAGCCGACAAAGATGACTGTAAGTCGCAATCCGGGTACATATTTTGTTTGAATAACGGAGCAGTGAGCTAGAAATCTTCCAAGTAAGAGACTGTTGCCGATTCAACAACAGAAGCGGAGTATATAGCTGCAGCTGAAGCAGCAAATGAGGCAGTTTGGATCTGAAAATTCCTAATTGGATTAGGAGTAGTTCCGTTAGCAGCTGAGCCCATTCCATTGTATTGTGACAATAACGGGGCTATAGCGCAGGCTAAGGAACCGCGGTCTCATCAACGATCCAAGCATGTTCTTCGACGTTTCCATCTGATTCGTGAGATCATACATCGTGGCGATGTGAAGATCGAGAAGGTCGCATCAGAGGACAACATTACAGATCCGCTGACGAAAGTCATTCCTCAGTAAAAGTTTGAGCGACATGTACATAGTTCAGATGTTAGATGCTTGAGTGACTGGCTATAGGCCAAGTGGGAGATTGTTGGACAATTATGACCCATAGCGTCACTATTTGTAAAAGACATTGTGTTTTTGTACAAATTAATTATGTAGCAATGGAAATTGCCTTTTATCATTTCGTAATTAGATTACTTAAATATGTGAATGATGAAAGTCCTTATGATTAGATCCAGATTGAGATGATATGAGACAGTATCAATCCATAAAGGTTTAATCATTAAATATCCCTAGTCGTAGTATTATCGAGACTAGACATCGATAATATGGAATAGACTAGTATTGCACTTGTGCGTGTTATGGAAGCGTAACAGCATAATTCTCATGTATTTAAGTATTGGATACTTATGCAAGTGTGATAGGAGGTTGTGTTTTACCGATGGTACGGAAAACAGCTTCGCTCTGGATAGACCCCGCGGAATCCCATTGGTAGTATGACTATGTGTCTATGGGAATCCGCATCAGGGTATGTGTATTTGGTCTTAACCTGAGACTTGCATCGCTAGTACTTGCGACAATCAATACGCTTTGGTTTTGGTCGTCCAGAACTTTAACAGGTTCTGTGTACGCCTCTTCTGGGTTTATTGAGAATCGTAGTGTATTCGGTGTGATGTCAAGACGAAAGTATCACTTCAGTCATATGGAGATGATGGTCACGAATGGATACAGAACTGGTTCTCTAAAGGGTTGCAACTATCGGGATAATATGACTAGGTCATGATTATCTGATAATAAAGAGACTAGTTGCTAGTGATCCGATATATGCTTCGTACGGGGCAGACGCTATTCCAGCTCCAGGCCTTGCATGTGATCATCCCATACTGGGTAATTGGGTAGGCATGGGGCTTTGCTTTGCTAGAAGCCAACCTTATCTCGTAAATCGGTAAAAACGTAGTACTTGGTACGTACGTGTTCGGATAGTCCGACGACAGGATTTACTGCCAACATATCCAGGGATCTCTTGGGTCGCTTCCCGAAGATTCACCAATGACGTATGATTCGAGCATAATTAATCTGGGATTAATTGCGGAGAAACTTTATCTGGGATAAAGTACTATTTGAAGAGAGAGAAAGATTAATTTAGAATTAATCGATAAAATAATATATTTGATATATTAAACGAAATTAGATTTCGACGCGGAATTAAAATTAGATTTTAATTTGGGCAAACGAGTTAATTTAGAATTAATTCGTTAGAGATGTGAATAGTAATTTTGCTTGGCATAATTATTTAATTAAATTCGATTTAATTACGTCGCGACGGAAATTCGTTAATTTGGAATTAGCGAACTCGAGCCCGGGAGTGTTTGCGGACCCACTCGCATTTTGAATCGAGTGGGGCCCACATGTCACATCACATGTCACTTCACTTGTCACCTTATGTAGCTTTTTGGTGATGGGTTTTCGTGGAGTTGGTGGTGGCTTCTAATACACTCCAAAGTCAAACTTTGAATGACTTTTACCAAACAAACATTTGGTATATCAATTAATTGTTTTTTGAAAACAATTTACACAAGTTTCGCTCTTCTCTCTCTTTGACCGAAACATAGCAAACAAAATCCTCTCCCAAATTTCTTTCTTCTTCACCGAAAATTGAAAGAAAAGAAGTGTGAAATTTTGTTGCAAAATTTCAAAGAGCTAGCACTCATCAAAGGAATCATACAAGGTGTTAGGGAAACCAACTTGAGAGCTTGGGATCACAAGATAAAGCTTGGAGCTTGGACTTTCCTCTTGGCCGAATACTCAAAGCTTCTTGGAGAAATTTTTTGTTGTTTGACGCATCCATAAGCCGATCAATGTAAGTGTGTTTCCGTTACTCTTCTTTGATTATTCATTCACATTTCTATGCTTATTTTGATCTTGGGACTAAACCTAGAAACCCAACACCATCCCGAATACAATATTCATTAAATAGATAAGGATATGTGGTGTGATATAGTATAAGCCCATCATTTACCATATGGAATAAACATCTAATACTTAAGTGATAAAATCTCATAAAGTATTGTTCTAAGTTATTTACTTAACCGAATATTTTTCTTAATGCTTATCTATTCGTCAATGACACTACTAGTCATATTAAAAATATGTAACGATTGTTCATAAAGAACAAGTAACTATCAAATAGTCGCAAGTTCTGATATCAAATATCAAAATAATCATTCAACAATATTTTAAATAACTAGACGAGAGATCTGGTATCCAATATCTACAGTTGTCGTGTTGTGAGAATCAATATTTTCTACACACAACTATACTTATCTCTTTTCTTTAGCTTTATTATTTTGCATTCAACTATTAACATTAATTACAACTAATTGAAAAGAAAATAGTGTTGGACACGTGACATCTATATGTCACTAAAGTCAAAAAATTTCATTATCAGATAAACAAATACCTAATGGGGTTTTCTTAATACCAATGAAGAATCTCAAGACATGAACCAATTCATGTCAATCTTTACTGCATAAGAAACTATTCTCTCTAGAATGATTATATCATAATCAATTCTAATCTAGAACCTATTCTAGAAATCTGCAACCATAAGTGAAGTCAGAAAACATATATTAAATATGCATGCAGTGAATAAAAGTTCAATTCTATTTAAATAATAGAATAAGGAAAAAAAAAACATAAGCGACAATTTTCATAATATTACACACTGCATTGGTTATAGATTTTTAACCTAGCAATGCCTCCCATTAATTTACGTAATACCATAATCCCCAACGGAAAATGAGAATTCAATAAATAAATCGAATTCCATAATGGGAAGTGGACCCCATGAATATATTTCGACTCACAGCTTTGGCATGTTCTCGCCTACGTATATTCACGGGTAGACAACTCATTGTCAATCACACTCGCTGTGACTCTTGATTTTATACTGACCGTTTCTCATTGTGACAGCTTTGGCACGTTCACATGAGGCGTATCAAGACTTCACTTGTCAATGACAAACTCCAACTACCGATGTAGTCATGACAGCTTTGGCACGTTCGAGATTTCCACTTTCACTTGAATTTGTCTCTTATCATATAAGTTCTACCGACGCAAATGAACTACCTTCAACCATAACTGCACAGCTTTGGCATGATACATCTATAGCATCATGAAAATATTCACATATGTATTGACAAGGCGGATGAAGAAACAAGTATTCCTAATACTAGTCACTTTATAAAACCTTATTTAACGTGGATTTTCCTAAAATATGTAATTAACTTTATTTAATCAAATTAAATAAATACATGCATGTAAAAAGTAAAAATTAGATTAAATATCAAATTTAAAGGGCTACTCATATCATGGGTTCAAAATCAGACTCGCTCTGATACCATTTCGTTGGGGTTTTATCATCATCAGGGCGGCGCAACGAAAGAAGCGCGGTTCAGGCGAAATCGTAGTTTAAAATTTTTTAACTTACGAATAAATTATTCAATATCCAATATTAATAATTCATTCATATTTCACCTAAACACATTTATTCGATATCATATAACGATATAAATAATATAGAAACTCCGCGAAACTTTTACGAAAACGTTTTTCCGCAAAATAGCATAAAACACGTTTCTGACCGAACCGAATGACTAATGCACATAGGGACTGCCCAGGTCAGCCCCAAAAATATTTGGACAGTTCATGGACTGCCCGAACAATGACCAGTTCACTGTTCGGGTAACTGTTACCCGGTAACGCTGTTTTTCTCCGTTTTCACGTAATTTCACTCCGAAATAATTTCCGGTAATTATTTTTCTTGGGAAATTAAAATAAAATAATTTATTCTAATTACACAATACTCAAAAATAGAGTTTTAGCACAAAAATCAGATTTTTCTCATAATTACCGTGAGACCCCAATACTCTGCATTTTGATCATTTTGGTCATAATTTGTCAAATATAAATTTGGATGATTCCAAATCAGTTCTAAAATGATTTTCAACATGTCCAACACATCAAAATATAAATTGCAACAAAAACCCTACTAAATTTTAAAATTGTCGAGAACACTTTAGGTTTCCCAATTTTGTAATTTAATCCAATCTTGTTCAAAACAAGTCAAGATCAAATCCCATCAATCCCAAATTTAATATACATCATATATACATTATAATACATCACATATATGAAAATCCCCAACATTGGAATAGGTTAAGAACCTTAATTTCTCAAATTACTCCAATTGATCAATTTACACTAAATTGAATAAATTCAACACTTTAATCAATTCTTTAACATACCAAACAAGTCTCACCACTTTGAAAAAACTAAAGAACAATTCTAGGTCATTATTGAGCGGCCTAACAACTCTAGAATGACAACAAGATCATCAAATGATCAAAAGTGTGCTTATACACCATTTATAAGCATACTTTGTTAAACACAAATGCATACATCTTCCATTCATGCTTCCAACCATCATAACACAAACATAAGAGAGTATAAAAACTTGAGAAGAACATATGTTTTAGCCAAGAACAAAAGAATCAATTTTTCTTTTAATAGGAAGTTGAAAATACTTACTAAAATTCAAGTTCTTCATTGGTTAACTTCTTGCCTTCAAACTTTTTCTCTCAACTCTCTTTGTTTTATGTTCTATTTGGAGACTTCAAAAGTGAAGCAAAATGAAAAAACAAAACCTTTATATACTAGGGTTAAGGGCCGGAATTTGTGGAAAAATAAAACAAGTTTTTTCAATTTTTCCAAACAAATATCTAAGAAGATATTTTGATTTTTAACAAATTAAAGAAGCAAAAATTGAAATGATAACCTTTATCATAAATGTAAAAGTCAAACTTATACTCTTTAACCATTTCCTTTAATAAATATCAACTTCGATAGTTTTATATTTTTAATTACTTTAATTATTCAACAATTAAATATTTATTTAAATATAAATATCTCAAATATATGTATTATATTTACTTTAAATATATCAAATATATATATTAATTATATATGTCAAATATCACAATTTGACATTTAATTAATGTGTATTTAATAAAATCAAATATTAAATACAAATACACAATAATTAGGAAATGACCAAAAGGCTCCATATGCATGTATCTTTCGTTTAACCGTTAAACGATTTATAAATAATCAGTATTATTAATAAAAGTTACCCTAGTGCTCTACAAGTTTATTTCTTTAATGAGACTCTCTAAGTTTAGGCATATCCGTCAAAAAATCCAATTTCGTGTTCATAATTTATCCACCCGTAAATTATGACGACCACTGATAAATTAGGTCGATGTCATCGCATACGTATAATCCCTTTGTCACAGGTATTCGGATTATTCCAGAGATATATAAATAAACGTCAAATCTATATATGTATAATCCCGTCGACGATTCTATTAGTAATCTTATAAAAAACACTTAGAACTCACTTCTACAATGTACCACGGATCCATGGATTTAACGGATTGCTAATCCCATAATGAATACATATGCTCTGTACACAGAACTGACGGATCCTATCTTGATACACACATGATATCATGAGCATGACTCCACACCCAACGAACAGGCGAAGGTCTGATCTTAATAGATCAGTGACGTGACTGTAATCTAAGTATGGAGGATAACTCATATATCCACAGTGGTATCTTAAGTCAAAGAATCACTATGCCACTCAACCCGAGAAGATTCATATTAACGTTGGTGTACCATCTATTAGGAAATCTTCGGTGAGTCATTCAGTGTTTATCAAATAAACACCTACACGTCTATATGAGTCTCCCGAGACTCATGGTTCATTGGGATAAATCATCAGATCAAGTCACGTTATACGACATGTACTGTGTAAGTGTCCTAGACATGCCACGGGATCTCTAAGCGTGATTCATGTGTGAATAATAATCAAAAATAAGTTGTGGAAGACTTACATTGATCGGCTTGAGTTCAAAACTTTCCTTGATGTTGAAGCTTCCAAGCTCTTGGGTGAGTATATCTATCACCTTCATTTGACTCCCATAAGTGCTAGCTAGAACATATGGAACAAATTTTGATCTCCCTAAGAGAAACAAATCTGTCCAAGAGAAAGAGAGGAGCAAACGGCCACTTGAAAGTCATGGCCATTCGGCCTTCTTCAAAAGAATGGCCAATCGGCCTAACTTCATTTAGCAAGCCATTCGGCCAGAGTGAAAGAAAAGGATTGTTTTTCTTTTTCAATTCTCAAAGAAACAGAGAGCAACGAGTTTTCTTCAAAAGAGAACCCTTTTTATTCATACAGCATTAAATGCGCCAATAATAAAAACAATGTAAAGTTGTGGCCTATTGCTTTTTATTTCTAAAATAAAGGCAATATTTAAATTGAAGTCATTGCTCTTTATGCTTCTGTCGGCCAATGTGAAATTATGGCCATTTCGGCCTGCGGAATGGCCAATAGCCCTTTTAAGGCCGTTCGGCCAAGTGACAGGGAGAGGGTGATCAATTTACAAAATTAAATGTTGAGTGTTTTATAAGATACCATCAAAACTCATCACTCATGTCAATCATTAAAATGACTAATGATGTAAGTAAAGTGGGTCCCTCTTTAAATTCAAAATTCAAGTGGGCTTACTCAACACAATTCGGGCTCGGATTCGTTTAATCCGATTAAACGAATTTTTCGTCGCAATATAATTAAATCCAATTGAATTTAAATAATAATACCTAGTAAAATTATTACGAAAATCGGTCGCGAATTAATTCCAAATTAATTCGTTCGCTAAAATTAAAATCCAATTTAATTTCCTATTGAAATCCAATTTCAATTAATATATCTAATATATTGTTTAGCCCAAATAAATAAATTAAATAGCAAAATCTAATTTAACTATTAAATTTATTTTACCGATTAATTCTAAATTAATCTTGTTCTCTCCTCTCGATGAATTTAATCCCAGATAAATTCTCGACGCAATTAATCCCAGATTAATTCTTTCTCTGATAATTAATCCCAGATTAATTCTTGCCGTAATTAATCCCAAATTAATTTTTGCTCTTTATTAATCTCAGATTAATATTCTCTCTAAATTAATCACAGATTAATATTGTTGGAGTCATACATCATCGGTGAATCTTTGGGATGTGACCCAAGAGATCCCTGGATATGTTGGCAGTAAATACGATCATCGGACTATCCGAACATGTGCGTACCCGGTACCACGTATTTACCGATTTACAAGACATGGTTGGCTTCTAGCAAAGCACCGTGCCTACCCAATTATCCAGAAATATTCTGCTACGGAATACATGATCTATGTCAGGCGTAGTATACGTAGTATTGCGTATTACGATCCACTATCAGATGTCAGATGCAAGGCCTGGGGCTGGAGTTGTGTCTGCCTCGTACGAAGCATATATCGGATCACAAGCAACTAGTCTCTTTATGATCGGAAAGTCATGACCTAGTCATACTTCCCCGATGGCTATAGCACCTAGAGTACCAGTTCTGTATCCCTGTGTGATCATCATCTCCATATGACTGAAGTGATACTTCCATCTTGACATCACACCCAATACACTACGATTCTCAGTATACCCAGAAGAGGCGTACACAGAACCTGTTAAAGCCTCGGACGACCAAAACCAAAGTATATTGATTGTCGCAAGTATTAGCGATGCAAGTCTCAGGTTAAGACCAAATACACCTACCTTGATTCGGATTCCTATAGACACATAGTCATACTACCAATGAGATTCCGATGGGTCTATCCAAAGTGAAGCTGTTTCAGTACCATCGGTAAACAGAACCTCCTATTACACTTGCATGAGTATCCAATACCCAAATATATGAGAACTATGATGTTACGCTTCCATAACACGCACAAGTGTAATACTAGCATATTCTGCATTATCGATGTCCAGTCTCGATAATACTACAACTAGGGATATTTAATTATTAAACCTTTGTGGATTAATACTGTCTCATATCTTATTAATCTGGAACTAATCATAAGGACTTTTATCATTTATATATCCAGGTAATCCAATTACAAATGATAAAAGAGCAATTTCCTTTGTCACATAGTTAATTTGTACAACACCACCATGTTCTGTACAAATAGTGATGCTATTGGTCATAATTGTCCAACAATCTCCCACTTGGCCTATAGCCAATCACTCAAGTGTCTAACACTTGAACTATCTACGGGTCGCTCAAACTTCTGCTGAGAAACAGCTTTCGTCAGCGGATTTGAAAGGTTATCATCTGATGCGATTTATTCGATCATCACATCGTCACGATGTATGATCAAATGAACCAGATGAATTAGTTGAAGTACATACTTGGATCATTGATGAGACCGCAGTTCTTTAGCATGCGTTGTAGCCTAGCTCAGCTGCTAATAGAACTACTCCTAATCCAATTAGGAATTTTATAGATCCAAAATGCCTCTTTTGCTGCCTCAGCTGCAGTAATGTTCCGCTTTTGTTATTTATTCGGCAACAGTATCTTGCTTAGAAGATTTCCAGCTTAATGTTCCGTTATTCAAACTATATATGTACCCTTATTACGACTTACAGTCATTTTTATCGGTTTGGAAACTTACAATGGTGAACCCAGTCACCTCAAGTTCTCCATCTCCATAACTTAAGAAAGCATTCTTAGTTCGTCTAAGATACTTAAGGATGTTCTTAACATCAATCCAGTGACCATCACTTAGATTGGCCTGATTGTGTCTGCGTGTGCTCAAAGCATATGAGACATCAGGTCATGTACATCACAAAATATACAAACACTGACATCAGGTCATTGTTTGCATGTTTTGGCACACCAAAACCGTCAGGATGTTATAAACATCCTCCAAAAGGTTTCCGTTAAGGAAAGCGGTTTTGACGTCCATTTGCCATATTTCGTAAATGAAATATGCAGCAATACCAAACATTATCCAAATGGATTTAATCATGGCAATAGATAAAAGGTTTCGTCGCAATCGACACAATGTCGTTAACTATACCCTTTCTGTATAAGCCTAGCTATATACATTTCATGTTTCCATCCATGTATGTCTTCCTTGAAGACTTATATAGTACCAATATGCACAATGTCTTCTGGTACATCAACCAGTGTCCAAACTTAGTTGGTATACATGGAATCCATTTCAGACTTCATGACACTTTGCCATAAAAGGAGTCGATACATTGTATCACTACCTCATACGTAGCTCGTTTGTCTTCCTCAATAAGATTGATATCTATATGAGGTGAGATCAGAAACCAATACCTCCCAGGTTGTTTTCTGACTCTCTCTGACCTACGCGATTTTTGTGTATTCGAAGATTATTGGTATAGTTTCATCCCTGATGAACTATTTGTGTTCCGTAAGGACTCGGTGCCTGGAATAGTATTACTCTAATTTTCATCAAGTTTTACTTTCCTCCCACTTACCACTGCATATTTGAGTTCCTCCTAGGAAAACTGCATGGAGAGCAACAATTATATTGTTCTCTTGTGAGTTGTATAAGTACTATACTTTGGTTTCCCTAGGACAACCTACAAATAGGCACTTATCCGATTTGGGTTCTAGTTTGGTATCATCCAAACGTATGCCCAGCATTCCCAAACCTTCAGGAATGAGAAACCTGATTTCTTTCCTGTTTATATCTAATATGAAGTTTGTCTAACAGATTTTCATGGAACCTTATTCAAAATAAGTATTGCACTATTTAGTACGTATCCTCATAAGGAAAATGGTAGCTCGGAGCGACTCATCTATTTAAGTATTATCCATCATGGTCTGAACGCAATGTTCTAATACTTTTACCAGTCTATTTTCTTACTTCATGTCGAAACTCTTTGAATTACTCAAAAGTTTCTGACTTGTATTTCATAAGATACACATAACCGTAACGCGATGCCATATCCGTAAGGGTTACGAAGTATTCATATCCACCTCTAGCCTAGCTAGACATGGGCCCACTTACGTCACCATGAACAATGGCAAACAGATCGGTGGCACTTGATCTTTTACCAAGTAAAAGGTGTTTTAGGCACTTTGCCTAATTAAACTAGATTCGTAGACATCATTTGAATTAGAATCAAATCTGTCCTAGTATCCACTCTTCGAAAGTATGGATATACGAGTCTTGTTAATGCATCCCAAATGACAATGCCATAAATAAGTCTCATTAGATTACTCAATTTGAGATATTTGTTTGTCATGTTATATGTTTGAGATTCATTTATATTCAAAATATAAATATTGTTTTTCACATCTAATGTGTATATCTCAATATCATCTTTATAAACAAAAACACCCTGTGTTTCGGAATACAAAGGTATACCCGCAACGGGTTAAACTAGATACAGAGATAATGTTCATAGTCAAACTAGATACATTATAACAGTTTCCTAATTTAAGTACATGCCCAAATGGCAGTTCCAAAACTTAGGTTCCTACGGCCAAAACAGCGACTCTCGTCCTGTTTTCGACTTGTAGGTCGATCTCATCTGAAGCTAGTTTCCTGCTTATCAGCTGATCCCACACATCAGTACATATATATGTATCACATCTAGTATCAAAAAATCCAATTTTAAAACCAGTAGTGAACATGTTTATAACAAACATTCTTGAAGCTGGAACCTTGTCCCTCCTTTACTTCCTTCATGTCTGCCTTGTCCATACGGCAGTCACACTTCTAGTGACCCCGTTTGCCATAGTTTAGGCAGACAACTTGGGATATATCCTTTTAAGAAGCTCTAGCTATGCATAAAGGATTGAGCACTAAAGTTATCATCACAATGAGTTTTCCCAAGCTCATGCTCTACTATTCGCTCAACTCCGGGCTCATGCTTGAGAGGTTCTACTCCCAATCTGAAAATTAAAGCCGTTAAAGAAATTTTCCCCAGGATTATGTCCTTTGACGCTAATCTTTCCGTCATCTTGATTGCTATAGTCCAACTATCCAATCAACGATTTCAGGTACAATTAAATATAATGATTACTATAGTCTAACTATATAATAAACTATAATTGATTGGTTATAATCAAATGTATTGATTACTATAATCCAATTATATAACCAACTACAAATGAAGTAGTTTGAATACAGTCCAACTGTTAAATTAAAACAACAATTAAATATTAGTCCAACTAATATATTAATAATTAATGATGAAAAATGAAATGAGCGGGTATTGGCAAGTATCTAAACGAAATTGCAAATTTAATATTTGTCTCCCACTATTTTTCGACGAGCCTCTAACCCTCTGTGGAGTACTCGGGAAACCTAGTTTCCTAGTGGGCTAGGATCCCGTTAAATAACACACAACCTTGACTTTGGCCAACAAGCTGTATGATATTTAACTAGGTAGATCTCTAAGATCAATTGGATCTCATCCAATTCCTAGATCCAGTAGGTGGACCTCCAAGTCCGAAACATATATATATTATATATGCTAATATATCCAATATATTTTCCTAACATTTTCCTCTGAATCAACTAAGCCTTGGCTTTGGCACAACAAGCTTAATGATTCCAGTTAAGCGGGACCCATTGACTTTGGAAAGCTTCGTAATCGATGTCGATGGACAAGAAGTGATCTTGACTTTGGCCAACAAATCACAACTTGGACAAGTCATGCGATATGGAACAAAGCCTTCATGATTCAAACACATCCGCGATGGACAAAGGTCTTGACTTTGGCCAAAAAACCAGTGCCAATCTTGGATTTTGAGAATGAATCACTCAATGGAAGGAAGACGCTTAATATTTGTTGAGGGTTTTTCGCGTAAATTGGCAACCAATTTATTATCTTTGATTAGGTCTCGTCATACACCTTTATGTAGGGGTTTTTGGTGCTAATATCCGGTAACGCAGCGGAAGCGGTGGAAAATCGTATTTTCCGATTTCAAAACTTTTTCTCGGATTAATTAAATAAACATATTTATTTAACGTTCCAATAATCAAATTATGAAATAAAATTCAAATGAATCATATTCAAGTGAATTTACCGAAATGCCCTTACATTGGTATTTTGTCCATTTTAGTCCGAAATTGATCTTATCAATTTTGAATGATTCTAAATCATTTCTAAGATGAACTTAGCATGTTCAAAACATCAAAACACCAAAAACACCAAAATCCCTAAAGTTTGACTCTTTGGCCGAATGCCCCTCCAAGGTGCACATTTGTGCATTTTGTCATTTCATGCATCAAAACACATCAAGATGTAATCCAATGAACATGAAACTTTATATGCATCATATACACACACAAATACACAACATATATGAAAAGCCCCAAATTTGGAATTGGTCATGAACCCTAATTTTTCAATTTCTTCAAATTGGACAAATTAGACCAAATTGGTTAAATCAATTACTTTAATCATCTTTCTTCCATCCAATCAAAGTCTCAACACAATGAAACAACTCAAGATCAAATATAGGTCATCTAAGAGTGGGTCAACAACTCTAGATTAGCAACAAGGTTTCCAAAACCTTAAAAGAAAGCTTATAACTACAATAGTCACAACCATCCTTCATCATACATGCTCAACACTTCCATCAAAAAAACACAAGGAATAAAGAAAGAAATAACCTAAGAACATCATATGTTAAAGCCTAGATCCTAAGGAACATTTTTCTTTCTAATAGCAAGTTGGAAAAACTCACTAAAATCCAAGCTTTCTTTGATTTCTTCTTTCTTTCTCACAAGCTTCCTTTGCTTCCATTAATGGAGTTTTTCTTTTAAAGTGTATTAGGTTATCAAATGAAAATGAAATGAAAACAATATATACTTGTATCAAAGTTGCCTTGGCCAAAATTCACCAAACCAAATACAAGTAATAATTTCAATTTCATTTCACTTTACATTTAGTCAACTTGCATAAATATCTTAATAACACTTTATTAGTAGATATTTAATAAGTCAAAAAATGCAACTAAGAATAATATAACTCTTATATTTTAAGTGTATGGCCGAATTTAGCAAGAAATAAAGGAAAAAAATATTTTCATTTTTCAAACAATTTTGAACAAATATCTTAAGAAGTCAAAATCAATTTGACAACCTTTTCCTTTAATGTAAAGTCAAACATTACACTTATAATCATTTCCTAACTTTTTCATTTGGTGATATATTTATATTTTAAAATCATTTATATTATATTAACAATTAAATAATTAAATAATTATTAAATACAAAATATCAAATATATGTATTATATATTTACTTTAAATATGTCAAATACATATATTAATGATATATGTCAAATACCTTTATTTGACTATTTATTAATGTGTATTTAATAATATCATATATTAAATACAAATACACATTAATTAGGAAATGACGGTTCGGCCCGTTCGCATGTATTTTTCGTTTAACGTTTAAACGATTTATAAATAATCATAATTATTCATAAATGTTGCTCTAGTGCTCTACTAGTATGTTTCATTATTGAGACTCTCTAGATTCAGGTATATCCGTCACGAAATCAAATTTCGTGTCCATAATCTATCCACCCGTAGATTATGATGATCACGGATAATCTCGCTGAATCATACAGGTCGAGGTCATTGCATACGTATAATCCCTCCGTCACAGGTATCCAGATAATCCCAGAGATATAGATGTAAACGTCAAATCTCTATAGGTATTATCTCGTCGACGTATCTATTAGCAATCTTTAAATAACACTCGGAACTTACTTCCGATGTATACTGTGGCCACAGATTTAACAGACTGCTAAATATATATGGACTACCTATGCTCTGTACACAGAACTGACGGATCCTATCTTGACACACACAGGATATCCTGAGGATCGATCCACACCCAACGAACAGGCGGAGGTCTGATCTAAATAGATCGGTGACGTGACTGCCATCTAAGTGTGGAGGATGTCTCATACATCCACAGTGGTGTCTCAAGTCGAAGGACCACTATGCTACTCAACCCGAGAAGATTCTTATTGACGTTGGTGTACCATCCATTAAGAATCTTCGGTGAGCCGTTCAGTGTTTATCCACTATAAACACCTACACGTCTATACGAGTCTCCATAGACTCATGGTTCATTGGGATAAACCATCGGACTAGGTCTCGATATACGACATGTACTGGTCTCAACGGATTTGACTAACCGACCCGTGTTAGCAAATCTTGACCAGGAACTATGTTTGATAATATTCATATAGCAGTGACACTTCCCAATGTCAATTACAAACTAACTTTGTAACTGTGTACTGCATTATATATTATCGGGCCTTTGTCTAATATATACATATCACTAAACCACATTTAGTTTCAATCTAATCGTAATCAGATCGAATACGTATATAAGAACAAGAGGTGCAACCATAAATAAGTAATATTATGGAATAAGGGGATGTTCGTATTCATGAATCAGACATAAATACGGCCGAGATTGGCGCTCTGAGCACCAACCCCAACAATTTCTCCCACTTGCTCTAGTGCCAATCCACGGTATCATATACTCATCTCAATGTGCATCGTATGCACATGGCCCTCAAAAGCTCACCCAGTACTTAAGACGTAGGCAACAAAAACAAGTCCGCTATGACATATTGAGTTTGTCAAACAAACTCCATCGTTTCCCATAGTCAGCATCATTCATATTTTGTAGAATCTAGATTATACATTAATATGACTCTGATGCTACATCAGTATTGTGCTACAGCTACTGAGTTGTCCAAGTATTTAAGGATCAAATCCAAAATACTATGAAGACAACCGCAAGCACAATAACAATTCAAAGCTTCTATTTTATAAGGTCACTATGCAACTTCATAAGTCAATACTTTATAAGTTGCATTTAATTCCACTATAAAAGTAGAATCCTTCGTGACACTCCCACTGCATATTTTCTGACTCTTTATGACGTAGACTGTCTAACGTCATAATTAGTCTCAAAACTAATATGACCCTAATGGTTGCAGACTATATTCTCCATGAATTAGAAACTCGTTCTTAATATCTCAAAGATCACAAAGAACGTGTTTCAAGATCCATCATATGGTCTATAGGATGTCAAAATAACTCGTAACAATTACGATTAAATCGACATCGATAATCGCACATAATAAAGTATTCACTATGTCATCATCAAATGATACATAATATTGTTTAGACATTCTAATCAATATCTCTTTCGAAAAAGGAATCATCATTTACGAAAGACGAATACTTTGTATAAGACATACAATAACTGTCGACAGTTATACTAACTGTCATACAGATAGCCTTGTTATGTCCTTCATTAGATCATATCTAATGTACGACTAATATGAGTATCTCACAAGTCTCCAAGTTTAATATCATATATAAAACTTTATATCAAATATAACAGAGACAACTCCCACTGCTTTCACGGAGTAAAGAAGACTTAGGTAAATCTTTTACCTCACAAACATCTCATTATTACAATAATAATGATAATGTCGTAGGATATATAACACTAGAAAGTAATTTGTACGCTCCCACTAACCCTTCTAATCACATATGTATTCTCTATACTTTGACAAGATCAAACAATCTGACGATATCAAAAATAGAGAACACATATTTCTGGAAGACTTATCCGAGTCTACAATAGGCTCTGTAAGCTAGCACACTAAACTGCGATCTCAACAGAACACAAACTCTAGGGCCATTTCAGAATGAACTCTTCAAATAAGGAAATCACAACTGATCTCTTATCTGAATAAGTCATCCAAAAACGCCACTTTGCATTCTTAGCTAAAATATAAAGTTTATTATCAACATTAACCAATATATCTTTAATTGTTCATTAGTGTGACTAGAGATAAGTTTTCTCAGAATCTACAATAGATTGCTGAGTATAACTTTTCTCACTGTCATACTGTAAAGGTCAAACCTTTAATAAGCTCACAATGCTTTCGCTGCGCAAACAATTAGCACATATCATGAACTAATTCATAATGAAAGCTTAATCAAGTTCAAAACTTGATCGTAGTAAGCTATGAACAATCTTAGATCTATGGTTCAATGGTGAACTTCCAGAATCGATATCAAATATCGCTTCCATTAAAAGTTATAGGATAATTTTTCTTCAGTAAGAAAACAACGGAACCATTAAGTATCAAATACTCGTGAATGATTCTGTTATCCTATTGGACTTGTACGGAAGATGTATAAGGGTTGTTTCATCTTATTAATTACATAGTTCCATTTATAATTTATCATTCTCACATTTGACTTCAATAAGTCAAGTCTTTTCTACAATAGTTAACATCTGATGTTACACACCAAGTAATAAAACGATTTTATTACTTAGAATCGTAGGAAAGATATTCTATTAAATAGAATACAATATTCTATTAAACAGAATAAATGATAAACTTTTACTTATACCCCCAAGGTGTAAGTAATTTCCATTATATAACTATTATATAAAAGAAACATTCAAATCTTAAACTTTTCAAGATTCGGATTTTCTACCTATACATATCATATATGCAACTGTAGAAAATAATGGAACATTAATTAAAGAGATGAATTAGTGTTACTGGAGCATAACCCCAAGAGTATTGAAACTAATTCGGTAACATTCAATATCAAACGAATCAAATCATATAAGATCCGATTGCTCCCACTACTCAATTCCATCAAAATGGAATCGTGGAAGAATAATATTGAATATGAATCATATTCATTGTATAACCTTAGAACTAATTGCTTTAAATTCAAATGTTTGATCGTATCAAAGATCTTTGAACAGTTCAAAGACTTGTAATGAATTTTAAGGATCAAGTTTTCAAAATACTTTAGATTGAATATATTTGAACAAGTCAAAAATGTTCAATCTTCGTTTCATCAGAACGGATTGAAAGTTCTTGATACTTTCAAGACTTTCAATATGTGTTCCTTCAGAAACACGTAACTAAGTTATGACAATTCATCAACTAAGTTACGAAATAAAGAAAACTACCTTAACAATTATTATTTATAAAACTACATACATCCAATGTATCAGTTAAATAAATTTGGTGGTCCAATGACAATCATTGGTTAAACGAGATCTTAATCACTTTCCTGAATACAATATTCATTAAATGGATAAGGATGTGTGGTGTGATCTAGAATCAAACCATCATTTACCATACGGATTGAGCATCCAATACTTAAGTGATTAAATTCATAAAGCACCGTTCTAAATTATTTACTTTACCGAATAATTTTTTCTTAATGTTTATCTCTATGTCAATGACACTACTAGTTATTATAAAATATGTAACAATTATTTATAAAGAACAAGTGACTATCCAATAGTCGCAAGTTCCGATATCAAATATCAAAACAATCGTTAACCAATATTTCAAATAACTAGACGGGAGATCTGGTATCAAATACCTATAGTTGTAGTATTGTGAAAATCGATATTTTCTATACACAACTATACACATCTCTTTTCTTTAGCTTTACTATTTGCATTCAACTATTCAGAACAATTGTAAATAATTGATTAGCAAATTGTGTCGCACACATTACCTCTAAAGGTAATTAAAGCTTAAAAACGTCATTACTAGATAAACAAATACCTAATAGGGCTTTCTTAATGCCAGTCAAGAATCTCGAGACATGAACTAATTCAAGTCAATTCTTACTGCATAAGAAACTATTGCCTCTAAAGTATTATATCCTAAAGGGGATATCTATCTAGATTATCTATCATGACTTAGAAACTAAGTCATTAACCATCTTCTTTTAGAAGAAAAATGGAACAACAGTTCTGATGGTTTAGACTAATCTAATAATATCCTAGTCTATTAGTATCTAGAACCTATTCTAGAATAACTGCAACCAAGAGTCTAGTCAGATAACATATCAAAATATGTGTGCAGTAAATAAAAGTTTAATTCTATCTACTATAGAATAAGGAAACAAACAAGCGGAAATTTCCATAATAACATACACTGCCTAAGTTATGGAATAAACTTAGCAGTGCCTCCCACTATTTTTACGTAATGCCGTAATCCCCAACGGAAAGACGAGAATTCAATAATTAAATCGAATTCCATAATGGGAAGAGGACCCCATGAATATATTTCGACTCACAGCAGAGGCACGGTCTCGCCTACGTATATTCACAGGTAGACAACTAATTGTCAATCACTCACTAGTGACTCCAAGGTTCCGGTCCTGGCCGTTTCTCGTTGTCGCTGCGAAGGCAAGCCCACAAGGAGACGTACCAAGGTTAAACTTGTCAATGATAAACTCAAGTTACTTGCGTAACCCTGACAGCTAGGGCACGTTCAGGATTCCGCTTTCGCTTGAATTTATCTAGTATCTAATATACATTCGGCATAAATAAATTTCTATCAGCTACACCCTCACAGCAGAGGCACGGTCTCGGATGTAGTCAACGAAAAGATATTTATAAACTTATTGACAAGACGGACCAAGAAACAAGTATTCCAAATACTAGTTACTTTAAAAACTTATTAAACGGGGATATTCCATTAAGTGTCATACACCCTAAATCTAATCAAATTAGATTATAACATGCATGTATAAAGTCAAGAAAACATGATTAAACATTGAATAAAACAAGCTAATCATTTATGGAGGCCTAGAATCAGACTCGCTCTGATACCATTTTGTAGGGGTTTTTGGGGCTAATATCCGGTAACGCAGCGGAAGCGGTGGAAAATCGTATTTTCCGATTTCAAAAATTTTTCTCGGATTAATTAAATAAACATATTTATTTAACGTTCCAATAATCAAATTATGAAATAAAATTCAAATGAATCATATTCAAGTGAATTTACCGAAATGCCCTTACATTGGTATTTTGTCCATTTTAGTCCGAAATTGATCTTATCAATTTTGAATGATTCTAAATCATTTCTAAGATGAACTTAGCATGTTCAAAACATCAAAACACCAAAAACACCCAAATCCCCAAAATTTGACTCTTGGCCGAATGCCCCTCCAAGGTGCACATTTGTGCATTTTGTCATTTCATGCATCAAAACACATCAAGATGTAATCCAATGAACATGAAACTTTATATGCATCATATACACACACAAATACACAACATATATGAAAAGCCCCAAATTTGGAATTGGTCATGAACCCTAATTTTTCAATTTCTTCAAATTGGACAAATTAGACCAAATTGGTTAAATCAATTACTTTAATCATCTTTCTTCCATCCAATCAAAGTCTCAACACAATGAAACAACTCAAGATCAAATCTAGTCATCTAAGAGTGGGTCAACAACTCTAGATTAGCAACAAGGTTTCCAAAACCTTAAAAGAAAGCTTATAACTACAATAGTCACAACCTTCCTTCATCATACATGCTCAACACTTCCATCAAAACTTCCATCAACAAAAACACAAGGAATAAAGAAAGAAATAACCTAAGAACATCATATGTTAAAGCCTAGATCCTAAGGAACATTTTCCTTTCTAATAGCAAGTTGGAAAAACTACTAAAATCCAAGCTTTCTTTGATTTCTTCTTTCTTTCTCACAAGCTTCCTTTGCTTCCATTAATGGAGTTTTTCTTTTAAAGTGTATTAGGTTATCAAATGAAAATGAAATGAAAACAATATATACTTGTATCAAAGTTGCCTTGGCCGAAATTCACCAAACCAAATACAAGTTAATTAATTTCAATTTCATTTCACTTTACATTTAGTCAACTTGCATAAATATCTTAATAACACTTTATTAGATATTTAATTAAGTCAACAAATGGAACTAAGAATAATATAACTCTATATTTTAAGGGTATGGCCGAATTTAGCAAGAAATAAAGGAAAAAGATATTTTCATTTTTCAAACAATTTTGAACAAATATCTTAAGAAGTCAAAATCAATTTGACAACTTTTTCCTTTAATGTAAAGTCAAACATTTACACTTATAATCATTTCCTAAATTTATCATTTGGTGATATATTTATATTTTAATTATATTAATCATTTAACAATTAAATAATTAAATAATTAATTAAATACAAATATATCAAATATATGTATTATATATTTACTTTAAATATGTCAAATACATATATTAATGATATATGTCAAATACCTTTATTTAACTATTTATTAATGTGTATTTAATAATATCATATATTAAATACAAATACACATTAATTAGGAAATGACGTTTCGGCCCGTTCGCATGTATTTTTCGTTTAACGTTTAAACGATTTATAAATAATCATAATTATTCATAAATGTTGCTCTAGTGCTCTACGAGTATGTTTCATTATTGAGACTCTCTAGATTCAGGTATATCCGTCACGAAATCAAATTTCGTGTCCATAATCTATCCACCCGTAGATTATGATGATCACGGATAATCTCGCTGAATCATACAGGTCGAGGTCATTACATACGTATAATCCCTTCGTCCCAAGTATCCAGATAATCCCAGAGATATAGATGTAAACGTCAAATCTCTATAGGTATTATCTCGTCGACGTATATATTAGCAATCTTTAAATAACACTCGGAACTTACTTCCGATGTATACTGTGGCCACAGATTTAACAGACTACTAAATATATATGGACTACCTATGCTCTGTACACAGAACTGACGGATCCTATCTTGACACACACAGGATATCCTGAGGATCGATCCACACCCAACGAACAGGCGGAGGTATGATCTAAATAGATCGGTGATGTGACTGCCATCTAAGTGTGGAGGATGTCTCATACATCCACAGTGGTGTCTCAAGTTGAATGACCACTATGCTACTCAACCCGAGAAGATTCTTATTGACGTTGGTGTACCATCCATTAAGAATCTTCGGTGAGCCGTTCAGTGTTTATCCACTATAAACACCTACACGTCTATACGAGTCTCCATAGACTCATGGTTCATTGGGATAAACCATCGGACTAGGTCTCGATATACGACATGTAATGGTCTCAACGGATTTGACTAACCGACCCGTGTTAGCAAATCTTGACCAGGAACTATGTTTGATAATATTCATATAGCAGTGACACTTCCCAATGTCAATTACAAATTAACTTTGTAACTGTGTACTGCATTATATATTATCGGGCCTTTGTCTAATATATACATATCACTAAACCACATTTAGTTTCAATCTAATCGTAATCAGATCGAATACGTATATAAGAACAAGAGGTGCAACCATAAATAAGTAATATTATGGAATAAGGGGATGTTCGTATTCATGAATCAGACATAAATACGGCCGGGATTGGCGCTCTGAGCACCAACCCCAACACTTTAAGCATGCATTCTAAAAGCATAATAAGGCGGGATAAAATAATAAAGATATGCGGATGGATATATTATACAATTTGTTCCTAGAACAAATCTCTTCATTTCCTCTCTCTCGCTAGCACTATTCTTACTTCTACCCAATTACATAACACTTCTAAAGAAACCTCATTTACATTGTGGGGAATAGGTGAGAAGAGAAATACAGTGAGAAAATAGGTAACAGGCTGCACACGCAGGTCCAATTTAATAAATTCTAAATTTATTACAACAATTTCCAAAATTACCCTCACCCTTCTAATATCCATCCAATATACATTATTCATACATACATCCAAGTATTCACACAAAGCATGTTATTCAATCAATCTAATCCAATTAATTAACCTTTGATTAATGACCATCTAATGTTCATAAAATGATTTGATTTGCGTGAGTCAAACTCGTTTAAGAATAAATACTCAAAGTACATATTCTTGAATTATATCGAACTACAATTTTAAATCCAATTTAAATTGTATCCAATACTAATTCATATTTAATTCCAAATTAAATAATTACACTTATTTATGTGCCTTAAATACTTGGATTCCAAATTCAATCTTAATGGGTCTCAAATGCCCAATTAGTATCCAATACTATTTAATTAAAGTCCAATTGGCTTTTAATTAATTCTTTAGGCTTGGGCTTTCGGCTAAAATGGATCTAACCCATAATGCCTAGGCCCATTAGGAATCACCATATGCCATAGAATCAATTTTGGCTCATTAGGCCCAATTAAAATTTTAAAGGCCCAATTATTATATTTTGGACTTTATGGAAATGGTTTAGGCCCAAATATAATCCAAGATTAAAATTTGGCCCAACCAAGTCCATTAGCCCAAATACAACAATTAAATTAATACAACGTTCCAAACATACATATTAATTCAATTAAAGTGCAATCACCATAATTAATTAATTAACCTAATGTTTCCAAAATATTAATTTAATCTAATTAATCATGCCTAATTCCCAAATTCATGTCCAACACAAAATTGGGGCAAAATCAATCTTTAACATGCTTCAAACTCACGGCAAAAGCATAAAAAAAACATTCAATTTGATTTCAATCAAATTTAAATGAACATTCAATATTTCTATCATGCCATCAACACATCCAATATGTCAAATTTCAAAAATTCCCATGAGCTTCTAGGTCCATAACTTTCGGCCAAGGGTTGCAATTTGGGGAAAATTAATCCTATCAATTTTTCATAAAATTAAGGATGCACAAATCCAATTCATCATCATTGAAACACAACCCATCAACCAATTTAGGAAAATCAAGCTCAAAATATAAAAATCCCAAATTAAAGTTTAGAACCCTAGATTTTCAAATCGCACTTAGATCACTCTGATACCATTGTAAGTGTCCTAGACATGCCACAGGATCTCTAAGCGTGATTCGTGTGTGAATAATAATCAAAAATAAGTTGCGGAAGACTTACATTGATCGACTTGAGTTCAAAACTTTCATGGATGTTGAAGCTTCCAAGCTCTTGGGTGAGAATTCCTACACCTTCATTTGACTCCCATAAGTGCTAGCTAGAACATATGGATCAAATTTTGATCTCCTTAGAAGAAACAAATCTATCCAAGAGAAAAAGAGGAGCAAACGGCCACTTGGAAGTCATGGCCAATCGGCCTAACTTCATTTAGCAAAGGATTGTTTTTCTTTTTCAATTCTCAAAGAAACAGAGAGCAACGAGTTTTCTTCAAAAGAGAACCCTTTTTATTCATACAGCATTAAATGCGCCAATAATAAAAACACTGTAAAGTTGTGGCCTATTGCTTTTTATTTCTAAAATAAAGGCAATATTTAAATTGAAGTCAGTGGCTCTTTATGCTTCTGTCGGCCAATGTGAAATTATGGCCATTTCGGCCCCACAGAGAGAAAGTGATCAATGTTGAGTGTTTTATAAGATACAACCAAAACCCATCACTCATGTCAATCACCAAAATGACTGATGTAAGTAAAATGGACCCCTCTTTAAATTCAAAATTCAAGTGGGCTTACTCAACATAATTCGGGTTCGGATTCGTTTAATCCGATTAAACAAATTTTCCCTCGCAATATAATTAAATCCAATTCAATTTAAATAATAATACCTAGTAAAATTATTACGAAAATCGCTCGCGAATTAATTCCAAATTAATTCGTTCGATAAAATTAAAATTCAATTTAATTTCCTATTGAAATCCAATTTCAATTAATATATTTAATATATTAGTTAGCCCAAATAAATAAATTAAATAGAAAAATCTAATTTAACTATTAAATTTATTTTACCGATTAATTCCAAATTAATCTTGTTCTCTCCTCTCGATGAATTTAATCCCAGATAAATTCTCGACGCAATTAATCCCAGATTAATTCTTTCTCTGATAATTAATCTCATATTAATTCTTGCCGTAATTAATCCCAAATTAATTTTCGCTCTTTATTAATACCAGATTAATATTCTCTCTCTAAATTAATCACAGATTAATATTGTTGGAGTCATACATCATCGGTGAATCTTTGGGATGCGACCCAAGAGATCCCTGGATATGTTGGCAGTAAATACGGTCATCGGACTATCCGAACACGTGCGTACCCGGTACCACGTATTTACCGATTTACAAGACATGGTTGGCTTCTAGCAAAGCACCGTGCCTACCCAATTCTCCAGAAATATTCTGCTACGGAATACATGATCTATGTCAGGCGTAGTATACGTAGTATTGCGTATTACGATCCAGTATCAAATGTCACATGCAATGCCTGGGGCTGGAGTTGTGTCTGCCCCGTACGAAGCATATATCGGATCACAAGCAACTAGTCTCTTTATGATCGGAAAGTCATGACCTAGTCATACTTCCCCGATGGCTATAGCACCTAGAGTACCAGTTCTGTATCCATGTGTGATCATCATCTCCATATGACTGAAGTGATACTTCCATCTTGACATCACACCCAATACACTACGATTCTCAGTATACCTAGAAGAGGCGTACACATAACATGTTAAAGCCCCGGACGACCAAAACCAAAGTATATTGATTATCGTAAGTATTAGCGATGCAAGTCTCAGGTTAAGACCAAATACATCTACCCTGATTCGGATTCGCATAGACACATAGTCATACTACCAATGAGATTCCGAGAAGTCTATCCAGAGCGAAGCTGTTTCCGTACCATCGTTAAACAGAATCTCCTATTACACTTGCATGAGTATCCAATACCCAAATATATGAGAACTATGTTGTTACGCTTCCATAACACGCACAAGTGTAATACTAGCTTATTCTGCATTATCGATGTCCAGTCTCAATAATACTACGACTAGGGATATTTAATGATTAAACCTTTGTGGATTAATATTGTCTCATATCTTATTAATCCGGAACTAATCATAAGAACTTTTATCATTTATATATCCAGGTAATCCAATTACAAATGATAAAAGAGCAATTTCCTTTGTCACATAGTTAATTTGTACAACAACACCATGTTCTGTACAAATGGTGATGTTATGGGTCATAATTGTCCAACATACTGGTTTCAGCGAATTTTACTAACTGACACGTGTTAGTAAATCTTGACCATGAACTTTATTTGATAATATATATCTAGTAGTGACACTTCCCACTGTCAATTACAAGCTACGTTATAATTGCGCACTACGTTATATATTATCGGGTCTTTTTTAATATATATTAATCACTAAACATGATTTAGTTTCAATCTAATGAATTGGATCGAATATATATAATAAAAGACAATAAGTGTAACCATAAATAAGTAATGTTGACGGCTGATTTCGGTCTCAGGGGCAATAAGAGTTTTTTACTCTCGAGACAATCCTCCTTCAACTGTGAATTTGTTTTGTTTATGGGAAACTAAAAACAAATTTGGAAAAAGATAAATAAATACATCAATCAACAAAGAGATTTAACGTGGTTCAGCGGATCAGATCCAGCCTACATCCACGGGCACAGAACGGATGATGTTTTATTACCGAAATATGTTTCTCTGATCTGTTTTGTGTTTACAAGTCTAATTCTCTCTTGTTCTCTTCTTAACCCCCCTTACAAGCACGCTTTCCCCTCCTATTTATAATAGCAAAGAAACAGCTTTCCTTTTCCCATAAGAATTCTTAGTCGAAACTACCTTCACTTCATTTATCCTATTAAGACACTGACTTATCAATTTTTCCCAATGACAGTAGGATAACTTATCTTCTTATCCGTAAGAATATGGAGCATATCTCGCCATATTCTCGGTCTTCATGAGGTCGGTCACAATGATCTTTTAAATGCCCATCAAATCATTTCTAGGGTTTACTCTGAGCTTGAAACTTGTCAAACATCAGCCGGCTTCCCGCCAAAAGCAAACAAAATTAACCGTTCACAGCCGACACCGATATACACCCAATCTGGATATGGGGCCTATCCACGTGGCCATCCGATTCCGCAAATGGGAAATCTCACAGGAGGAGTTTCAAATATGGCTACCCCTTTCTCCCGAAGAGGTGATGGATCCCGACCCCATTTCGATCGCCCCGGTACCCCCAGCTTCTGAAGAGGACCGACCTGAGGCTCCTGATCCTGAAGAGAACCGACCTGAGGCTCCTGCTCCGGCCCCCGAAGCTGTAATTTTCGGGGCCTCCCAGGCCGTCAATGTGGAAGCCACTGTCCCTCCTCCTGAGTTCGAGCCAATCCATCCGCCGTCCAAGCCTGCTGAGGAAGAAATAATTGCTCATGCGCGGGTCGATCTGTCAGGGGTAACCCGAACGGGGCCCCGTGTAATTCTGAACAAACTTTATTTTCCCTATAATAACTTTTTACAATCATATTTATATATGTATTTTTGTGTGTTTCTATTCCACTTTTTTATCTTTCATTATTTGCTCCGATTGCTTTCCCGCAAACGATCACTCGAGGCCCGACCGTGAGGGGACAACCCGAGCCGAAAATAAGATCATGTAGTGGAACGAAACCCGACCCCGAGCTGAGAGAAACACTTAACTCTGGGGGAATGCTACATCCCCGGTCTGAAAAAGGTAGACTCGGTGGGACATAACCCGACCCCGAGCTGAGAGAAACACTTGGCTCTGGGGGAATGCTACGTCCCCAGTCTGAAAAAGGTAGACTCGGTGGGACGTAACCCGACCCCGAGCTGAGAGAAGCACTTGACTTTGGGGGAATGCTACGTCCCCGATCTGAAAAAGGTAGACTCGGTGGGATGTAACCCGAGCCCGAGCTGAGAGAAGCACTTGGCTCTGGGGGAATGCTACGTCCCTAGTCCGAAAAAGGTAGACTCGGTTGGATGTAACCCGACCTCGAGCTGAGAGAAGCACTTGGCTCTGGGGGAATGCTACGTCCCCAGTCTGAAAAAGGTAGACTCGGTGGGATGTAACCCGACCCCGAGCTAAGAGAAGACATAATGGCCTCGGTGGAACGAATCCCGCCCCGAGCCGAATAACCAGGTGGCCTCGGCGGAACGAATCCAGCCCTGAGCTGACCAATCCTTGGGACTTTTTTCAGAAGGGAAGTGAGTCAACCTTTGAAGCCCTATAGGATTTGGCATGGGCGTCCCCTTGCCAGACCAGCGATAAACAAAAAACAAAACTTTTAGAAAATAAAATCAAAAAACGGGGGTGACTTAACACTTATCCCAAAGCAACAGCACAGATGCCTCAAAACAGCGTCCTGTTTGAGGTCTCCAAAACACAGTTCTGAATTTTTCAATTCAGAGTCCCGACGAACCAGGATTCGGATCACATAGCGTTTAGAATGGTAAGGGCACGTTCCTCTATACGTCAGGTCATTATGCAGCCTGCGTTTTGTTCGAGGGCTCCTTCTTACAACGCTGGTGCAGGCATACGCCACGATGGTACAATCCATCCCCATAATATGCTTCTCACAGACCCGAATGACCAAATAGGTAGGGATCAAATAGTGTCTGAATCATTAAGGGCATGCTCCAACTTATGTTCGGTAACACTGGAGCAAGCAAACGCCACGAGGGCATAATCCCTCCTCGTGCTATGCTTCTTACGGATCCGAATGACCAAATAGGTAGGGATCAAAGAGTGTCTGAAATATTAAGGGCATACTCCTCCTTATGTTCAGTAACGCTGGAGCAAGCAAACGCCACGAGGGCATAATCCCCCCTCGTGCTATGCTTCTCACGGATCCGAATGACCAAATAGGTAGGGATCAAAGAGTGTCTGAAACATTAAGGGCATGCTCATCCTTATGTTCGGTAACACTGGAGCAAGCAAACGCCACGAAGGCATAATCCCTCCTCGTGCTATGCTTCTCGCAGATCCGTTGGTCAGAAAAAACATACGGGAACACGTTCCCCACAGTTGTATTCCCCAAACCGGCCAGGCCGGCCATCTCACGGGGGCACTCCCTCCCCGCAATTACTCGTGGGTCTTCATCCCGAGATATCCCTTTTCCTGGTCATTCTGAGGTAACGGCTTGAATTCCCTTCACCTCGGGGGTGGTTTTTTGAACTATCTGTCTGGCCTGCGAGGAGCTTCTACCCTCACCGTCCTCTCTCTGATAGTTGTCCCATCTCCGAGAGATTTTCTCATCGTTTTCCAACAAAATGAACTTCCGGGCTATTTCCAGAGCGGTGGCATAATCTGGTGTATCTTGGATCCTCAAGTGGGTCCACAACTTTCTGATCTTTAAGGCTCATTTCAAACTCTCCAAGGCCTCGAGCGACTCATATCCCCCGACCTCAAGCACCATGCTATGGTACCGCTCAATGAAAGCCTTCAGGGGTTCATCGTCCCCTTGTTTCATGAGCCTCAATTCCCCAATTGTCTTTTTTGGGACGCAGACCCCTTTGAAGTGCCGAACAAATGACTTCCTAAGTTGCGTGAAGCTACCGATGCTCCCTGGGGCTAGACTTTTGAACCACAGAATGGCAGACCCACCTAAGGTTAGGGGAAAACTTTGCAAACGGCATCCCCTACCACTCATTGGACATCTATCAATAGGACAAAACCCTCAATATGGGCTTTTGGATTAGTACAGACTTTGTAGGGCGTCATGGACGGCATGTTGAATCGTCTTGGGAACTTTACCGACCTTATTTCTTCTGTGAAGGGAGATTCAACCTCGTCGTCCCGAGCATCTCCCGTGTCAGTTTTGAGATTCACTCCTCACTTGGCCATTTCTTTTCTTAACCAATATCTTATATTGCCAATTGTGTTACCGTGCCGCCTCCTGCGGCATTCTTCGCGTCTGTCACCCCGATTTCGGCGTTCCTCATGACTTGGGATTTCCCGTCCAGTTTCACCATCCTTCCTATCTCCCCTTCTGGTGCGCGGGGGCTATCATAGGAAGAATCTGGCGACTGTCTCCCCTCTTCTTCTTCCCACATATCCTCCGTTTGTAAATCTTTTTCTACCACTACGGACCTCATCCCGTAGGGACCCTTCCTCCTAGGTTCATCATCATCACTCACATCTGCAACCATTTTTCCTTCCGCTGTTTCGCCTCTCCTCTGACTGGTTCCGGCTTCAAGTCTTTCATAATTCGTTTCTTCCATCCTCTCCAGTCTGTTCATCATGGATTTTAAAAGGATTTGATTTTCCTCCCTATCTTTCCTCATATTTTCCTCCATCTTCTCCATCCATTCCGTTGTTGAACTCCCTGACGACCGGTGATTTCCATCTTCTGCCATCGTCTTACCACGCGAGCTGTTTTTCGTTGACTCCCCACAGACGGCGCCAACTGTTAACGGCTGATTTCGGTCTCAGGGGCAATAAGGGTTTTTTACTCCCGAGATAATCCTCATTCAACTGTGAATTTGTTTTGTTTATGGGAAACCAAAAACAAATTTGGCAAAAAGATAAATAAATACACCAATCAACAAAGAGATTTAACGTGGTTCGGCGGATCAGATCCAGCCTACATCCACGAGCACAGAACGTACGATGTTTTATTACCGAAATATGTTTCTCTGATCTGTTTTGTGTTTACAAGTCTAATTCTCTCTTGTTCTCTTCTTAGCCCCCCCTTACAAGCACGCTTTCCCCTCCTATTTATAATAGCAAAGAAACAATTTTCCTTTTCCCATAAGAATTCTTAGTCGAAAATACCTTCACTTCCTTTATCCTATTAAGACACTGACTTATCAATTTTTCCCAATGACAGTAGGATAACTTATCTTCTTATCCGTAAGAATATGAAGCATATCTCGCCATATTCTCGGTCTTCATGAGGTCGGTCACAATGGTTTTTTGAACTGAGAATGCTGCTATCGATCTGATAACGTCCGACCATCCGGTCTGGAGTGGTCGGTTACCGATCATAAAGTGCTCGGCCCCTTACTGTTGGCTTTTAGTGGTCGGGTCGGCATAAATGATCTTGACCAAGAAGGGAATTACATTTTTACCCCTGCCGTACTGCTTAAATATCATAGAGCCTGAAAATACCGCCAACAAGTAATATTATGGAAAAAAAAAGTATTGCTCGTATTCATGAATCAGACATAAATATGATCCGAATTGGCGCTCCGAGCACTAACCCTAATAATAAAATCGTTATCACCTATCATTTACATGCTCATACACGTCATTGTTTGTCATAAATCTATAATTTTCCGATGAGTTGCCGCCTAAGCCGTCTTTAGGAATTAATTGAAATGGTGAGATACCACCTAACAACTATACAGTGCCTAGGCGGCCACCTAAATCGTCTTTTATAACACTAGATTGGAGGGTCCATCTACAGTATCCCTAGGGCATTTGATATCTATAGTTTAAACATGCAGTTCAAACTTGCAACCATTAAACATGCAAACTCTGTCAATAAATATGAAATTTTTCAAAACATGAAATTAGTTGCATGTTTATTGGTAGAGTTTACATGTTTAATGGTTTAAATTGCATGTTCAATGTTCAAAATAACATATTTGTATACAAGAGTATTTGATATCCTTATGGACTATAATAGTGGCCTAGATTGGATGTAATAAAAATGTCTCGATGGTTGACATACACTACAGTGATGATGTGCACGTGTGGCATATTTATCATCATCATGTAGAAAATACATAACATACATAAATTAGCTATTTTTTTAATGATTAAGAAAATCCCACCACATTTGACTCATCATCATGCCTCATGGCCAAAAATGATATATGATCATGATCATCATGGGGTCCATCACGCATCTTATTTCATATCATCGTACAAAATGAATCTATTATTTATAAATATTGTGATTTATTTTTCAAGACATATTATAATTGAGACACATGCCCTCTAATAAAAGTTATCCCACTACACAATTTTATATTATTTCTCAAAATTCCTAAAGGAAATAGAGAAAGTATTTTTTGGATCCAACAGATATGACAACCATCCACTAAAGCTAAAAATTGTCAATGGTATCATGACATCCATTTAGTTAATGGGAAACAACCACCAAGTTTGTAGATAAACTTTCAAATTATAATATAAATTGATTAAAATGAAGAAATAATTGTTTATTTTTATCTCTTTTTTGAATTGAAATAGATAAAAATAGTTTTTAAAGTGTAAAAATTTGAAATTCATTTTAGAAGCATTTTTTTTTTAAAGGAAAACTTATTTAAGAAATGACATATTTTGTATCTAAAAAAAGAGAGAGAAAATCCTCAAACTAAATAATAAATTTATTAAAGTTAACTTATTTAAGAAATGACATATTTTACATTTTTTACTGCTTCAAATTTTAAGGTACAAAGATGTTGTCTTGTATGTCTTTATTTAAAATATAATGCTGCTGATTAAATTTTCACTCTACTTATGTGTTTAATATACTAATTTAAATAATGTTATTGATGAAAATGATCCCAAAATAATATTGACATTGATTTTATTGTTTGTTAACAAAAAATCACTGATACCCAATTTTTCTTGTTCAAACATCATTCATTTTTTTTAATCTTTGATAAACCTAGACAAAATTAGAAAAATCATGATATGCATTCCTTCAAATAACATTCATTACTTACCTGAAATGGCATTTTTTTTTCCAAATTGTGATGGAGCATAATATTTTTCTAATAATGCTATTTTAATAACTACTAACCAAAATTGAATTCTCACACTACAAGAAAAAAGGCCTTTACTGACACTAAGGTTAGTGACACTAGGCTAAAAGTGTCAGAAACGACGTGTAAATGGGCCTATTTCCGTGTTTTTCACTTAAATATCAATAATTACTGACACTATGGTATCAGCGATTTTAGTGTCAGTAATTACTATTACAATAGTATCAGTAAGAAATAAAAAAAAAAAAAAAACGCGTAGTCGTCTGGAGTCGAACCAACACCTCGCGGAAGTGACGTTTTTCGCATATATTACTGACACTAGAGTATCAGTAAATTTAGTGTCAGTAATTAATGATACCTTAGTATCAGTAAAAAAATTAAAAAAAAAAAATTATTTCCTTAAGTCTGCTGGGACTCGAAATTGTAACCATTGATATAATTTTTTTTTTTATTGTAAGGCTTTACCACTGTGCCAAATCGTGACTTTTGTTCCTTAAACCGCGGTTTATAAAAATATATATGTATTTGTCGGGTCAAAACCTGAACCGTAGTTACCAAATCAATCTTAGTAATTTAGGGTTCCTCTCATTCCCACCTTTTTTTCATCGCGCAGCCTTTGTTTCCCCCTTCTTTACTCTCAAATATGAATCTCTCATTTGTAATTTCTAAAATCTAAACAAAATCCAGTAAATCCTATCAATTATCAACCTTCAATGGCTTCATTTATTAAAAGAATAGATTTCAAAATAAACCAAATACGAGTCAAACTCAAACCGTTCAAAAATGACTCCATTCATTTATATCCTTATTTACTAAATTTTTGGGTAAAAAATTACACTTAAAAGGAAATCCATTAAAAAAAAAAAATTAGGGAAAAAACACGTGATTTGCACGTTGCATTAAGCAGCAATAAAGAAAACCCTAGAAGAGGAGTATAAATTATAAATCTGCCAGCAACTTGGCCTCTGGGGTTTGGTTTCAACCGACAGTTGGTAGATCCACTGTAAGCTAAAATTTGAAACAAACCCTAGAATCAATTTCATATTTCTGTATTTCCATTAACCTTTTTCTCTCATACTCTCTGATTTTCCAGGCAACCAATTAACCGAAAATGGTGACCAGCAAGAAAACAGTAAAGACTTTTATTCACTTTCTCCTTCATTTACCCACTTCAGCTAAAGCGTTCAAATTCAAATTTGTTGTTAATCTTTTTCATAGGTTTCTATTTTTATTTTTATTTTTTCATTATTGTAGAAGAAGACTCATGAGAGTATCAACAACAGGCTAGCGCTTGTGATGAAGAGCGGCAAATACACGCTTGGTTATAAAACTGTTCTTCGATCTATCAGGTGCTCAAAGGGTGAGTTTGTTTGTTTTTTTATCTCTACTTTTTTGTGTTCTTAGATTGAAATTTGTGTGTTTTGTTATCAAGTTTCGATTTTTGATTTAGGTTTTTTTTTTTTTTTTTTGATTTCATTGACAGGGAAGTTAATTATTTTGTCTAATAATTGCCCACCTTTGAGAAAATCCGAGATTGAATACTACGCTATGCTTGCTAAAGTTGGTGTCCATCACTATAATGGAAGTATGTGCTTTTTGTGCTTACTTTTGTTTTTGTTGATCTTGATATTGTCTTTTGTTTTCCTGACGACTTGAATTTATTTGTTGCTTGAATTGGATGTGTAGTTTAAATTGTCATTGCATTTATTTGGAAAAATTGATATTCAAATATTGATATAGTAATAGCTCAAGATTGTTATAGATTTTAGTGAAATTTATGCAATTTTTTTGGGCCACTGTTATGCCGATAACATTTTGTTTGTTTTTGGTATTATGAAATGAGGATGGACATGTATATGAAAATTTAGAAACTATTATCCATTTGGGGATTTAAAATGAATTGTTTTACCATTTGCGCTCACCACAGATTGTATTTTCTTTGTTAGTTCTGTGGAGGGTGATACATTCATTGTTGGATGTATATGGAATTCTATATAGGCTTTGCAAGTTTCACAGTTTGTAAATGTCTAGAATTGGCATCACTCATCGGCAAGCTTAAAGATGTAATGGTATCTTCACCCATGCTAATGAATAATCTGCTTGCTGTGGCTTTTTTTACTAGTATTTTATCTCCTCTGCACTTTGGTCGAAAGCTTGTCTCTGTGGATCTTAGATCTCCCACTTGACAGAATTACTTAGGCAATTACAGAGGTGATTATTACTTCCTATTTTTTCACTTTAATTCATGACATATTGGGAAATCTTCTATTCTTGCAGAATACAAATGACAAGGACAACATAGCTATTGTTCGTTGAGTTAATGAAGTAGTATGGTATTTCTCTTTTCTGTAAATTAATACATTCTTGTTTCTACTTTTAGCTTAGAATTTTTTCCCCAGATTTTTTACTTCAGTGAAAGCAATATGAATCATATCTTTTATTTCAGTTTTATGCCCTGATGGGTTTAATTTGGTGGGTTAATTTGTTTTATTTGTGAGTTTTGCTAGTGGGTAAGATTGCTTTGAGACTTGAAAGTTAAAACAATCATGATGTAAAATATTCTATTAACAGTGTCTCGATGTTCTCTATGTCAGACATGAACTTGGAGATAGTTTTTACCTGATGAAGTTTTGCCATGTTCTGATTGATACTTGTTGAAACCTTTGGGGGATATGGCACCTGTCATCTGATGTGCTTTGAGGTGCAGCATGAATGCTATGGAAGCAGTATTTGATATATTGAGATCTAACATGTTTATCTCATCTATTTTTATGGCAATTACCTGGAATGTTACATTCTAGTACATTTTGAGCTTTGAACTTTTAGTTTCCAGGAATTCCATAATGAACAACTATCTTGTTATCTTGATTTGCTTCCTGCATTTGGAAACAGTATTAGATCATGTCATCTGATAAACTTCATCTGGTTCATGAGATCCTTTTATTTCAGTTTTATGTGCGTCTATATATATATATATATATGTGTGTGTGTGTGTGTGTGTGTGTGTGTGTGTGTGTGTGTGTGTTATTGATTTGTTTGTTTTGGTGATTATGTAGCGGTATGAAAGATACAACTTGTTATTATGGATGCCATTTGGTTTTTTATATGCATGCTCTTAGGTTGTTGGTATGGTTATTGTCAATAAGTGCTTTATGTGACAAAAATTAGATTAAGGTTATATTTTGTATTTTTATTTGGATGTATTTAATGTTTTTATTTATGAAGATATCGATTTTTTTTGGAAGTCCATCTAATTCTTAACATTTGGTTTATAATTCAGATTTTGTGCCAGATATCATATTGTTGGGGGATTGAGGCTTCTTCTCAACAAGTATCATGAATTTGGTGGGGGCATGACATTTTGATGGGACTTTAAGAGTAGTTTTTGAAATATATATATGTTAATTTAAAGATTGTCTATGGAGTTTTTGTATTCATCATGTGATACTGTTGAATTGATTAATACGATTAATCTATTATATTGCGAATTTTATATAAATGTAATTTTTTAGTTTTTTATTTCATTGAGTTGGTATATATATATATATATATATTTTATGATTAATTTAATTACAAAAAATAAGAAATATAATTGTGAAATAATACGATTTTTAAATTTTAAAAGATATTGACGGATATTGATACTATAGTAACAATAATTACTGACACTAAAAATCAAATATATGCGATATACTGATACTAAAATAGTGTGAGAGATTACTGATACCATAGTGTCAATAATTTTCTGATACTACAGTATTAACGTTTACTGACACTAAGAATCACTGACACTAGAAACTAGTGTCAGTGATTTCTGGCTGCGGCAACACTGACACATTTATATAGTGTCAGTAAAACCCTTTACTGACACTAATTTAGTATCAGTAAAAGCCTTTTTTCTTGTAGTGTCAAAAAAAAAAAAAATGGAAAAGGAAAAACCAAAATCGAATTAAATATATTCATGAAAAAAATGAGAACATGTTAACGAGTGTCATAAGGATATTTATTCAAAATTTATTTTAGGAAAGTTTTCATTAAAAAACTAATTAATATTTTGAAAATTTTTTTATTTTACCTGAAAGTCAAAATTTCTTAAAAATAATTTCAAATGAATATTTTAAACACACTAATTAGCATGAGCAAAACGGGGAGTACAAAAGAAAGAAGGCAAAATAATTGATTGTATAGAGCAGTTAGCGTTTCCTACTCAACACCAAAACGTGCTTTTTATTTTATTTTTTTTCTCTCCTTTTACTTGTCTCAACAGCGAAAGGTCAAAACTTGAGCCGGCGCCGGCGGCCATGAATACAAGCTTCATATCCACCACTCTTCTTCTATGGCGACTCAGTGCCTTTCTTTGACATTTTAGCTTATGCCCATCACCATTTCTCTTAAAAAATTTGCATTAATACTTCAACCCATAAGCCTAAAACTCTCTTAAATAAAGCAAGACATTCATTGAACTTGAACCCCCTCTCTCTTGGGCTTTGTGTTCCATTTTTAACTTTGGTTAAGGATCCATTAGGCCATTACCATTATCTATCTCATTCCAAGTAGACCCGGCCAAGGTTCCGGTTCGGAACCGGAAGGTTCCGGTTCCAACCGGTTCCGGAACCGAACCGGAAGGGGACCGGTTCGGTTGGGGTTCCACCCCAACTCGAACCGATCGAAGGATTCCACCGGTTGGAACCGTAGGGTTCCAACAGGAACCCTACGCCCCCAACGGCTAGTGGCAGGGAGCCGTTTGGCTCCCTGCCCAAATAAAAAAAAATTATATTTATTATATAAAATATAAATTACTAACGTACCCCTAATAACGGTAATAAAACGGTTATATTTAGGGGCATTTTTGGTATAAAAAATTTCTAAAATTCTATAAATAGGATTCATTTTTCATAATTTCATCACACCAAATTTTCAACTCTATCATTTTCTATAATTCTCTTATTCTCAATCTTACTTCAATACAATTCTCTTATAATCTTATATTCTTATTCTCAATCTCAATTCATTTAGTTGTTAATTTGTTATCATTCGCATCGCAATTATTCAATTTTCTTATTTTTCTTCCTAATTTCTCAAACGAAAAATGACAAGCTCATCTGAGAACATTATGTCAAATATGCCAACCCAAGATAGCGGCCCTAGTGTCAATGCACAATCACGGAGAAGAGAAGTTAAGGCTCGGTCCTCAGATATTTTCAAAATTCATTTTACTTTGGAACGCCTAGAAGATGGTTCACAACGAGCAATTTGCAACTATTGTGGGGTTATCTATAAATTTTCTGGTGGATACGGCAATATGATCAAGCACATGGAAAAACATCATCCGGTTGAATTTGACATTGATACGACGCAGAATCAAATGGCCAGGTACGTATCATCTAGTAGAGGTACGAGTAGTGTAGATTTATTTAAATATTCTGATGCAAAAAATAGAGAAGAATTTGCGGAATTAACTTGTATGACACATCTTTCTATAAGCTTTGGTGAAAAACTTCATTTTACTAATTACGTGCATAATGCTTTAAACCCTGCTGCATGTAGAATGACTCGAAACACAACAAAACGTCATATTTTCAAATTATAAAAGATGGTAAAATTATTTTAAATGAAATATTAAAGAGATGAAATGTCGTATTTCTATATGTTCTGATATTTGGAGTGATCATTGGCAAACACACTCATACATGGGTGTGACTTGTCATTGGATTGATGCATCATTTACCATGCAAAAAAGACTTATTGCATTTAGAGTTTTTGATGATCCACATACTGCACATAATATTTATAGAATGATGAAGGTAATTTTTGATGAATATGGTTTAGTAGAAAAAATTTTAACAATTGGATTTGATAATGCATCTGCAAATACTGCATCCATTCATGATTTAAAATCCTTATGTGAACCAAATTTAGGGGGTCGATTTTTTCATATTCGTTGTACACGTCATGTCCTTAACATATGTGTGCAAGACGGACTAAAATTATTATCACCTTTCCTTGATCCAATTAAAACGACACTTAATTGTATTTGGTCATATTCTCAAGTTAGGAGAGAAGGGACCAAGTTTTGTAAAATAAATGGTATTAAACCGATTAAATTTTCAAGAGATGTTCCAACACGTTGGAATTCTACTTATTTTCTTTTATGTCAAGCATTTCAATACAAAGATGCATTATGTAGTTTTTTTTCTCAACATGTTCAAAATATCACACTTTATCCTAGTCAATGGGATATTTGTGAAATTTTTTTAGATATTTTAAGAGTTTTTAATGATGCTACTTTAGTTTTTAGCGGTGTTTATTATCCTACAGCACATTTATTTCTTCTTGAGAGTTTGAATATTGTTGGCACTCTCGATGAACATGTTGACAGTGACGACCCTAATGATATTGTTTTGCTCGAAGCCATTACTGCTATGAAGGTAAAATGATTGAATTATTTTAGAGAAATTCATTTACTTTATCTTATTGCTGCTGTTTTTGATCCTAGATTTAAATTAGAAGGTTTGAATGGTGGTTTACAAGCTTACTATGGTTATTTAGGAATATTAGATGATGTTGATATTACGAGCATAATGACGAAATTAAGAAGTGATTTAATTATTTTATTTAATGATTATATTGTAAGATATAACTTAGGAGCATTAGGTCAATCTAGTAGTAGCGAACCGGTAATTCAAACAAGACTTAGCGCATGGGATCGTTGGTTATTGTGGGGACACAGGAACTGGGCGACGCATGCTGTCCCGGGCTCGCGGCCCGGTCGGGAGTACGGAGTAGCCACGGGGGACTAATCCGGAGAATAATGGAGTCGCCACCCGGTGTGAACCAGGAAAATGAGATTTAAGGCCGCACTCACCCCTTGTAAGGGAAGACCTCAAACCGTTGGGTTCGGAATGGTCCCTTACTTATGCCACTTGTAATGACAGGATTTATGTAATAATTTAATCAGGCTTAAGTGGCACTTATTTCCAAGAGTATCATGCTTCTAAATTCACATGTACAAAATAAAACTTATACATACATTTCACATATATCTCACATCTAAGATTGCATGCTTGAAAATACCTCAAAGTAACAACGAACATACAACTTCATTTAGCATATCATGTTCACGGAAAACACAAGCAGACATACTAACCATACAAGCATACATGTGAGCACTTTTCCAAGTGATACGTGGAATTGTATCCCAAGTACAGACCGCACTACCGTCCATTCGGAATCGGCTACGGAATTTATGTCTGGGTTTCCATCCGATATACCACAAGAAATAATACTCCGAAGTCGTCATGACATAGGTATATGAATCGTAATGCGTTAAATCAAGACTAAGGCAGATGACACAACCAATGGAATAAACATGCTTTCATTATGATGTGCACAAAGATAAGAATGACTATATGGGGTTTCATAAAAAAATCACCTAAGAAACAATTATACATGGCATGTGATGAATATGTCTCAGTTCAGTGTATTCGCGTTCGTGTAGAGTTCGTAAACGCGTTCGAACGGTAAATAGAAGGTTCGCGTTCGTGTAACGTTCGAGAACGCGTTCGAACGGAACCAGACCTGATGCATGATGAGACTAAGGAGGTGCGTGTGCGTTCGCGTAGCGTTTGAAAACGCGTTCGAATGGTAAACAGAAGGTTCGCGTTCGTGTAGCGTTCGAGAACGCGTTCGAACGGAACCAGACCTGATGCATGTAACACAAAGAATAAGACAGCAATGTCAAGCTCAGCATGTCCGATTAAACGTATCTTGCATTCACCGAACACACACAACAACCGGCGCGGCAAAGCATCGTGGTAAAGAGGGCTTTAACCCCTCTCCCGTAGGGGATCTTTCATTCCACTTACTAAGCCCATGCGCTCGATTGAATCATGCATACATAGAATTAAAAGCAATAATATCAAACTTTGTAACACCCCAAATAAATTTACGGACTAAATTATTAAGTTTGTGGAAGTTGGAATTAAAGATGTGGTTTAGGACAAGTTTAGGGTGGCAAACGAATTTTTCCATATTAGTATTTATTTATATATATATATATTTACGCACACACAGATTATAAAAAAAAAAAGAAAAGATTACTTGAGATAAAAAAAAAAAAGGAAAGAGACAGAAAGAAAAGATAAGAAAAGAAGAGTCAGTAGCAGGCGAGAGAGAGAGAGAGAGAAAAGAAAAAAAAAAGGAAAGAGGAAATTTAGTTTTAGTCCCGATCCGACCAATCCGTAGCTCAAACTCGACCGAGTCTTTAAGGAAAAGTGTAGATCTCGTCGAGAGGATCATTTTGGTGGTAGTTTCATTTCAGGAAACTTCCAATTTTCGGAGTAATCTCGGTAAGAAACTTTTTATGGTTTTTCTCGATTTCCCGTTGATCCGGAACTCCGATCGACAAACCGTCAGTGCCATTAGAACCGAAATGAGGAGAGGAATTCACGGCCACCAGAAAATCTGGTTTTAGGCCGGAGCGTGGCGCTCACGCGCCACTCATGTGGCGGCGCGTGAGGCCCACGCGCGGACGGGAGAGGTGGCGCGTGGAACCCACGCGCCAGACAGAATTTCACAGCCGATGTTCCGAGTCTCCTCCGCGAATTTCAGACCATTCCGAGTAGTATTGGACCTCCGAATCTTAAATTTCGTTAGGATTGCGAGAACGACCGAATCACGTTTCTTGCATATTCTTTCATTTATTCTAGTTAGGATTATGTTCCTTATAGTAAATTCTTTTGTCTGTTAGGTGATCGTGATACCGTAAGCAGGGACGGTCCTGCTGCCTAGTTTCTTTCTCAGTAGTCAGCTCACCAGGTGCGTGGATAAACCTGTAACATTGATGTTTTCAAAAGTATATAGTATGTATGTTTTCTTAAATGAATTTTAAGGTAATGCATTAAATGAGTTTGATTTTAGAAAGTTTATATATTTTGCTATAAGGTATGGATCGAATACTGATTATGTTGAAATCATGTGTTTGTGATATATGAGAAACTTGCATGATTTGAGATATATGAGCATGGATTTTGGAAATGATTTTATGTTAGGATGCACCCCGTGTACTTATATGTGCCAGATTATTGCCATGAGATAAGGTCTCATGTTGCCAGTTATTGCCGTGAGATAAGGTCTCACGTTGCCAGTTTGCTCCGGATGCCAGTTTTGCCGTGGGGAAGCCCCATGTTGCCAGCTTTGCCGTATTTGTCATGAGGTTGTGCATATAGATGAATAAACAGATTTATCTTTACAGAGTATTTTTGAGCAGAATGAGTTTATGAGAAATGAGATTTATGATTTGAGTTTTATGAGAAATGAGTTATGATTTCAAGTAAATGTTTGAGATATTGATTTACAGCTTATGTGATTATATATATTATGGAAGACTTGTTCGATCCACCTTGTTACTTGATTATCCACGGCACTGAGCTGTGATCCATTGCACTAAGCGTGAGCTTACCCCCCATTCCTTAACATTTCAGGTTTAGCAGATTAGTAGATCGTTCTTTCATCTGCTGTTTCGTCTTCATTCCTGCCAGTAGAGAAAAGGTTGTGCCAACAGTAGTGTCTTGTTATGTTTTGAGACTGTATTTCTAGACTGTATTTCTTGGAAGAATTTGTTATGTGATTATAGGCATTGAGCCTTTAATTGATACTGAGGTTATTGTATTTTCCTTTATGGATATTATGTTGAGTTGGATCATGGAGATCCTAGTTTTTATGATGAGATTATTATTTTTCAGTTTAGATTTCCTTCCTTGTATTGGAGGATTAGTCCATATTACAGGGGAAACTCTGCCAGTTTCTAGTCTCCGTCTCACCCCTACTCTACCTAAGGGGACGGGTGTGACATTAATGGTATCAGAGCCCAGGGTTCATAGATTCTGTAGACACTTCATTTTCTTGATTAGTTATTCTATGTCTTCTAGCGGTTGACATCTTTCATGTGTTTTCAGATGCCTCCGCGTCTCAGAGTTCGAGGTGCAGGTCGAGTCCATACTCGTAGGTTAGCAGATGTTGGCCAACCTTCTAGGGCACCTCCAGTTGATGAGGAGGTTAATTCTTTTGATGGGGAACCTTTTGAAGGGAACCCTAATCCTGTTGTAGAAGATTCCATATCTTCGGTTTACGGGGATAGTACCCCAGTTCATCATCCTCCTAGCAGTAATGTTCCTCCAGCCCCTGCAGCACCTCAGGGAGATATTCCAGCACCTCATCCACCTCCTCCAGTAAATCAGGGTTATCCTATTCCTCCTCCAGGTTACTACCCTCCACCTTATTATGCTCCTCCACCAGCAGATATTCCTCCTGGTGCTTACCCTTATCCGTATTACTACCCTCCAGCATGGGGTCATGGTCCAGCACAGGTAGCTCCTATAGTAAATGAAGACAATATTGCTAAAGGAATGAAAGAAAGAGGAGCTGTTGAGTTTGATGGGAAGAAGGATCCCATTGTAGCTGGAAATTTCTTGGACAGGATTGAGAAGGCTTTTGAGTTGATGAGATTAACTGATGAACAGAAGTGCCACCATGTGTATCAACTTTTGACTGAGCAAGCTGATAAATGGTGGAAGAGTGTAAGAGGTAAATTCTCAGAGACTAATGTGTTAACTTGGGAGAAGTTCAAGAGGGAGTTCATGAGTAATTATATGAATTCTGCTTTTATGGATGAGAAGAGAGGGAATTTTATAGGTTGACTCAGGGTAGCCGCACAGTTGATCAGTATGACACCGCATTCCATGAGTTAGTGCAGTTTGTTTCACATTTGAGAGATCATGAACAGGGCAAGATGGATCATTTTCTTAACGGTCTAATGCAGAATTGAGATCCAGGATCAGATTATTTCCTATGAACAGTTTGACAGAGATGGCAGATTTTGCTAGAAAAGCAGAGTTTGCAGAAAGAGAATGGCAAATTGGGCTAGATTTTCAGATAAGGAAGAGAAACAGGGAGCATCGATCTTTTGGAGAAGGAAATCAGAGTAAGAAATGGGGTGACTCAAGACCCAGTGGTAGTTATCAGATGAGTTCTGGACAGCCGCAGAAACAAAGTCGACCTACAGTTAGTCAGAGTTCAGTGAGAGCTCCACCTAGTGGGATTCCTAGTGGTCAGCAAGGCCAAGCTCAAGAAAGAAGATTCCACCATGTACTATTTGTGGGAAGAATCATCCTGGAGAGTGCAGATTGGGTACCAGAGGTTGCTATTTGTGCGGAGAAGTGGGCCACCTGAAGAGAGATTGTCCTAATGTTAGCAGTAGACAGACTCAGAGGACAGTTGTTCCTCCAGCTCAGAATTTCAGAGGCAATTTTAGTCAGAGTGGGGTTCGTGGTCAGACTTCTGGAGCTCACACAGGTTCAGGTGCTCAGAGTAGAGTTGCTCCAAGTGGTCAGACTAGCAGACCTAGAGCCCAAGGCAGAGTGTTCGCTATGACGCAGCAGGAAGCTTTAGCAGCACCAGAGGTTATCACAGGTATGGTGTCTATCTTTGGTCGGAATGCCCGAATACTTATTGATCCCGGTGCTACACATTCCTTTGTTTCAAAATCTTTTGCATTGCATGCCGATAGAGAAGGAATTGAGTTAGATTGTGAGTTAGTTGTTGCTACCCCTGTCGGATATTCCTTTATTGCTAAGCAAGTTTACAGAGGATGTGTAATCCGTGTTGGTGAGCATGATTTGTTAGCAGATTTGATTTGTGTGGAGATACATGATTTTGATGTCATTTTGGGTATGGATTGGTTATCTTTTCATCGAGCAACAGTAAATTGTCATGAGAAAGTTGTGGATTTTGAGGGTCTGAATGGACAAAGATTTTCCTTTAGAGGGGAGAGAAGATTTGTTCCCTCCTATGTGATATCTGCAATACGAGCCAGTAAGTTGTTGCGGAAAGGTTGTGATGCATATTTAGCTCACAATAGATACCAGAATAGGTACATCAGAATTACATGAGATTTCGGTTGTGAGGGAATTTACAGATGTATTCCCAGATGAACTACCTGGTTTACCACCGGATAGAGAAGTTGATTTCGGCATCGATGTAATTCCTGGTACAGCCCCTATATCCCTTGCTCCTTACAGGATGGCTCCTGTAGAGTTGAAGGAGTTGAAGATACAATTGCAAGAACTGAGAGATAAGGCTTTATAAAGCCTAGTTTTTCACCATGGGGTGCACCAGTGTTATTTGTGAAGAAGAAAGATGGTTCCATGAGATTGTGTATCGATTATCGGAAATTGAATAAGGTTACCATTCGCAATAAATATCCTTTGCCTCGGATTGATGATCTTTTCGATCAATTACGGGGAGCCAAGGTATTCTCCAAAATAGACTTGAGATCAGGGTACCACCAGCTAAAGGTGAAGGAAGCAGATATACCTAAGACGGCTTTTAGAACTCGATATGGACATTATGAGTTTTTAGTAATGCCATTTGGTTTAACTAATGCACCAGCTGCTTTTATGGACTTGATGAATCGGGTATTCAAACATTATTTGGATAAGTTTGTCATTGTGTTTATTGACGATATCTTAGTGTATTCTAGTAGCAAAGATGCATGAAGAACATCTAAGAATCGTCTTACAGACTCTGAGGGAGAAGGAGTTGTATGCCAAGTTTAGCAAGTGTGAGTTTTGGCTTGACAGAATTGCATTCTTAGGCCATGTCATTTCTTCAGATGGCATTTTAGTAGATCCCAAAAAGATAGAAGCAGTGGTTAATTGGGAATCGCCTACCAATGCGACTGAGATACGGAGTTTCTTGGGTTTAGCAGGCTACTACCGACGTTTTTTTCAGGGATTTTCTATCATTGCAGCACCATTGACGAAACTTTTGAAGAAGAATGCAAAATTTGTGTGGACTGAGGAATGTCAGCAAAGCTTTGATAAACTTAAGAAATGTTTGACAACTGCTCCAGTGCTTACTCTTCCATCAAACATTGGTGAATTGTGGTGTATAGTGATGCCTCTAGGAAAGGTTTGGGTTGTGTGTTGATGCAGCATGGGAAGGTGATATCTTATGCTTCTCGACAGCTTAGACCTCATGAATTGAATTATCCTACACATGATTTGGAGTTAGCTGCAGTAGTGTTCGCACTGAAGATTTGGAGACATTATTTGTATGGAGAGAAATGTGAAATCTTCACGGATCATAAGAGTCTCAAGTATTTACTCACTCAGAAGGAGTTAAATATGAGACAGAGACGCTGGATCGAGTTATTGAAAGATTATGATTGTACTATTGACTATCATCCGGGGAAGGCTAATGTAGTAGCAGATGCTCTTAGTAGGAAGTCATCGAGTATTCTAGCTCATATGGAAGTTCTACAGTTGCCATTGCTAGTGGAACTCAGATCTTTGAGAGTTGACTTATCAGTTGGTAATTCAGGATCTCTATTAGCAACTCTTAAAGTCAGGCCTATTTTAGTAGAGAGAGTCAGGGAAGCTCAGACTCAGGATGCTAGTTTTATGAAGATTATTGATGAAGTAAAAAGGAAAGAACGTTCCGATTTCTTACTTAAAGATGACAACACATTGATGTATGAAGATAGATTATGTGTACCTGAAGTTGAGAGCTTGAAGAGAGAGATCATGGAAGAAGCCCATTGTTCTGCTTATTCTATGCATCCAGGCAGCACTAAGATGTATAGAACTCTCAAGGAGAATTATTGGTGGAAAGGCATGAAGAAAGAGATAGCAGAGTTTGTATCAAAGTGTTTATCGTGTCAACAGATTAAAGCAGAACATCAGCATCCAGCAGGTACCTTGCAATCACTTCCTATTCCTGAGTGGAAGTGGGAACACATCACTATGGACTTCGTGTCAGGACTGCCTCGTACGAAGAAAGGACATGATTCAGTATGGGTGATTGTTGACAGATTGACTAAATCAGCTCATTTTCTACCTGTCAGAGTAGATTATTCTTTGAATAAGTTAGCAGAACTCTATGTTGATGAGATAGTGAGACTTCATGGAACTCCAGTATCAATCATATCAGACAGAGATCCAAGATTTACTTCCAGATTTTGGCCAAGTCTATAAGAGGCTTTGGGTACTAAAGTAAGTTTAGTACTTCTTTTCATCCTCAGACAGATGGGCAGTCAGAGAGAACCATACAGACTTTAGAAGATATGTTGAGAGCTTGTGTTTTGGAATTTAAAGGTAGTTGGGATCAACATCTATCTTTGATGGAGTTTGCTTACAATAATAGTTACCATGCTAGTTTGGGCATGGCACCTTATGAGGCATTATATGGAAGGAAATGTAGAACTCCTTTATGTTGGGATGAAGCAGGTGAGAGGAAACTCTTAGGTCCTGAGATTGTTCAGATTACTGTTGGTAAGATAGAAGTGATCAGATCAAAGTTGAAGACAGCTCAAGATAGACAGAAGAGTTACGCAGATCTAAAAAGGAAGACATCGAGTATCAGGTGGGAGACAAGGTATTTTTGAAGATTTCTCATTGGAAGAGTGTCATGAGATTTGGCAAGAAAGGGAAGTTGAGTCCTCGGTTTATTGGGCCGTATGAGATCGTGGAGCGAATTGGACCGGTTGCCTACAGATTAGCATTGCCACAGGAATTGTCAAAGATTCACAATGTTTTCCATGTGTCCATGTTGAGGAAGTACAGATCAGATCCCTCCCACATTTTGCAGGATCAACCAGTTGAGTTGAGAGAAGACTTGACATATACTGAAGAACCAGTGAGAATTCTAGCTAGAGAGTTGAGACAGTTGAGAAACAGGACGATTCCATTGGTAAAAGTTTTGTGGGGTAAACACTCAAAGGCAGAAGCAACTTGGGAGCTTGAGGAAGACATGAGGAATAAATATCCTCATTTGTTTCCACCCTCTGGTATGTGAATTTCGAGGACGAAATTCTTTTTAGGGGGAGAGAGTTGTAACACCCCAAATAAATTTACGGACTAAATTATTAAGTTTGTGGAAGTTGGAATTAAAGATGTGGTTTAGGACAAGTTTAGGGTGGCAAACGAATTTTTCCATATTAGTATTTATTTATATATATATATATATTTACGCACACACAGATTATAAAAAAAAAAAAAAGATATACTTGAGATAAAAAAAAAAGAAAGAGACAGAAAGAAAGATAAGAAAAGAAGAGTCAGTAGCAAGGCGAGAGAGAGAGAGAGAGAAAAGAAAAAAAAAAGAGGAAATTTAGTTTTAGTCCCGATCCGACCAATCCGTAGCTCAAACTCCGACCGAGTCCTTTAAGGAAAAGTGTAGATCTCGTCGAGAGGATCATTTTGGTGGTAGTTTCATTTCAGGAAACTTCCAATTTTTGGAGTAATCTCGGTAAGAAACTTTTTATGGTTTTTCTCGATTTCCCGTTGATCCGGAACTCCGATCGACAAACCGTCAGTGCCATTAGAACCGAAATGAGGAGAGGAATTCACGGCCACCAGAAAATCTGGTTTTAGGCCGGAGCGTGGCGCTCACGCGCCACTCATGTGGCGGCGCGTGAGGCCCACGCGCGGACGGGGAGGTGGCGCGTGGAACCCACGCGCCAGACAGATTTTCGCAGCCGATGTTCCGAGTCTCCTCCGCGAATTTCAGACCATTCCGAGTAGTATTGGACCTCCGAATCTTAAATTTCGTTAGGATTGCGAGAACGACCGAATCACGTTTCTTGCATATTCTTTCATTTATTCTAGTTAGGATTATGTTCCTTATAGTAAATTCTTTTGTCTGTTAGGTGATCGTGATACCGTAAGCAGGGACGGTCCTGCTGCCTAGTTTCTTTTTCAGTAGTCAGCTCACCAGGTGCGTGGATAAACCTGTAACATTGATGTTTTCAAAAGTATATAGTATGTATGTTTTCTTAAATGAATTTTAAGGTAATGCATTAAATGAGTTTGATTTTAGAAAGTTTATATATTTTTGCTATAAGGTATGGATCGAATACTGATTATGTTGAAATCATGTGTTTGTGATATATGAGAACTTGCATGATTTGAGATATATGAGCATGGATTTTGGAAATGATTTTTATGTTAGGATGCACCCCGTGTACTTATATGTGCCAGATTATTGCCATGAGATAAGGTCTCATGTTGCCAGTTATTGCCGTGAGATAAGGTCTCACGTTGCCAGTTTGCTCCGGATGCCAGTTTTGCCGTGGGGAAGCCCCATGTTGCCAGCTTTGCCGTATTTGTCATGAGGTTGTGCATATAGATGAATAAACAGATTTATCTTTACAGAGTATTTTTGAGCAGAAATGAGTTTATGAGAAATGAGATTTATGATTTGAGTTTTATGAGAAATGAGATTTATGATTTCAGTAAATGTTTGAGATATTGATTTACACAGCTTATGTGATTTATATATATTATGGAAGACTTGTTCGATCCACCTTGTTACTTGATTATCCACGGCACTGAGCTGTGATCCATTGCACTAAGCGTGAGCTTACCCCCCATTCCTTAACATTTCAGGTTTAGCAGATTAGTAGATCGTTCTTTCATCTGCTGTTTCGTCTTCATTCCTGCCAGTAGAGAAAAGGTTGTGCCAACAGTAGAGTGTCTTGTTATGTTTTGAGACTGTATTTCTAGACTGTATTTCTTGGAAGAATTTGTTATGTGATTATAGGCATTGAGCCTTTAATTGTTACTGAGGTTATTGTATTTTCCTTTATGGATATTATGTTGAGTTGGATCATGGAGATCCTAGTTTTTATGATGAGATTATTATTTTTCAGTTTAGATTTTTCCTTGTATTTGGAGGATTAGTCCATATTACAGGGGAAACTCTGCCAGTTTCTAGTCTCCGTCTCACCCCTACTCTACCTAAGGGGACGGGTGTGACAAACTTAGCATGCCCGATTGAACGTGTCTTGCATTCAACCGAACACACATCAACCGGCGCGGCGAAGCATCGTGGTAAAGGGCTTTAACCCTTCCCCATAGGGGATCTTTCATTCCACTTACTAAGCCCATGCGCTCGATTGAATCATACGTAAATAAGCAACATGCAGAATTCGAGTGACGAAAAATAAATAAATAAATCAAAACAACATGAAACAAGAGAAGATGTCGTTTATTCAAGTGGTACGTGGAGTTGTATCCCAAGTACAGACCGCACTACCGTCCATTCGGATTCGGCTACGGAATTTACGTCTGGGTTTCCATCCTATATACCACGAGAGACGACACTCTTTCATTCATCCAATACCCACAACACACATCATACACAAACAAGATTCAACAAATAAGTAAAATACAATCAAAATAAATAACAAAAATTACATAAAGATGGGTGTGAAAAGTACCCTCAGGTCTAACCTTTTAAATCACCCCTCGGATGTACGGTACACGATCGTCGGAAGGGTGGATGCTCCGCAACTCTTCCGGTTCACTGGTTCACTACTCTCCTTCGTTGTCTTACTATTTTGAGTCGTCGTTCTCCGTCTTTTGCTGCTGTTTTTCTTGTGGTTTCGCTGCCGTTTCCTCTGTATTTTCTGCTTACTGTTTTTGGGTGAGTTCTTTTGGTGTTTTAGGCTACTATTTTGATGGTTGTAGGGGCTGTATTTGGCTGTGGATTTCAGTAATATGAGGGAGTGTTTAAAGGTTTGTTGCTTTCGGTAATGTGAGGGTAGGGGTGAAGAGAAAGGTTTGCTATCTTTCTTGTGATTTGCGTGTGATGTTTAGGGTTCTTTGTGTTGTGATTTTTTTTTTTTGTGAGTAGTGTATGAGCTAGAGGAGTGCATGTCTTAGTGAGAGGTTGTTTATATAGAGAAGGGCTAGGGCTTCACCTTGTCTCACAAGGAAGGGATTTGACATTAAAAGGAGGATTTTATTTGGTGTTGAGCAAGGAAAGTCAAAGATTGAGAAGGGACAAATCTTGGCTAGATTAGGAAGTCAATATCTTTAATTTGTTATGATTGATTTTAATTAGGCATGACATCTTTTTAATTTAGTATGTGATTTGTTTAGTTAGGAAGTTAATATATTTGATTTATCTTTATTAGGTATGAGTATATTTTATGTTTTATTTAATTGGTAAATGGTTTAAATATTTTATTTAATATTTAATGTTTAATTTAATTAAATTGGGATGTGTTTTATGGGCTTTGGGGGGCTAATTGGGCTGGGGTGCGAGGCTAGCAACAAAACCAGAAACACCGACGCCGTTCGAACGCCAATTCGAACGCGGCACGAACGTCCGCAATCTGCCTGAAGTTCGAACGAAGTAACGAACGCAGCACTAACGAAGACAGTGAACTTGTGAAATAAACTAGATGGCGTACTTTTTCTGAATTTCCCCTTCCGACCTCCGTTTCCCGCAATATCCTTAGCTAAAAAGGTAGTGCCTCCAAATGAGACTCATCATAGGGACTTATGTGCAAAAATGCAGTGCCTACAGTCGCCCCACTTTGATGGGACTTGTGTAATGTGTAACAATGACAATCCTATCAAAGTTATGCAATGCATTTTCACTTACCTGGCTCGCCAGCTGCCACTTGACTTACCATGTGTTGAGTTGAGTTGATTTGGTGGTGAGGTGCTGCGACCCCTGGTTCATTCCCGAACCGTGCTCCAATTTTAGAGCGCCATTTTCGGCATCTTTTGTGTGTGTGCTCCATTTTGGAGCGCCATTTCCGGCATTTGCTGTGTGTGTTCCATTTTGGAACGCCATTTTCGGCCTTTGCTTTGTGTGCTCCTTTTTGGAACGCCATTTTCGGCATCTATTGTGGGTGCTCCATTTTGGAGTGCCATTTTCGGCGTCTGTTGTGGGTGCTCCATTTTGGAGTGCCATTTTCGGCGTCTGTTGTGGGTGCTCCATTTTGGAGCGCCATTTTCGGCATTTGCTGTGTGTGTTCCATTTTGGAACGCCATTTTCGGCCTTTGCTTTGCGTGCTCCATTTTGGGGCGCCATTTTCGGCATCTGTTGTGGTAGCGGTCCATTTCCGAACCGTGCTGTGCGAGAATGTGGCTCATTTTTGAACCGTTATTTGATGAGATGGTCTTTGCTGCGACAAACCTGCGAACACAAAACAAACATTGCATGTACGTGATATGTATGCATGTATATGTATCATATTCCGATGGGTTAGGCCTTCCTTGGTCCATTTCCGAACCGTGCACCATTTTCAGAGTGCCATTTTCAGCGAGATGAGATGATGGTCCATTTCGAACCGTGCTCCATTTTCGGAGTGCCCTTTTCGGTGAGATGTGATAATGGTCCATTTCCGAACCGTGCTCCATTTTCGGAGTGCCCTTTTCAGTGAGATGTGATAATGGTCCATTTCCGAACCGTGCTCCATTTTCGGAGTGCCCTTTTCGGCGAGATCTGATAATGGTCCATTTCCGAACCATGCTCCATTTTCGGAGTGCCCTTTTCGGCGAGATCTGATAATGGTCCATTTTCGAACCGTTGCTGATGAGAGATGGTCCATTTCCGAACCATTACTGATATGAGAGTGGTTCATTTCCGAACCGTTGCTGATAAGAGAGTGGTCCATTTCTGAACCATTACTGATAAGAGTGTGGGCCTCGCCCCCCAGAGTACTATACCCGGCAGAACTAATACTGAACCAATGTGGGCCTCGCCCCCAGAATGCCATACCGGCAGAACTGATACTGATTCTGATGTGGGCCTCGGCCCTGGGACTCATCCCCAAAACTGAAACTGATGTGGGCCTCAGCCCCTAAACCGATGCTGATACTGATGTGGGCCTCGCCCCCAAGCTGATATTGATGTGGGCCTCGGCCCTAAACTGATATTGATGTGGGCCTCGGCCTAAACTGATATTGATGTGGGCCTCGGCCCTGGGACTCATCCTCAAACTGTAACTGATGTGGGCCTCGGCCCTGAGACTCATTTCCAAACTGATGCTGATGTGGGCTTAAGCCCCCAAATTGATGCTGATGATGTGGGCCTCGCCCCCCCCCCCCCAAACTGATACTGATTCATTTCTGAAACTGACTGTACTGTTGTTGCTTCCGATGATTCCCCGTGTTCTAAACATCACTGAATTTCATAGTACTAGGGTTGAATTCTTTTCTCAAATATACTCATGTTGTAGGTTGGAGGGAGAGACTCAGGCATGTAAACGAAATGCACGTCTTTATTATCATTTAAGAAATGGTTCGAACAGGTAAACCAAGTCAATGTCTATATTGAAAACGCAGGATCAAATAAACTAGGAGGAACAACTTCATCATTCGCAGCATTGCCTTCTTTCTTGACCTACAGTTCTTCACTATCATCCTCTATCTCCATGTAAGAAGCTTGGTGGTTAAGGGTTTGGAGGACAAGGGTTTCGGGTAGGCCAGAGTTGATCATGTAGTTGGGTAGGGGATTTCTGTGTGCGTTGGGTTGTTCTCTTTCTGGGTCAGGTATTTTGTGGGAGTCAATGAGGTTTTGGATCTCATGCCTAAGGCGGGTGCAGCTATCAGTTTCGTGGCCTCTCCTCTGATGGAAGTGACAATACAAGCTTAGGTTAAGGTCGGGTGGTATAGGATCTGGAAGTGGTTTAGGCTCTAAGGGTTTTAGGAGTCCTTGTCCCTTCAACTTCTCAAGCACCTTAGATAACGGCTTCCTCAGGTTAGAGAAATACCGGTTCTTAATGGAAGCAACCTCAGTAGTAGCGGGCTTGGTCTCAGAAGGCCCCCCAAAGGTTCTTCTATTATGGCCATAAAACTTTCTGTTTTCAGCCTCTTCTTCCTCAATATCCATGACAGTTTCCCTCAACTGTCGAAAATCAGAAATCATCGAAGTCATCCTCCTTAGTTTACTATAAATAGAGGGCTTGGTGCCCTTGATGATCATTTTGATTTGGTCCTTCTCTGAGGGCCGAGTCTGCATTTTCAAAAGCTGGCTTCTCCAGCGATCCACATACTCTTTGAAACTTTCCTCTGACTTCTGCTTAGTGTTCTCCAAATCACGGAGTGACAAGTCAATTTCTAAGTCTGTAACATACTGCTTCAGAAAAGCATCAGCTAGTTCCCTCCAATCTTCCTTAACCTTCTTCTTAAGGCTATGATACCAAACCACAGGTGCCCCCTCGAGTGACATCCCAAACATCTTCTGAGCTTGGCGCTGTGTTAGGCCCACTGAACTCATAACTGACACATATTGTCGGAGGTGGACCCTCGGATCCCCATTCCCGTTGAACTTGGCCATATCCGGCATCTTGAACTGAGCAGGCAACTGTTCCTCAAAAGCCATCGCCTCATAGTCTAGTAATTCTTCGTCCTTACCCTTCATCTTACGGGTAACTGAATCAACCTGATCCCGAAGCTTCTGAAATTCTGCCTGAGACCCTATCACTTTGCCTGTTGCATACTCTGCCATGCCATCATCAAAAGTGGGGATATCATCCCCCAACCCATTCGAAGGCTCCTCGCGCCTTACATTCTCAGAATTTCCCCCAGCACGGGGCATAGCCATATTTTTCATGGAAGTAGTCAAGGCTTGCAACTGTTCAGTGACCTTGGCGAGACCGTTTTCCAACTGATCCCTACAGGATACCTCAATATCTGATTCACTCATTTCTGTTCCCAGTATTCTGGTGAGTCTTCCCTTTTCCCTAACCCAACGGGAATCTATGATGGCTTTCAGAACATAAGGGTTAACATGATGTATGTATGCATGGGGTGCATGAGATGCATGTAACACATATAACATACTAAATCAATTAAAACTTTCAAACAAATCGGCCCGTTATCATTTTAGAATCTTTTGGGCTAATAGTCATATGAGTGAACCCATCCCAGTTTAAATAGCCCAACGAGTTCACATCTCATGACAAGGAGCCCAACTAAATCCAAATGGTAATGTTCCGAACACAAGCACAAAGTGGCCCATCAACACTTAGAAGCCTTTGGCCCAATCGTCATGAAATACGTTCTTGTCCCAATTTAAATGGCCCAACAAGCCCATATCCCATGACAAATGATCCAAATGGATCCAAACGACGATGTTCCCAAACACAAGCATAGAAGAAAGATAATGCAAACATAACGTAATAATTTCTACATAATGGCCCATCAACATTTCAGAAGCTTCGGGCCTAATAGTCACAAGGTACGAACTCGCCCCAGTTTAAATGGCCCAGCAAGTCCGCATTTCTGACAATAGTCCAACTGCATCCAAATGAGGATGGTCCACAAGCACATACTCAAGGAAATAATTGTTACTTTAGCCAACCCGTTCTATGGGTGGGTTAGCAAGAGTATAGCCAAAGGCTCTCACCGGCGAAGGATGGCCCACAACTAGGTCTCCCCACTCAAGGGTTCGAGCGCACCCTTTTTTATACACTAAGGTACGTGCCAATGAGCTATGGTGTGTGACTGACTGTCAAATGAATTTCCCGTTGTAGATTCCCCAGAGGGAGGGTGGAGCGAGGCTCACTTAAATACCCAAGCCTCTTAGGCTCTTATCGCTTGGTGTCAGGAATAAACAACGAGTCCTCCAGATTAGTCCATCACAATAGGCTACGAGTAGATGGCTATCTAGGTGCCTTCACAGCTTTTCCTTCTAGAAAGGTAGTGAGTGAAGGAAGACACCAAACCATTACCTAGCCTCAAAAATGCCTTTGATTAAACCCCTATTTTATCCACTATAGACACGGTCAATTAGAACATAAATCCAAACATTACAAGACAATATTTCGGGGCCGATTCTCTATCCCCAGTGGAGTCGCCAGACTGTGGGGACACAGGAACTGGGCGACGCATGCTGTCCCGGGCTCGCGGCCCGGTCGGGAGTACGGAGTAGCCACGGGGGACTAAACCGGAGAATAATGGAGTCGCCACCCGGTATGAACCGGGAAAATGAGATTTAAGGCCACACTCACCCCTTGCAAGGGAAGACCTCAAACCGTTGGGTTCGGAATGGTCTCTTACTTATGCCACTTGTAATGACAGGATTTATGTAATAATTTAATCAGGCTTAAGTGGCACTTATTTCCAAGAGTATCATGCTTCTAAATTCACATGTACAAAATAAAACTTATACATACATTTCACATATATCTCACATCTAAGATTGCATGCTTGAAAATACCTCAAAGTAACAACGAACATACAACTTCATTTAGCATATCATGTTCACGGAAAACACAAGCAGACATACTAACCATACAAGCATACATGTGAGCACTTTTCCAAGTGATACGTGGAATTGTATCCCAAGTACAGACCGCACTACCATCCATTCGGAATCGGCTACGGAATTTATGTCTGGGTTTCCATCCGATATACCACAAGAAATAATACTCCGAAGTCATCATGACATATGTATATGAATCGTAATGTGTTAAATCAAGACTAAGGCAGATGACGCAACCAATGGAATAAACATGCTTTCATTATGATGTGCACAAAGATAAGAATGACTATATGGGGTTTCATAAAAAAACCACCTAAGAAACAATTATACATGGCATGTGATGAATATGTCTCAGTTCAGTGTATTCGCGTTCGTGTAGCGTTCGTAAACGCGTTCGAACGGTAAACAGAAGGTTCGCGTTCGTGTAGCGTTCGAGAACGCGTTCGAACGGAACCAGACCTGATGTGTACAAAGATGTGCTTTCATTATGATGTGCACAAAGATAAGAATGACTATATGGGGTTTCATAAAAAAACCACCTAAGAAACAATTATACATGGCATGTGATGAATATGTCTCAGTTCAGTGTATTCGCGTTCGTGTAGCGTTCGTAAACGCGTTCGAACGGTAAACAGAAGGTTCGCGTTCGTGTAGCGTTCGAGAACGCGTTCGAACGGAACCAGACCTGATGCATGATGAGACTAAGGAGGTGCGTGTGTGTTCGCGTAGCGTTTAAAAACGCGTTCGAACGGTAAACAGAAGGTTCGCGTTCGTGTAGCGTTCGAGAACGCGTTCGAACGGAACCAGACCTGATGCATGTAACACAAAGAATAAAGACAACAATGTCAAGCTCAGCATGTCCGATTAAACGTATCTTGCATTCAACCGAACACACATCAACCGGCGCGGCAAAGCATCGTGGTAGAGGGCTTTAACCCCTCCCCGTAGGGGATCTTTCATTCCACTTACTAAGCCCATGCGCTCGATTGAATCATACATACATAGAATTAAAAGCAATAATATCAAACTTAGCATGCCCGATTGAACGTGTCTTGCATTCAACCGAACACACATCAACCGGCGCGGCGAAGCATCGTGGTAAAGGGCTTTAACCCTTCCCCATAGGGGATCTTTCATTCCACTTACTACCCCATGCGCTCGATTGAATCATACGTAAATAAGCAACATGCAGAATTCGAGTGACGAAAAATAAATAAATAAATCAAAACAACATGAAACAAGAGAATGGTCGTTTATTCAAGTGGTACGTGGAGTTGTATCACAACTACAGACCGCACTACCGTCCATTCGGAGCTACGAAATTTACGTCTGGGTTTCCATCCTATATACCACGAGAGACGACACTCTTTCATTCATCCAATACCCACAACACACATCATACACAAACAAGATTCAACAAATAAGTAAAATACAATCAAAATAAATAACAAAAATTACATAAAGATGGGTGTGAAAAGTACCCTCAGGTCTAACCTTTTAAATCACCTCTCGGATGTACGGTACACGATCGTCGGAAGGGTGGATGCTCCGCAACTCTTCCGGTTCACTGGTTCACTGCTCTCGTTCGTTGTCTTACTGTTTTGAGTCGTCGTTCTCCGTCTTTTGCTGCTGCTTTCTTGTGGTTTCGCTGCCGTTTCCTCTGTATTTTCTGCTTACTGTTTTTGGGTGAGTTCTTTTGGTGTTTTAGGCTACTATTTTGATGGTTGTAGGGTCTGTATTTGGCTGTGGATTTCGGTAATGTGAGGGAGTGTTTAAAGGTTTGTTGCTTTCGGTAATGTGAGGGTAGGGGTGAAGAGAAAGGTTTGCTATCTTTCTTGTGATTTGCGTGTGATGTTTAGGGTTCTTTGTGTTGTGATTTTTTTTAGTGTGAGTAGTGTATGAGCTAGAGGAGTGCATGTCTTGGTGATGGGTTGTTTATATAGAGAAGGGCTAGGGCTTCACCTTGTCTCACAAGGAAGGGATTTGACATTAAAAGGAGGATTTTATTTGGTGTTGAGCAAGGAAAGTCAAAGATTGAGAGGGGGCTAATCTTGGCTAGATTAGGAAGTCAATATCTTTATTTGTTATGATTGATTTTAATTAGGCATGACAAATCTTTTTAATTTAGTATGTGATTTGTTTAGTTAGGAAGTTAATATATTTGATTTATCTTTATTAGGTATGAGTATATTTTATGTTTTATTTAATTGGTAAATGGTTTAAATATTTTATTTAATATTTATGTTTAATTTAATTAAATTGGGATGTGTTTTATGGGCTTTGGGGGGCTAATTGGGCTGGGGTGCGAGGCTAGCAACAAAACCAGAAACACCGACGCCGTTCGAACGCGCCAATTCGAACGCGGCACGAACGTCCGCAATCTGCCTGAAGTTCGAACGAAGTAACGAACGCAGCACTAACGAAGACAGTGAACTTGTGAAATGAACTAGATGGCGTACTTATTCTGAATTTCCCTTTCCGACATCCGTTTCCCGCAATATCCTTAGCTAAAAAGGTAGTGCCTCCAAATGAGACTCATCATAGGGACTTATGTGCAAAAATGCAGTGCCTACAGTTATTGCAACGAAATAAAAAATCTAGGGATACGACAACAACTAATAACCCTGAATTAGATAATTATTTATCTACAAATTTTGAGTTTTCGAATGAAAGTTTATGCAGTAAAAATTTTAAAATCCTTGAATGGTGGAATCGGCATCAAAATATATATCATGTTTTATCTATTATTGCTAAAGAGATCTTGGCAGCACATATTTCCACTGTTGCGGTTGAGCAAGCCTTCAGCTTGGGAGGTAATATATTGGAAGCTAAGCGATCTTCATTACATCCAAGCACTCTAGAAGCAACAACTTGTGTGGATGATTGGACTCGAGCTGATATGAGACAACAAGAAGATGCCCCCGATGATTTTGAAGATTTGTTCGATAATGCTTCAGCAACAAGTGCAAGCGGAACTGGAGCCGAAGGATCAACTGATAATGATGATTGATAATTGTAAAATTATAATTTACAAAGGGGATATGTCTAAAACTTGTAATGGAACTACGTGAGCTTTGATTCCTCTCACCCTTGTAGGATACGTAGGCAACTTAAATTTTTAAAAATTTAAGCTCAAGCTCTTCAATGTAATAAAATTTTTTTATTTATAAAATTAATATCATTTATTTTAATTAATTTTCAAAAAAAAAAAATTATTCGAACCGAACCGGAACGGTGTTTCGATTCCACTTAAGTGTGGAACCGGAAACCGGCCGGTTCGGTTCGATTCCGAACCGAAACCGAACCGCCGGCCGGGTCTAATTCCAAGGAACCCATCTTGAAAAAAAACCAAACAAAAAATTAATTCTTGGAACCTAAACCAGCTTCAAGATACAAAAAATTTTCTTCATTTTTACTTGGGTGGTTGGTTTTTTTTTTTTTTTTTTTTTTTTTTTTTTTTGCTTTTGGACTTAGAAAGATTTAATCTTTGGCTCATTTTGTGGAGAGATGGGAAGCAAGTGGAGGAAAGCAAAGCTGGCTTTGGGATTGAATCTTTGTGTGTTTGTACCGAGAACTTTAGAGGACTCACCACCGCCGTCTGCGGTTGATTCAACAGAGAGACTATCTGATGCTGCTTTGCTGTCTCCTTCTAATTGGGACACGTTTCCTCGGTCAATGACACCAACTCCATCTTCTAGTGGCTTGAGGTTGTCCAAAAGTGGCAGCAAATCCTCCAAGGTTTGTTTTGCTGTCTCCATGTTTCACACTACTGCTTTTGAAAGTTTATGAGAAATGATTTTGAGTTGGGGTCTGATTGGTTGCTGAGAAAAATGGGGGAGAAACCAAAGAAAAGGAGATTCAGGGTTTTGGGGTTTTTGTGTTCTGTTGGTTTCTTTGTTTGATTTTATTTATACTTGTAAAATTAAAACTTTTGCTTCCTATCTCTGCTCAACTAAGCTATGTGGAATGTTTTATTTTTCATTATTTGTGGGTTTTAGTTGTCTGTTTCTTTAAAGTATTGAAGTTTTGCATGTTCTGATTCTGTTAATTTTTTCATATCTAGTTGGCCATTAAAGAATCCGAATTATTTCTCTATTAGTCCTAATAACCTAGACAGTTATATCAGTTTTAGCTGAATGAAGATTTTCTCTTTATTCAAAGAAAAATAATAATAATGAAGTATATGTATTTCAAAGGAGCTCATTTTTCTTTGTTTTTCATATAGGTGTCATCAAACAGTAATCTAAATTGCAATCAAACAGATCAAAACAACAAAAGAGATCTAGATGCATGAAACCCTAAAAATACAAAACCATTAAAACAAACCAGAAAGTGTAGATCACAGAATAGTCCAAGTCGAGATGATCTCTGTCCTTAAGAACTTATTGGCTCCGTCACGGGTGCTTTACGGATTCGTTTTGCCAACGTTCTCCCAGGATTACTCGGAATCTTCTTGTTCAAGGAGCACTCCTTAACAGTGTGTGAACTAGGAATAATGGTGGATCTCTCTCAAAACCAAAAGTAAAAAACAAAGTGTCTGTAGGATATTATATTCGAACTTCCTAAATTAGGAGTACATAACCCCTTTATAAAGGCATGGAGGGGTGCCATAGGACACCCTTTGGGGTGGGGTTGCAACCCTCTATGGATTGTAACCACTCTAGCACCCCTTTGCCATACACAAAGACATATATACCCTTATGAAATAATTGAAGAATTTACAACAATCCCCCACAATTCTTCAAATATTCATTCAGACACGTGAGAGAGATACCGTGAGCTAAAGCTGCATCGAAATAGGTAGCTTTCGCCTTGAACCTTTCCTAGTGAATGACAATCGGATTTACTTGGCAAACCAGTGACCCATAGTCTTGAACTGTTCTGCCGTTGGTGTAAACAAAGACAACTGCCAACACACAGCTTTAATTCGACATTCGACCATTTACCCGTTCTACGGTTGTGTTCATTTTGGCCCTGAACAACGGTCCTGGATTCATCAAGCACTTTAGGGTAACCCGCCTTTAAAGGTTCCCATGGAAGCGGCCTCACTTCTTACTTGAAATAGGTGATCTACTATGAAGAGGTAATCTGTCTTTACCCCCATTAGGACTCATCTCCTAATATAGTGATCATTAAAAGCCTTAGCTTATCCTAACCATGACAGACAGCACTCAGCGTCATTATCGGAATGGGAAAGAGTACGAAACTCTTCAGTGCTTGTTTTGAATTGCACAAAGTTTCTGTTGTCCCTTTTGAACCTAGATCTTGGGATCTCCAGTCAACTAGGTTGGGTTTCCACAGTGACAATTCTTAGATTATAGGCTTCAAGCCCATTCCCCTCGATGACTTCTCAACTTGCTCTCGAGGTAAACCTTTAGTTAGTGGATCCGCTAGGTTTTCCTTCGACCTGACATAATCGATCGTTATTATGCCACTTGAGAGCAGTTGACGTATGGTATTATGTCTCCGACGTATGTGTCGAGACTTACCATTATACATTGTATTTTGGGCTCTCCCAATAGCCGATTGGCTGTCACAATGTATGCTTATCGCTGGCACCGGTTTGGGCCAACTAGGAACATCCTCCAGGAAGTTTCTAAGCCATTCTGCTTCTTCCGCTGTGTTGTCTAACGCTATGAACTCTGATTCCATAGTAGACCGGGCAATACATGTTTGCCTCGAGGATTTCCATGACACCGGCCGCATTACCAAGTGTGAAAACAAATCCACTCGTGGATTTGGAATCCACCGTATCAGATATCCAGTTAGCATCGCTGTAACCCTCTAGTACAGCAGGATATCTCTCGTAATGTAGCCCATATTTTGAAGTTTCTCTCAGATACCTCAAAACTCTTACTATGGCTTTCCAGTGGTTATGTCCTGGATTACTCGTATATCTGCTAAGCCGATTCACAGCTTGAGCGATATCGGGTCGTGTGCAATTCGTGAGATACATCAGACTTCCAATGATTCTCGAATACTCTAGTTGCGATATGCTTGAACCAGTATTCTTTGATAAATGAAGAGTTAGGTCTACAGGGGTTCTAGCCACGTTTAGATCCCCTTTGATATATTTATCGAGTATCTTCTCAATATAATGAGTCTGTGATAATATATATCCGTCTGATGTCCTAGAAATCTTTATTCCTAGGATCACATCAGCTATCCCCATATCTTTCATATCAAATCTGCTGGATAACACACGTTTTTGGTAAGCTTAATCATTTCATGATTACTACCAATTATCAGCATATCGTCTACATAGAGACACACAATGACATATCCTTTTTGAGTTGATTTGGTGTACACACACTTATCACACTCATTGGTTTTAAACCCATTTGACAACATCTCTTTGTCAAATTTCTCATGCATTGCCATTGTTTCGGTGCTTGTTTTAATCCGTACAAGGATTTTACAAGTTTGCACACCTTCTGTTTTTGTCCAGGAACACTAAACCCTTCTGGTTGTTCCATGTAAATTTCTTCATCCAATTCACCATTCAAGAATGCTGTCTTTACATCCATTTGATGTATTTCAAGACCAAATATAGCTGCTATGGCTATGAGCATTCTTATCGATGTGATGCGAGTCACCGGTGAATAGGTGTCAAAGTAATCAAGGCCTTCCTTTTGTCTATAACCTTTTATGACAAGTCTTGCCTTATACTTATCTATTGATCCATCCGTTTTCATCTTCCTTTTGAATATCCATTTGTAGCCCAGCGGCTTACAACCTGGCGGAAGATCAACCAACTCCCAAGTATGGTTCTGTAGGATTGAATCAATCTCACTGTTAATAGCCTCTTTCCAAAGAGGTGCCTCCGGAGAAGTCACTGCTTCTTTATAACTTTGAGGCTCATTTTCTAACAAGTATGTTAGAAAATCGGGACCAAACGACTTAGACGTTCTAGCCCTTTTGCTACGTCTAGGCTCGATTGTCTCAGCATTTACACGTTGATCTGATTCTTGGTCAACTTGATTACTGTCCTTGACAGTATCAATTGTTCTTTTGAGAGACCCAGTTATTTGTCTTTCCTTACAAGGAAATCGTCTCTTCAAAAAATATCGCATTCCTTGACTCAATTATCATATAGGATTGATGTCAGGAATCTCCGACTTGTGCACCAAGAATCGATACGCACACTACTGTTGTGAGCATATCCAATGAATATACAGTCAACAGTTTTAGGTCCTATTCTAACCTTCTTAGGTTTAGGAACCATTACTTTGGCAAGACACCCCCACACTTTGAGGTATTTGTAGGAAGGTACGAAACCTTTCCACAATTCATATGGTGTCTTGTCTAGTCTTCTGTGAGGAAGCTTGTTCAGAACGTAGTTTGCGGAAAGCAGGCTTCCCCCCACAAGTTCTGGGGTAAACCCGAACTTGTCAACATGGCGTTCATCATTTCCTTCAACGTTCGGTTTTTGCGTTCCGCAATTCCGTTCTGTTGAGGAGAATAAGGAGCAGTGGTTTCGTGAATAATTCCGTGCACAGAACAATATTCACCGAACGGTGAAACGTATTCACCACCTCTATCACTCCTGATTCTTTTGATTTTCTTGCCAAGTTGATTTTCAACTTCGCTCTTATAGTGTACAAAGCTTTCAATAGCTTCTGCTTTGCTTCTCAACAAGTACACATAACAGAATCTTGTGCTGTCATCGATAAAAGTGACAAAGTACTTTTTACCGCCTCTTGTTTGCACAATATTCATGTCACATACATCAGTATGTACAAGTTCTAGCGGTTCAGAACTGCGTTCGATAGAATGAAATGATGTTCTATGTATTTTTGCTTCAACACATGCTTCACACTTATGTTGGCTATCAATTGCAAATTTAGGTATGAGGTCCATGTTAATTAATTTACGTATGGTATCATAATTAACATGTCCTAACCTCCCATGCCATACATTTTGTGACACAATAATATAAGCAGACGAACTAGCTTTATTAATAGCACGATTAATAGTCATTACATTTAGCTTGAAAAGGCCCTCAGTTAGGTATCCTTTTCCTACATACATATCATTCTTAGTCATTACAAACTTGTCTGAAACAAATACAAGCTTAAACCCAGCCTTACTAAGAAGAGATCCTGAGACTAAGTTCTTCCGAATATCTGGAACATGCAGTACATTCTTCAATGTTAGCTCCTTTCCGGATGTCATCTTCAGAACAACTGTGCCTTGTCCAACCACCTGAGAGGTAGACGAGTTTCCCATTGTCAGATGATCGCCGCCATCGACCTCTGGTACATGGAAAACATCTTACTTTCTGCACAGATATGGCGAGTAGCCCCAGTGTCTACCCCCATTCTCTCGGATTCCCAACTATGTTAGCTTCGGTTACCACTGCTGATAGTTCCATCTCTGAGATATCATCAGTCAGCTGCTCGCCTTCAGTAACATGGGCCTCATATTTCTTTTTCTTGCCCTTGTCCTGAGACTTCTTGTTCCTGCAGTCCTTTGACATATGACCGCTCTTTCCACAGTTGTAGCATTTTCCTTGAACTTCTTGTTCCCAGAGTCAGCTCCACTGTTCTTTCTCTTTTTGCTACCCTTTGCACCTTCAATGATGTGGGCCTTAGACTCCAGAGTCTTGTAGCTGGCCTTCTCGGACATCCTGTTGTCCTCCTCATTCTCAATCGAACACTGAGGTCTTCAAGGCTCATCTGCTTCTTTTTGTGTTTCAGATAGCTCCTGAAGTCCTTCCATGATGGAGGCAACTTTTCAATTATGGCGGCAACTTGAAACATCTCACAGAGTTTCATCCCCTCATCCAGTATTTCATGAATGATCAATTGCAGTTCACCCAACTGAGACATCACCGTCCTTGAATCTACCATCTTGTAGTCCAGGAACCTACCCACGACAAATTTCTTTTGTCCGGCATCTTCAGTTTTATACTTCTTCTCGAGAGATTCCCAGAGAATCTTCGCAGAAGTCATGCCTTGGTACACATTGTACAGGGTATTGTCAAGACCACCCAAAAGGTAGTTCTTGCATAAGAAGTCTCCAGACATCCAAGTCTGTTCTCGCTCTTCCTTGGCCTTCTCGGATTCACCCTCCACAGGACCCGGAGGATCTTTGAGGAATTTTGCCAACTGGAGAGTTGTCAGGTAGAACAGCATCTTACTCTGCCATTGTTTGAAATTTGCCCCACCAAATTCTCTCCGGTTTTTCTCCATGAGAGACCGGTACCGTGATATTTCCGCTAGCCATATGTAACTGGAAAATCAACAGGGTCAATTAGTCTACGAAAGACAAATTGCACAACGATCAACGAATGATCTTGTTCAAAGTGATAAACGATAAATGTAGATATATATAATTCAATCAAGATTGGATGGAATTACTTGTGTATTATTACACTTTAAATTCTCAACCAATTATGCAACAATCAAACAATTTTCAACTTTATCACTATGTGTATGCTTGTGATAATTGAACAACCTAATAACTTAAATCTATACTTCCAAGATTAATGTGTTAACAGTATATGACTTACCAAGTTAATATTATTTAAGTTTGCAGTTTATAGGAATTACAGGACTATCGTTAGTGTCGCGTTCGTATCTACGTTCGAACGAGACTGTCCAGTGTGTGTGCGTTCGTGTTGCGTTTGATAACGCGTTCGAACGATGTGTTTCCAGAGAGTTCACGTTCGTATAGCGTTCGTGAACGCGTTCGAACGGAATGATTCCAGAGAGTTTGCGTTCGAGTTGCGTTTAGTACGCGTTCGAACGTTCTAAGGCAGAAGGCTTTCGTTCGAGTTGCGTTTGAAGACGCGTTCGAACGTTCTTATGAGAATTCAAATTTTTAGCCTTCGCGTGCGTTGGGCGTTCGAACGCCCTACGGGTTTTTCATGCACAGTTCGTATTTTCCAGAAAATATTAAAACCCTAACATGCAAATTACTATTTAATAACACGATACAATAAGTTCTTAAGATTGTTAGCATATAGGTGTCATCAAACAGTAATCTAACTTGCAATCAAACAGATCAAAACAACAAAAGAAGATCTAGATGCATGAAACCCTAAAAATACAAAACCATTAAAACAAACCAGAAAGTGTAGATCACAGAATAGTCCAAGTCGAGATGATCTCTGTCCTTAAGAACTTATTGGCTCCGTCACGGGTGCTTTACGGATTCGTTTTGCCAACGTTCTCCCAGGATTACTCGGAATCTTCTTGTTCAAGGAGCACTCCTTAACAAGTGTGTGAACTAGGAATAATGGTGGATCTCTCTCAAAACCAAAAGTAAAAAACAAAGTGTCTGTAGGATATTATATTCGAACTTCCTAAATTAGGAGTACATAACCCCTTTATAAAGGCATGGAGGGGTGCCATAGGACACCCTTTGGGGTGGGGTTGCAACCCTCTATGGATTGTAACCACTCTAGCACCCCTTTGCCATACACAAAGACATATATACCCTTATGAAATAATTGAAGAATTTACAACACTTTTCCCATAGCAACCAAACAGAAATGATTTCATCCCAAATATTGTAGTTCGATCTGTGGTTGTGTTTTGCTCAAAACAAAATTTCTAAATATTTAGTTAAATGATTAAAAAAAATTACAATTATTAACCGTTATTTATTTCTAACAATTGAGTTTTGTAAAAGTTAAAAATTTAACTTTTACTCATCGTGAAAATATAAAAAAGGTGCACCATAATTATTAATTTTAGTATAAAATAAAATTACAAATGGCAGTCTTCAGAAGTTATTCTCTGTTTATTGATTTTTGATATCTCTGTTGTAGACCTGGACAGTTGAAAGAGTCTTGAAATTTCATTTTTATTTATTTTTAAATGAAATGCCTTTGATAATTGATTATTAAGTTTGTTGTTTAGTCTTAAGATATATCCTAGATTGAGAGCATCTAAAATTATTGGAGCTATGTATTTGATGTCATGTTGTTTTCTCCTCGTTGGGTTTGTGGGGGTACTGGGGTTAATGCGCAAGTAGCTTTCAGGACCTTACTAGTAAAAATGAAATTAAAGGATTTAGCTTTTTCCTTTTCCTTCTCTTGGAGGGAAGAAAGCAACTTGTCTGGTGGCCTCACCTGTTGACTATTAAATTACAAGCTTTTCTAGCTGTGAACATCAAAGAAGTAAAAGAAATGAACTAGAGATGTATCATAAAGAAACGTATGACCTCCCTCGCTTTGATAGATGGGTTTTGCATTTTTATTGCTAGTTGTTTCGAAAGGTCTAGTTTACCTGTATCATTGTAGTTGCTTGATAACCTTTGGAAGGTAACATTCCCTCTGTTTTTTTACATTCACTTGCTTTCTGGCATGCAAGCAGTTGGGAAGATAGAAACGACCATAGTTGTTAAAGGTGAAAGGCGCACCATGGCGCCAAGGTCCTCTTGGGGCCTAGATGCCGAGCTTAGGATGAGGCGCGCGCCTGATTGAAGTGAGGCGCATGGCGCATCTTGTATTTTCTTTTAGCTTTTATATCAATTTCTCAATTGGAATAATTCATATAAATTGTATTTAAAAAATTAATCATATAAATTTCAACTCAGTGTAAATAAAATAATAGTCATATCACATGGGTTTTTTATTATTTCATGTTTTAGTTTTTTAATTCAAAAAATATTCAATGAGGCGCACCACCAACGCGCCTCACCAAATAGGCGCAATGAAGCGATGTAGCAGCGCCTCAATGAGAGGCGAGCCTAAGAGCATGCCTACGTTTAACAACTATGCGTACGACTGCGGTAGCTTTTTAAAACATAATTGATTGTTTGTATTCTACCTTACACTGTTATTGATGTTGAGATGTGAGACTTGTGCATGGGAGAAGTATACAAATTTTGATATATCTAAGATTCCATGTGATTTGTTTGAAATTGATATTTAACATTTTCATTTTGTTATTGATGAATTCAATACTTCAATTCAAGATAATGTTGTAAGAGCAGTTTTCCAGAGTATATATTCAAGTATGTGCCCTTGAATTTATCTATGCCTTTTCCACCACTGCTACTAATTATTACCACATTGCGCTGTTAGTGTGACCTCATATATTTACTTTGCCTGCTTTATATTTTCAGCAGACCTGCTCAATATGTTTGACCGAAATTAAACAAGGAGACGGGCATGCTATTTTCACTGCAGAGTGCTCACATTCCTTTCATTTCCACTGCATTGCTTCGAGTGTGAAACATGGTAACCAAGTTTGTCCAGTTTGCAGGGCAAAATGGAAAGAGATCCCTATGCAGGGACCCAGTTTTGATCCTCCCCCTGGGAGGGCAGCAATCAATCCAATAGGTTTGCCTCACAATGATGCTTTAATGACTGTAGTCCGCCGATTACCTCCTCATCAAGATTTGAGTCGATGTCACATTGTCCCACTATTTCAGGCTCCTGAGCCCGGGATATTCGATGATGATGAATGTCTAGATCACCAGCCTGTGTTTGCTGACAGAAGCTCTGGCAGTAACGATGTTGCAGACAACAATTCTAGTAAAACAATAGCCATCAAAACATATCCAGAAGTGTCAGTTGCACCACGGTCAGAATCATATGATAATTTCACAGTTCTGATCCATCTCAAAGCTGCAGCTATTAATGCAAGACAGAATTCTGGAGGAAATCAGGCCACCTTGCCCCAACTATCTCCAACTCCTTGTGTGCCAGTTGATGTAGTCACAGTACTTGACATCAGTGGAAGCATGGCTGGTACCAAGCTTGCATTACTTAAACGAGCAATGGGATTTTTAATAGAAAACCTTGGCTCAACTGATAGGCTCTCAGTTATTGCCTTCTCTTCCACAGCCCGACGCCTCTTTCCTCTACATCGGATGACTGACATAGGACGGCTGCAAGCTCTTCAAGCTGTTAATTCTTTAGTTGCAAATGGTGGGACAAATATTGCTGAAGGCCTGAGAAAAGGTGCCAAAGTAATGGAAGATCGCAGGGAAAAGAATCCTGTTGCCAGCATTATACTGTTGTTTGATGGGCAGGATACTTATACTGTCAATGGTTCTGTTTGCAATCAATCTCAACCCAATTATCAATCGCTCCTCCCTTTGTCTCTCTGTAGCAATGACAACAGTGGTTTCCAGATTCCAGTACATGCTTTCGGATTTGGTACAGATCATGATGCTTCATCGATGCATTCAATTTCCGAAAAGTCTGGAGGGACATTTTCATTCATTGAGACTGAAGCTGTGCTCCAGGATGCATTTGCGCAATGCATTGGAGGGCTTTTGAGTGTAGTGGTACAGGAGCTGCACGTGGGAGTTGAATGTGTGCACCCAAGTCTAACCCTAGGTTCATTTAAAGCAGGAAGTTACCCAAGCCATGTGATGGCTGATGGACGCAGTGGATTTATTGATGTTGGAGATTTATATGCTGATGAAGAGAGGGATTTTCTGGTATCAGTTAATGTTCCAGCAGAGCCTTCCAGAAATGAGACATCATTGCTAAAGGTGAGATGTTGTTATAAGGATCCCTTAACTAAAGAAATGGTGACATTCGAGAGTGATGATGTTAGGATTGAAAGGCCTGAAATACCTGGCCAAGAAGTTGTATCGATTGAAGTGGACAGGCAACGGAACCGGCTCCAAGCGGCAGAGGCAATGGCACAGGCAAGTACTACAGCTGAGCAGGGAGATCTATCTGGTGCTGTTTCTATCCTTGAGAACTGTCAAAGAGTACTGTCAGAGACTGTCTCAGCTAAAGCTCATGACCGTCTCTGTCTTGCATTGGATGCTGAGCTCAAGGAAATGCAAGAGAGGATGGCAAGCAGGCATGTGTACGAAGCATCTGGTAGGGCATATATTCTTTCAGGGCTCAGTTCACACTCATGGCAAAGAGCAACAGCAAGAGGTGACTCAACTGATGGGTCTAGTCTTGTTCAATCCTATCAAACACCTACAATGACTGAGATGCTTACTCGATCCCAGGCTATGTTACTGGGTAGTTCATCAGCGCAAAGTCTTGTTCAACCGTTATTGTCATTTGGATCACAACCAAAACCAAGGTAATATTGAAGTTTTCCATCACCTTTTTTCCAATACCGTGCACATTTTTGTTTGAGGGGGGGTAAATTGGAGATATAGGAGGGGTTTTGGGGTTGTGGTTTTGCTAATCTTCGTGTGTAAATGAATAAAAACCGGGAAAGGGAAAAAGGAGCATTTTCTAGCGGTAAAAATAGGGAAACACTAGGTAAGGTTTACATAATTTTTGGTTATGTTTGTTTGTGTTATTGGGCATGTGTACATAAAGAAAAATGGTTTCTTAGGGAAGATCTGGGCTAAAGTTTGTTGTAATTGTGAAAAGGGTTTTTGATAAACTCCTAACTAATATATAAACCTGCTCTCGAATATGTGTATGTGCATCAAATGTATATAATATTTCACTAAAATAGCAGACCAGAGAAACAAAAGGAAAAAACAAGGGGTAAAAAAAAGCTGATTTGTTTCTCAAGTTGAAACGGCAACTTATGCAAGGAATATTACTTTGGGTGATACTTTCCTCTTATGGTATATTGAAAGCGTACGCTTTCAAAATTTTCCAAGCTTCAGAGTTCAGATGAATTAAAAAAAGTAAAAAACCACTTTCAAAAAAAAAAAAAAAAGTAATTCCTGTAATGAGGGGGCCACCATGATAACCCTCTACAAGCATAAATTGCTATACTGCAAGTATTGACAGTCAATTATAAGGTACGCAAATAATAAATGGAAGATTTGTAAGACAATTTCTGTATCAGTATTTATAACCAAAAGTCTCAGGCAACTCTACTAAACTAAACCATGTCAAGGCAAGGATACAGAACAAAAGAACTGAACAAAACAAGTTGTTTGTGCCACAAGGATTCTTTGGTCAGTTTATAAAACTTAAGCGCTCTCAGAAGCTTGAAAAAGATCCTTCTTTTGTTTAGGTTAATGAAAGCCATGTTATTAATAAATCAAACCATGGTCACAGCAATTACTTCCAAAGTTCAAGTATGTACTCACAGCACTACATCACTAATTAAAATATATAATATGTTTTCTAATAACAACATTGAGATCCTACTACGCAACTTAACAACTGAAAATAGTAAAATTAAAACTAAAATTGAATCATATATCACAAAAGACAAAAGTAAAATCTTGGGAAAAAACATAGGAAGATTCCAAAGATAATTGATGTAATATTGCAGTGCTGAATTGTAGAAGGGGAAGTATGAAGAAAAGAATGAAACATAACTGTTAGCTCTGTTATAGAACATAATTGCTACATTCTGAATTATTAAAACGAACATGCATCACGTTTTTAGCTAAAGCTACATTCTTGTCAAGTTTTTAGCTCTGCTATGGAACATAATTGATTTGTTAAACATGAAACGCTAATATACTCTTCGCACACAAGACAGTAAAATTTAGTCAAAGGTTTTATCATGCGCATGCAATCGAATTATTCCAACAAAATTTGTAAGCATGTGATACATCTGATCGGTACTGGAAAAAAGCAGATTCACACGGTTTTACATGTGACAAAGCCAATTATATTCTAACAAAATTAGATTTAATTCAAGCCCTTGCAATGATACAAGAACCGTTCATAGAGAGCCTAAGCCTAGTCTGATTTGCCTTCATTTGGCTTAGGAATTCTCTTATACTCGTAGTTATTTATGTCCACCTTCTCTTGCAAGGCCTATAAAATAGAGAAATAAATAGTCATCTATCAGTTAATCTAAGGAGAAAAGGCTGTGAATGCCCTTGATTATACCAAACTAAAAAAGGGTCTACCTTTAGCTCCTCTTCCAATGAGATCTTTTTCGGTTTATATGCATCTAAAGGTCCTGTTCTTGACAGCGCTTTTCTGGCTTCAATAATCTCCCACTCCTGGTCATCTTTCACCTTTGCAATATCCTTACTGAACTACAAAGTCAAATCCCATTTTAGACAAAGAAGAATAATAATAACAAGAGGAAGGGACGATGAAGACAAGTACAATAATAGATATTAGAATCCGTAAGATATTGTTAGAATCTCTAAGATACTGTTAGAATTATAATCATAATCATCCAAAGATATGATTCTACATATCTCTAAGATATTGTTACATAATCATTGAGATATGATTATGTAATTTTAATGATTATTAGTATATTAGGTTCTATATTTAACTTAATGTAATGCCTGTATAAAGGCATGTCTCTTGTAATTCTAAGTATCTAATGAATAATATAAAATTGTATTATTTCTTTACATGGTATCAGCGCCAATCTTTCTCTGGGTTATGGTTTCTCTCTTTTAGAGTCGTTGTTCAAGCCGGGGCGTGGGGAACACGCGCCATTATATAAGCGTGAGCCTCACGCGCCGTATCTTCTTCGGCAGTCTTGACAATACCAATGGTGAGGAAACACTCAGATTTATCAGTTATTTGTCCCTTATTCGCATCAAGTTCCAAATCTGATATTTTTTCGAGGTTTTGTCATGGGTGATTTGACAATTGACAAGTTTTCTTTAGATGTTTTGAGCTGTTCTGGAATAGTTTAAACTTTTCCCGCCGTGCATTTCCAACGATGTTAAACCATCCAAACCTCTGCATCTGTTTTCGTTGTGCATTCTCCAACGACGTTAAAACATCCAAGTCACTATATATCTTCCTGCTGTGCAATCTCTAGCAGTGTTTAAACACCCTAATCTCTCTGTGGTTCTTGTGCTGGTTTCATTTGTAACAAGCTTGATGCATATGATACGTATGCTCCAGATTGAGGGGGAGTATTAGAATTCGTAAGATATTGTTAAAATCTCTAAGATACTGTTAGAATCATAATCATAATCATTCAAAGATACGATTATGATTCTACATATCTCTAAGATATTGTTACATAATCATTGAGATATAATTATGTAATCTTAATGATTATTAGTATATTTAGTTTCTATATTTAACTTAATGTAATGCATATATAAAGGCATACATCTTGTAATTCTAAGTATCTAAGAAATATAAAATTGTATTATTTCTTTACAATAGAGGTGCTGCAATGATGGCAATGAATAAACAAATGGTATAAATGGTCTGGCTCCATGAGAGATATACCTCAAACTTTTAAGCATAATAATGAACTACTGAAAAGAAAGTCAAGATCATAAAGAAATCTCAATTTCTTTGAAATTTAAATGAAGCAGCAATGTAGTTAGTGTTCCGTTCTTTATTGCTTCTCTACATTATACACAGCCATAACGGTAAAACCACTTTACCACCAAAAGCAGACAATCCAGCATGGCTTCAAAGCCTACAAAGCTTATTATCCCCAAAGGATATAGGTAAGCTAAACCCAGTAGGAACCCGTCAGCTAGATCATAAAACTAGAGCCTAATTCAAATTCAACTTAAATACAAAGAAGGTACAGCAGCACACGATCAAGTTAGATCAACTAATTTTCGTTTTTTTTTTTTTTTTTTTTTTTTTTTTAATGATTTACGTATTTTGGCTTTCTTGACTAATTATCTTTTGTCATTTTATTAAGCTTTAGTTGATTTCAATTCTCACACGCCGATCAACTCGAGTAGTGGATTCCTCTTAGCAGCGCCTAAACTAAATCAACCCATGCAAGTCCTAGTTTAACAAGCACATCTCCTTCAACCTCTGCAATTTCGAAGAGTTCCAGCCTCCACTAGAAAAGCTGGCACGGCACATCCTTCCAAGTCCAAACATAGCCTAAATTAAAAAAAGTGCTTTTCTGGGAATCACGTTTTAAGCGCTTTCGCAGAAAGCAGCCAAACTTACTATTTAAGTTTCAGACTCATAAACCCTAAGTAGCCTCATATAACATGAACAGAGAAAGCAAAAACACAAAAAAATAAAATAAAAAATAAAATAAAAATAAGAATCCCCAGTGGGTATTGCACGAACCTTCCTTGCAGGAGATGGCCGAGTCCAATCGCTCCAAAAACCGTGAGGGAAATCATCGGGAGCCCGTATCGTACAAAGGGGTGCTTTCGGCCCCACCTTTTGAACGGCGAAGATGGAGCCTCAATCATTGCTGATTTTGATGCTATGTTATTGGTTTTTTCGGATTGAGACATATCTGTCTGTCTCTCAAACGTTGTCATCTTCAATCGTGGAGGTTTTGGTTTGTCTTGCAAGTTTCTTTTTGGAGGGGAAATGAGGAATATAGTGGCCCTGAATGAGGCGCAATTTGTTTTCTATTTTCGATGTCTTTTTTAACAATTGTTTTCTTTGTTTTTAATAATAAAATTTGTGTGATTATGTTTAAGAATTATTATTACTAGCATAACGCTCAAACTTTGTGCGGGTTGAGTATTTTTTTTAAACTAAAATTTCATATTATAATAAATCCCTAATATTATTTTAGGTATTGATCTTATAAATGTTCCGGATCTCGTTGGTTTTATCGTTTAAACGAGACAATTAGTTTATTTATACTTAATATACATGTCTTATTTCGTTGTCCCTCAATTTTCAAACAATATTTATAGTTCACATGAGAGTTTATCTATCATATTAACTGTTGACGGTGGATTTTGGTCTCGGGGTAATACGGGAATATCACTCCCGAGACTAATCCTCCCTCAATAGTGAATTTGTTTGGTTATGGGGGACCAAAAGCAAACTTAGCAAAAGACAGATAAATACGCCAATCAACAAGGAGATTTAACGTGGTTCGGCGGATCAGATCCGACCTACGTCCACGGGCACAGAACGGGTGATACTTTTTATTACTGAGATATGCTTCTCTGATATCTCTTGTGTTTTACAAGTCTGATCGTAATGATCTTCCTCTTCCTTCTCTCAACTCTCAATGCTCTCCATAATCTCAATGATCTCTTCCCTTTCAACCTCCCCCCTTATGCACACTCTACCCTTCTATTTATAATAGTGTAGAAATCATATTCCTATTTGTACAAGAATTTCCTAGTTGAAACAATTTCCTTTTCCCATAAAGAATCCTAGTCAAAACTATTCCCTTTTCCCATAAGGATTCCTAATTAAAACTACATTCACTTCTTTTATCCTATTTGGACACTGACTCATCAGTTTTCCCCATGAAAGTAGGATAACTTATCTTCTGGAGCATATCCCGCCATATTCTCAGTCTTCATGTGGTCGGTCATGATAGTCTTTTGAACTGAGAATATTGCTGTCGATCTGATAATTGCTCGGTCATCTGAATCCAAATGTTCGGTTACCGATCATAAAGTGCTCGGCTCCTCACTCATGTGGTCGGGTCGACATTAATGATTTCGATTAAGAAGGGAATTACCCTTTTACCCATGCCGTACTACTTAAATATCATAGTGCTTAAAAACATCATCAACAGCTATCCCCTAGTTCTCGGTAACAACGAGTTTGCGAGTTGATGCCGGGAACTATAAAAAAAGATGGTGTGCCGATGAATCCGTCAGTGGTCACTCCATGAACCGCAAAGAAAAATACATTGGCTGTAGATCTGGTCTTTCCTGCCACCTTCATGTGCTTAATCAACGAGGATCCCGATATCTACCCGTGAAGAAAATGATTTGCCCTTATGCTGATGATGATCGACTCGGTGGGACGTAACCCGACCCCGAGCTGAGAAGAACATTTGGCTCTGGGGGAATGTCACCTCCCCAGACCAATAGAGGGCCGACCATGTGGGAGATGCTCCGATCCCATGCCGATGATAAGTCTCTTGGTGGGATGTATCCCGACCCCGAGCTGAAGAAAGACTTGGCTCTGGGGGAATATTACATCAACAGTCCAAAGAAACCGACTCGGTGGGACGTAACCCGACCCCGAGCTAAAAGAAAGACTTGGCACTGGGGGAATGTTACATCCCCAGTCCAAAGAAACCAACTCGGTGGGACGTAACCCGACCCCGAGCTGAAAAAAAGACTTGGCTCTGGGGGAATGTTACATCCCCAGTCCAAAGAAACCGACTCGGTGGGACGTAACCCGACCCCGAGCTGAAATAAAGACTTGGCACTGGGGGAATGTTACATCCCCAGTCCAAAGAAGCCGACTCGGTGGGACGTAACCCGACCCCGAGCTCAAATAAAGACTTGGCACTGGGGGAATGTTACATCCCCAGTCCAAAGAAACCGACTCGGTGGGACGTAACCCGACCCCGAGCTGAAAGAAAGACTTGGCACTGGGGGAATGTTACATCCCCAGTCCAAAGAAACCGCCTCGGTGGGACGTAACCCGACCCCGAGCTGAAAGAAAGACTTGGCACTGGAGGAATGTTACATCCCCAGTCCAAAGAAGCCGACTCGGTGGGACGTAACCCGACCCCAAGCTAAAATAAAGACTTGGCACTGGGGGAATGTTACATCCTCAGTCCAAAGAAACTGACTCGGTGGGATGTAACCCGACCCCGAGCTGAATAAACAAGTGGCATCGGCGGAACGAAATCCAGCCCCGAGCCGAATAACAAGTGGCATCGGCGGAACGAAATCCAGCCCCGAGCCGAAACAAACATCGATCTCGGCGGTACAATAGCAGACCCGAGCCGGAAAGAACATCGGTCTCGGCGGTACAAGAGCCCCGAGCCGGAAAGAAAACATCGTCTCGGCGGTACAAGAGCAGACCCGAGCCGGAAAGAAACATCGGTCTCGGCGGTACAAGAGCAGACCCGAGCCGGAAAGAAACATCGGTCTCGGCGGTACAAGAGTAGACCCGAGCCGGAAAGAAACATCGATCTCGGCGGTACAAGAGCAGACCCGAGTCGGAAAGAAACATCGGTCTCGGCGGTACAAGAGCAGACCCGAGCCGGAAAGAACATCGGTCTCGGCAGTGCAATAGCAGACCCGAGCCGGAAAGAAACATCGATCTCGGCGGTACAAGAGCAGACCCGAGTCGGAAGGAAACATCGGTCTCGGCGGTACAAGAGCAGACCCGAGCCGGAGAAACATCGGTCTCGGCGGTACAAGAGCAGACCCGAGCCGGAAAGAAACATCGGTCTCGGCAGTGCAATAGCAGACCCGAGCCGGAAATAAACATCGGTCTCGGCGGTGCAAGAGCAGACCCGAGCCGGAAAGAAACATCGATCTCGGCGGTACAAGAGAAGACCCGAGTCGGAAGGAAACATCGGTCTTGGCGGTACAAGAGCAGACCCGAGCCGGAAAGAAAACATCGGTCTCGGCGGTACAAGAGCAGACCCGAGCCGGAAAGAAAACATCGATCTCGGCGGTACAAGAGCAGACCCGAGCCGGAAAGAAACATCGGTCTCGGCGGTACAAGAGCAGACCCGAGCCGGAAAGAAACATCGGTCTCGGCAGTGCAATAGCAGACCCGAGCCGGAAATAAACATCGGTCTCGGCGGTGCAAGAGCAGACCCGAGTCGGAAAGAAACATCGATCTCGGCGGTACAAGAGCAGACCCGAGTCGGAAGGAAACATCGGTCTCGGTGGTACAAGAGCAGACCCGAGCCGGAAAGAAAACATCGGTCTCGGTGGTACAAGAGCAGACCCGAGCCGTAAAACAAATATCGACAAAACGGACTCGGCGGTACAAGAGCAGACCCGAGCCGTAAAACAAATATCAAAATCATTGTGTGGGCCACAACAAACAAGCATAAATAAATGTCAGCCTAAGACATAAGAAGTTTTACTCACATTTTTGGGATCCGTTGTCTTTCTTGCAACTCTACAAGGGTCACTACAAGCAAGGCTCTTCTTAATACATCCTCTTTGCATCTCAGCATTCCACGCATCCGACCGGATGACTTCCACTATCAACTTGGTCGACCTTAAAAACCGATTGGTCTATGTACTCACTGAGATAGCCTTCTTTCACCAAGTCTTCCACCTACTCCCGCAGGTCTCTGCACCCATTCGTGGCATGTCCCCTTACGTTATGGTAGATACAGTATGCCTATTATTTCCCTCCTCAATCGGGAACCTCCTCAAATTAGGCTCGACCAACAGACCTTTACCCTGGATTTCCCGAACTATCTGGTGAAGTCCCTGATGATCGGTGATTTCCATCTTCTGCCATCGTCTTACTACGCGAGCTGCTTTTTGTTGAGTTCCCCACAGACGGCGCCAACTGTTGACGGTGGATTTTGGTCTCGGGGTAATACGGGAATATCACTCCCGAGACTAATCCTCCCTCAATAGTGAATTTGTTTGGTTATGGGGGACCAAAAGCAAACTTAGCAAAAGTCAAATAAATACGCCAATCAACAAGGAGATTTAACGTGGTTCGGCGGATCAGATCCGACCTACGTCCACGGGCACAGAACGGGTGATACTTTTTATTACTGAGATATGCTTCTCTGATATCTCTTGTGTTTTACAAGTCTGATCGTAATGATCTTCCTCTTCCTTCTCTCAACTCTCAATGCTCTCCATAATCTCAATGATCTCTTCCCTTTCAACCTCCCCCCTTATGCACACTCTACCCTTCTATTTATAATAGTGTAGAAATCATATTCCTATTTGTACAAGAATTTCCTAGTTGAAACAATTTCCTTTTCCCATAAAGAATCCTAGTCAAAACTATTCCCTTTTCCCATAAGGATTCCTAATTAAAACTACATTCACTTCTTTTATCCTATTTGGACACTGACTCATCAGTTTTCCCCATGAAAGTAGGATAACTTATCTTCTGGAGCATATCCCGCCATATTCTCAGTCTTCATGTGGTCGGTCATGATAGTCTTTTGAACTGAGAATATTGCTGTCGATCTGATAATTGCTCGGTCATCTGAATCCAAATGCTCGGTTACCGATCATAAAGTGCTCGGCTCCTCACTCATGTGGTCGGGTCGACATTAATGATTTCGATTAAGAAGGGAATTACCCTTTTACCCATGCCGTACTACTTAAATATCATAATGCTTAAAAACACCATCAACATTAACTATTTAAAAATATTTAATTTTTTTTTATATGAATTCAAATAAAATATAATGTAAGTTCTTTAATTTAATCTTAAATTTTCTCATCAAACTTGAAATCTTGAATATCACGGTATAAGAGCTAATATTCAGAGTTTGCATTTTGAAGCACAACAAATAATAAAAAGTTTATGAAAAAAACTTACAGAAAAATTTCAAAATGAAATAACAAATAACAATAGATTCGAACTCTAAAAAATTAATTAGGTTTTTTTGAGCGGTTATTATTTAGTTCTCTCATTTTAATAGGAGATTATGTTTTACTATTATAATGAGATTTTTTTTAATTTAATAATTTAATAATAAAAAATTAATTGTAGATATTAAGTGTTACTTATTTTTTTTTTTAAAATTTTTTAATATGAGATTATAATATGTTTTCTTATTATAATAGGTAGTAAAAATAATTATTTCTAGAGATTAGATTCAATGTATTTTTTTTTTTAATGAGAAATTATAATATGTTTTCTTAATATAATAGGTTTTTTTTTTTTTTTTATAGCTTATTATTTTATTTTAATAATTTAATAATAATAAATTATAAAATTTAATTAAGTTAATAGGTTCCGTATTTTATAAGGAGATTATGATTTTATATTGTAATATAATTATAGAGGTATTTTAATTTTGTAATTTAATGTATTATTATTATAATAGGCTTCTTATTTAATAAATTTATTGATTTAATTTTATAATTTAATAGCGAGCCGCCCTTGGCGTGATGGTGATACTTAAAAATATTTAACTTATATATATATTTATATATATTAAAAATTAATTATTTTAATTTTACAATTCAATAATAAAAAATTAATTGTAGATAATTTAATAGTGTTTTTTTTAATAGAATACTATAATATATTTTCTTATTATAATAGAATTTTTATAAAATTATAATACATATTTTTATTATAATTTGATTTTAATTTTATAACTTTCATGTGAAAGCGTCACATGTCACGAGGAGGAGGCTTAAAAATATTTAACATTTAAATTTCTCTCAATTATGGACCCATAAATTTAAGTTAAATTTGAGGCACCAGCCGATCGTTTGTGTCGGCTCTCCTAGGATTACCCATGGTATAAACGATAAACATCGGTAATCTAAATGTCATTATCCATATATTAATGTAAAATTAGATATGTAATATCCCGAATTTTTCGAGAATATTTTACGTGACGTAACAGTACCAGGACCGAGGTCTAGATGGATTATAGCGGTTGAGAATGATGTGATACGATAATGATAACGATGATGAGAGATATGTTAAAGAGTTCGAACGTCGCGAAGAGTACCTGATTCTAAGAAAATCACGACATGTAGTCACATACGCATAAAAAGATATTGTTTTGATATTTTGGGATTAAAGATAGCAAACGAACTCAAAACACTACGATTCTCAAACCGTTAGACTCGAATTTTCGAGACGAACAACTTTCGTGTTCGACACTTTTTGAAATTACGAGCTGTTTCATCATCCTCAGTGAACCAATTGTCTTCATCGGTGCACATGCTCTTTTAAAATGGCACACGAAAGACTTCCTTAGCTGTGAAAAGCTGCTGATACTTCCATGAGTCAAGTTTCTAAACCATAAGCTGGCTGGCCCTCCCAAAGTTAGGGGAAATATCTTACAGACTGCTTCCCGACCACGCCTTAAATCTCCATGAGCAAGGCGAATTTCTCAACATGAGACTTAGGGTATGTGTTACTATTGTAAATGTCAATCGTAGGCATGGAGAACCTTATGGGGAACTCCACCTCAAACACTTCCTTAGTAAAATGGGATGCTGCCTCCACATCTTGGTCATCCCGGCACCTCCTCATGTGCTATTTTCCTATAGGAAATCTCTTCCCTCCGCCGACTAGGGCCTGCATGTGTTTGCTCTCCTAATTTTTTCTCCAACTTTTCAATTTTCTCCACCATGATTTTCATGAAGGCCTGAGTTACCTCCATTTCATTTCGCTCGTTCTCATTTTCCAACCGCAAGTTCTCTTCCATCTTCTTCATCCACTCCACCGTTAAGACCTCCGGAACTATATAATTCTCCTCCCCTACCACCGTCTTAGTGTGTTGCTGCTGTTGATGGTGTTTTCAGGCACTATGTCATTTAAGCAGCACGACATGGGTTAAAAGGTTATTCTCTTCTTAGTCAGGATCATTAATTCCGACCCGACCACATGAGTGAGGGGCCGAGCACTTGATGAATGTGTGACCGACCATTTGGTCGGATGACGAGCATTATCAGATCGGTAGCAGCATTCTCAGTTCAAAAGACTATCATGACCGACCACATGAAGCCGGGAAGGAATATGGCGGGATATGCTCCAGAAGATAAGTTATCCTACTTTCATGGGGAAAATTGGTGAGTCAGAGTCCTAGTAGGATAAAGAAAGTAAAGGTAGTTTTTGATTAGGAATCCTTATGGGAAAATGAAATAGTTTTGACTAGGATCTTTATGGGAAAAGGAAATTGTTTCAACTTGGGAATTCTTGTATAAATAGGAATCTGATTTCTTCACCATTATAAATAGGAGGGTAGAGTGAGTGTAGAATGACAAGTTGAAGGCATCATCGAAAATCATCACAAGAAAAAAGATTAGAGTCATAAAGTCCCGATTGTAAGAGCAAAGGAGAGGCCTGAAAGGTGTATTTGAGTAATAAAAAGAGTACCACCATGTTCTTGTCCGTGGACGTAGGTCGGATCTCAAAGTCCACCGAACCACGTTAAATCACCTTGTCTTGATTGGCGTATTTCTTTGTTTTCCGCTAAGTTTGCTTTTGGTTTCCCGCATAACCAAACAAATTCACAGTTGAAGGAGGGTTCCCTCAGAGGTGATATTCCTGTATTACCCTGAGATCAAAACACCGTCAACAGTTGGCGCCGTCTGTGGGGAACTTCAACAAAAAGCAGTTCACGTGATAAGACAAATGGCGGAAGACGGAAATCCCCAATCAGGAGGTCCGGCAATGGACTGGATGAGAAAGATGGAAGATAGCATGAGGTCTATGATGGATCGATTAGAAGAATGGAAGGAGCAAACAACGAGAAACCTGAAACCGGGACCGGTCAAGAGGAGGAAGAGAGGGAAAGAGGGAAAAGAGTAGTAGATGTAAGCGAAGACGAGGGACCCAGATAGAGAGGCCCTTATGGGATAAGATCTGAAGTGGTAGGAAGAGAGCCACGATCAGAAGACACATGGGAAGAAAAAGAGGAGGAACAATCACCCGACCCCTCCTCCGACAGTTTTTAAAACTCCAAGAGGGAGGATAGAAAGTACAACGAAGACGTACAGGAGACCTCCGGGCTTAAGGAACGCCACGCCCGGAACGACAGGCGAACAAAAGGACACAGAAGGCGACACGGGGGCACAGCCCGTGAAATAAAGTCTGGTTGAGAAAAGAGATGACCAGATGGGGAGAAGGCCTCAAGATCGGCGCGGGAGACACCCGAGGCGAGGAAGATGGGTCTCCCCTTACGGAAGAGATAAGGTCAGCACAGTTCCCGAAGCGATTTAACATGCCGACCATGGCACCATACAAAGGCCACTCCGACCCAAAGTCCCACATCGAGAACTTTGTCCTATTAATGGAGGTCCAAGGAGTAGTAGGGGATGCCGTTTGCAAAGTTTTCCCTCTAACCTGGGAGGATCTGCCATTCTGTGGTCAGAAGTCTAGCCTCAGGGAGCATCGGAAGCTTCGCACAAAACAGGAAGTCATTTGTTCGGCACTTCAAAGGGGCATGCGTCCAAATAAAATGGTGGGAGAATTGAGACTGATGAAGCAGGGGGATGATGAGCCCCTGAGGAATTTTATTAAAAGGTACCGTAATTTGGTGCTCGAGGTCGGAGCGTACGAGTCATCGGAAGCGCTAGAAAGTCTCAAAGGAGGTCTGAAGGTCGGGAAGTTGTGGACTAACCTGAGGATTCAAGACGTATCGGATTATGCTACTGCCTTGGAATTGGCCAGGAAGTTTATCTTAAATAGATGAGGAGAAAAAGATTGCCCGTGGAATAGACACCCGAAAGGCTAAGATACTCAGGTCAGACAATCAGTGGGATTCAATCAGAAATTTGAGGAGACCAATCCCGGAGCAGAAGAAACTCAGACTGACACCTCCGAGTAGTCATGCTCAAGAGATAAAGTCATCTGTCCAAGTCAACCGTGTCGCGAGGAGGACATTATACACCCCCCTGAACAAACCTATGGCCCAGATAGTTCGGGAAATCCAGAATAAAGGTCTGTTGGCCGAGCCTAATTTGAGGAGGTTCCCTATTGAGGAGGGAAATAGTAGGGCTTACTGTATCTACCATAACGTAAAGGGACACACCACGAATGGGTGCAGAGACCTGCGTGAGCAGGTGGAAGACTTGGTGAAAGAAGGCTATCTCAGTGTGTACATAGACCATTCGGTTTTTGAGGACGACCAAGTTGATAGCGAAAGTCATCCGGTCGGATGCGTGGAATGCTGAGATACATAGAGGACGTATTAAGAAAAGCCTTACTTGTAATGACCCTTGTAGAGTTGCAAGAAAGACAACGGATCCCAAAAATGTGAGTAAAACTTCTTCTGTCTTAGGCTGACATTTATTTATGCTTGTTTGTTGTGGCCCACACAATGATTTTGATATTTATTTTACGGCTCGGGTCTGCTCCTGTACTGCCGAGTCCGTTTTGTTGATATTTGTGTTTTACGGCTCGGGTCTGCTCTTGTACCGCCGAGTCCGTTTTGTTGATATTTGTTTTACGGCTCGGGTCTGCTCTTGTACCGCCGAGTCCGTTTTGTTGATATTTGTTTTACGGCTCGGGTCTGCTCTTGTACCGCCGAGTCCGTTTTGTTGATATATGTTTTACGGCTCGGGTCTGCTCTTGTACCGCCGAGTCCGTTTTGTTGATATTTGTTTTACGGCTCGGGTCTGCTCTTGTACCGCCGAGTCCGTTTTGTTGATATTTGTTTTACGGCTCGGGTCTGCTCTTGTACCGCCGAGTCCGTTTTGTTGATATTTGTTTTACGGCTCAGGTCTGCTCTTGTACCGCCGAGTCCGTTTTGTTGATATATGTTTTACGCTCGGGTCTGCTCTTGTACCGCCGAGTCCGTTTTGTTGATATTTGTTTTACGGCTCGGTCTGCTCTTGTACCGCCGAGTCCGTTTTGTTGATATTTGTTTTACGGCTCGGGCCTGCTCTTGTACCGCCGAGACCGATGTTTCTTTCCGGCTCGGGTCTGCTCTTGTACCGCCGAGACCGATGTTTCCTTCCGCTCGGGTGTCTGCTCTGTACCGCCGAGACCAATGTTTATTTCCGACTCGGGTCTGCTCTTGTACCGCCGAGATCGATGTTTCTTTCCGGCTCGGGTCTGCTCTTGTACGCCGAGACCGATGTTTCCTTCCGACTCGGGTCTGCTCTTGTACCGCCGAGATCGATGTTTCCTTCCTACTCAGGTCTGCTCTTGTACCCCGAGAGATCGATGTTTCTTTCCGGCTCGGGTCTACTCTTGTACCGCCAAGACCGATGTTTCTTTCCGACTCGGGTCTGCTCTTGTACCGCCGAGATCGATGTTTATTCGGCTCGGGGCTGGATTTCGTTCCGCCGAGGCCGCTTGGTTATTCGGCTCGGTGTTGGATTTCATTCCGCCGAGGCCGCTTGTTTATTCCGCCCGGGGCTGGATTTCGTTCCGCCGAGGCCGCTTGGTTATTCGGCTCGGGGCTGGATTTCATTCCGCCGAGGCCGCTTGCTTATTTAGCTCGGGGTCGGGTTACGTCCCACCGAGTCAGCTTCTTTGGACTGGGGATGTAACATTCCCCCAGAGCCAAGTCTTTCTTTCAGCTCGGGGTCAGGTTACGTCCCACCGAGTCGGTTTCTTTTGACTGGGGATGTAATATTCCCCCAGAGCCAAGTCTTTCTTTCAGCTCGGGGTCAGGTTACGTCCCACCGAGTCGGCTTCTTTGGACTGGGGATGTAACATTCCCCCAGAGCCAAATGTTCTTCTTCAGCTCGAGGTCGGGTTACGTCCCACCGAGTCGATCGTCATCAGCATAAGGGCAAAGCATTTTCTCCACGGGTAGATATCAGGATCCTCGTTGACTGAGCACATGAAGGTGGCAGAAGAACCAGATTTGTAGCCAATGCATTTTTTCTCTGCGGTTCCTGGAGTGACCACCGACGGATTCATCGGCACACCATCTTTTTTTATAGTTCCCGGCATCAACTCGCAAACTCGTTGTTACCGAGAACTAGGGGATAGATGTTGATGGTATTTTCAGGCACTATGTCATTTAAGCAGCACGACATGGGTAAAAGGGTAATTCTCTTCTTAGTCAGGATCATTAATTCCGACCCGACACATGAGTGAGGGGCCGAGCACTTGATGATATGTGACCGACCACTTTGGTTCGGATGACCGAGCATTATCAGATCGGTAGCAGCATTCTCAGTTCAAAAGACTATCATGACCGACCACATGAAGACCGGGAATATGGCGGGATATGCTCCAGAAGATAAGTTATCCTACTTTCATGGGGAAAAATTGGTGAGTCAGAGTCCTAGTAGGATAAAGAAAGTAAAGGTAGTTTTTGATTAGGAATCCTTATGGGAAAATGAAATAGTTTTGACTAGGATTCTTTATGGGAAAAGGAAATTGTTTCAACTTGGGAATTCTTGTATAAATAGGAATCTGATTTCTTCACCATTATAAATAGGAGGGTAGAGTGAGTGTAGAATGACAAGTTGAAGGCATCATCTGAAAATCATCACAAGAGAAAAAGATTAGAGTCATAAAGTCCCGATTTGTAAGAGCAAAGGAGAGGCCTGAAAGGTGTATTTGAGTAATAAAAAGAGTACCACCATGTTCTTGTCCGTGGACGTAGGTCGGATCTCAAAGTCCACCGAACCACGTTAAATCACCTTGTCTGATTGGCGTATTTCTTTGTTTTCCGCTAAGTTTGCTTTTGGTTTCCCGCATAACCAAACAAATTCACAGTTGAAGGAGGGTTCCCTCAGAGGTGATATTCCTGTATTACCCTGAGACCAAAATCCACCGTCAACAGCTGCTTTTCGTACTATCTCCCCACAGACGGCGCCAATTATTTACGGTTGTTTCTCGTTCCAACAGTAATATGAGAATCGACCCCTCAAACAAACCTCATTCAAGCAGTGAATTTGTTTGGTTAGCTAAGAACCAAAAGAAAAATTAGCAAACAGATAAGAAAACATAGAGTTTACGTGATTCAGCGGAGAATGACTCCAACCTATGTTCACTGGAGAAAACGGGGGGTATTTTATTAATGCTTGGGGTCAGGATCGACCCAAGATACAAGTGAGGGTAGAATATAAAAATACGAAAATAGGCATATCAGGTCTTACAACAAGCCCGGTACAAATCTCTCAAGTTGTCGGGTGCTGTCCAACTTTCTCTCTCTATCACTAAACCTTCAATTCTCAGTTTCTCTAGAAATTGTGAGATACAAAATTAGCCAGCTGATGAACACTAAAACTGTACATTTATTAAAAGAAAAATTAATCATTTTACACTTATAGTTTCATTAATTTATTTAATTTACCACATTTGTGAAATAATAATTAAATTTATGTTTTATATATTTTTATTGTGATTTTTATTTATTGCGTAGGTAAAATACTACTTCGGATGCTCAACAGGAAAATAGACATGAAATCTGAAATTTCAAGGCCCGAGCGTGACAGTTATATTCAAATCGGACTTGGAAAATATTCACCGTGTTTAGATTGGCGATAAAATGATCTTATGATGTATTTAACTAAACATGTATTTTATATAAATATATAAAAGAAAACAAAATAAAAGTAAAAAGATAAAAAAAACCAAAAACAAAAACAAAAGCAAAAGCAAACGACAAAAAAAAAATGTCAATCCACCGAAAGTGGATTGACACTTTCTTTCCACTACTTTACAATTTGCAAAACTTTGAAAATGTTTTTGCAATTTGCAAAGTGAGGTGCCGAGTACCTCTATAAATATAGAAGCTCAGCACCTCATCATTCAGCCTATTCCATAGTTTTCTCTCTGAAAATTTGTGGAGTTCCAGCTCTTTTGTGTTTATTTTTCATACTTTGTTGTAATTTTTTTTTCTTTCAGTAATAAAAAATTATGCAAGTTTTATTCAAATCATGAGTAACTAATTCCATATTGTTGAGGTAAATGATGAAGCTCTTAATATGAGAATATTAATTAATCTTACTTATATTATAATATATGAATTGTAATTTAAAGACAAATATTTAATTTAAATCTGGATTAATTATTGACAAACTTTGTTACCCCCTTTATAGCTGGTTTTATATATTTGACATAATTGAGTACCTAAATGGACTTGTTATAGATAAATGTTATCATCACGTATATGGTTGGTTTATATGTTTTGACATAATTAATTCATGAAATAAATTAAATGGGTAATAATGATAATTTATTTATTATAAAAAATAAAATTTCTTTAAATTTGAAATATCAAGAGTGGATCGCCTAGCCACAATATTTTATTTTATTATTGCAGTCCAATTTAAAATTATTCATAACTTCAAACAATTCAACCCACTTATTTTTTTGTTACTCGAATTGTTATTTTAGTTTACTAAATTTATTCTCTATGGATCGACCTCAAATTTATCGGGTTATTTTATTACTTCGACACTCTTATACTTGGGAGTAAAGTACCACTTTATGAGTGTGTCAAGTTTTTGACGCCGTTGCCGGGTAATATAATTTAATAGATAGAATAATAATTTAATATCCTTGCTTTTTTCTTTTCTTTTCTTTATTATTATTATTATTATTATTATTATTGCATTTTCTGCATCTTACTTTTTTTCTTTCTTTCTTCTTTGCATTTGTGTAGATCCAAGATGTCTTAATTGATCATATATGAATCATGAACCTAGACATCCCACATATAGACAACCATATACTTGATTCTTCAAGGTTACATGAGATAGAAAACTCAATTAAAATGTAACTTGCATTTTGCCAAAGAATTTCTTGAACCATCTTCATCTAGAGATTCTTCCATAATTTTTTATGAGAACCTAATTCGAGAAATTGAGACAGCTGAACGAGAATTTCAATTGAGATCTGAATTGACAAGAATCAAATGACTTTTTAGGGTCTAATCACTACATTTATTTTGTTTTTTTCTTCATCATTTATCTTTTTTTTTCCCTTTTCCGTTTTTAATTTTATTTTTTCCTTTTGTAAGTATTGCATTTGCATATTTAAATTTTAGCATATAGTTTGCATTTAGGTTGCAGGAGACATTGGTCTCAATCATCTAGCAGTAGATTAAATAAAGATTCTTTATCACTATCATTGTCAGTTAAAATTGCCGATAACCAAAATGAAAACCCACCTAACCAAGATGAAAATCCAGTTGATCAGGTAGAACATGAGTCTCAGCATGGCGATCTTACTCATCCTAGGATACTCAGAGAATTCATGAATCACACTAGGACAGGGTCACCATATTGTATTGTTTTCCCCAAAGATGCATGACGTTTCAATTTTAAACCATGTGTCATCCAACTTTTATACACATTCCACGGTCTAGAATCAGACTACCTTTATCAGCACTTAAAGGAATTCAAATAGGTTTGCAATACTTGCACAGACCAAAATTGCAGCATGAATATAAAATTTGGCTATAGAACCTTATGTCAGGATGCATTAGAACATGGGATGATTTGCAAAAGTAATTTCTGAAAAAATTCTTTCCCCTCAAAGGACAAACTCCTTCAAGAGGAGAATCAAAACTTTCACACAAGAGTTGGGGAAAACACCTTACCAATATTGGGAGAGATTTAAAGAAATTTTAAATGTTTGTTCACATCATGGGTTTGGAACATGGAGGCTGGTTTCCGACTTTTACGAAGGTTTAACACCCCAAAGTAGACAAGTAGTGGAAATGATGTGTAATGGTGAATTTAAGGATAAAAATCCCGAAGATGCACTAGATTACCTAGAAAACATAGCAGAGAATGTACAATATTGGGACATAGTTGGCACTTATGAGTCATCTGTAAAACCACAGTCATCTGGTAGATGCATATTTAACCTTAGAGAAGACTAAGACATTTCCGCTAAATATGTATCTTTAGCTAAAAAAGTTGAGGCATTAGAAATGAGGAATAGTGATCATGTCAAGTTAATTCAAGTAGTTATATGTTATATCTGTAATTCAAATGAACATGTTACACGAGTTTGCCCAACCTTACCAGCCCTGCAAGAATGTCTCTATGACCAACTCAGTTCAATAAATACCTTCAAGAGACCAAATCCAAACCCAAACCCATACTCTCAAACCTACAATTCTTGTAGAAGAAACCATCCAAAATTTAATTGGAGGAATGATAACAAAGCACAACCATTGCAACAACCTCCCCATGTACATCAGAATTTCAAAAATTCTCAATATTATGCACCATATGTCCCACTACTTCGGAAAACCCTTGAGGATACTTTGCATGCATTCATTGAGAAACAGAAAGCCATCAATAACCAAATTGTGCAAATATTGAGTAATCTGAAAGATAATTTTGCCAAAATTACATATGCATTGATCATTCATGAGAAATGAAAGTTTCCTACACAACCAAAACCAAATCCCAAGAGTCATCAAAACCCTCATAAGAGTAGTTCTGGAAGTCAACACATAGACCAAGTCAAATATGTTATTATTCTTTGTAGTGGTAAAGTCATCCACATACCCATTCTTGAACCTCTTAGAGTTAAAAATGAGTCAGCTTTAGAGGGTAAGGAATAAGTGATGAACCATTACTTATCGTTGATGATAATGATTTTTCATATGCACCCCTATTTCCTCCAGCATTGAAAACAAAGAAATTGAACCATTCCCCAGAAATATATGAAATATTCAAACATGTGAAGGTCAATATTCCTTTGATAGATGCCATCAAACAAATACCATATTATGCCAAATTTATGAAAGACTAGTGCATCGCTAAAAGAAGACATCGGATAAGAAAGAAAGCTTTTCTAGCCGAACATGTAAATTCTATTCTCTCAATCAATAATACATTGAAATACAAAGATCTTGGTTGTCCAACTATTTCATGTATTATTGGAAATTATAAAATTGAACATATATTGCTTGATCTTAGAGCTAGTGTCAATTTGCTTCCTTTTTTACTTTACCAACAACTTAATATTGGCGAGTTAAAACCAACTCCAACTACTCTTTTACTTGCTAATAGATCAGTCAAGGTACTGAAAGGAATTATGGAAGACATGTTATTACAAGTCGATAAATTCATATATCCTATGGATTTTATTGTCTTGGAAACACAACCTGAGCAGATAATTATAAGCCAATCCCTGCAATACTTGGCCGCCCATTTTTAGCAACAGTTAATACTTTAATTAATTACAGGAATGAAATCATGAATTTGTCCTTTGGCAATAAGACGTTGGAGCTTAATGTTTTTAACATGTGCAAATAACCATACGATGAAGACAATGAAAATGAGAGTATGGAATTATGTCATGTTACAAGCATAATTCAAGACTTATATACTAATTAAGTTTATCGATTATAGATTATTGGCAGAAACCCGAAGTTTTTCGACAAAGTGAAGTAATGCTAGCCATATTCCAAATCCGTGAGTGGATATTTCTTTTGAAATTGATATTTACTTATTTTCTTTTGATTTGAGACTTACTTTTAAGTGCTTTAGGGCATTAGCCAAGTTGATTTCCAGTTATTTAATGAATGAGAATGTTTTGAAAAGTTTCGAGTTTAAGAGCATGATTTTTGTGATTTTTGGAGGCATGGGGGAAAATCCACCTCAGATGTAACTTGGGACTGACGGATTCAGTAACATGTGCACATGTAGATTTAGGACTAAGGGGACGACGATACGTAACACCCCTAGATCCTAGTTCAAGACTAGGGATAGCAGATGCCCATAGATCCTAGTTTCGAGGTTAGGATGATGGCATGTATTAGCACTTCTGGCTCTAGTTCATTGGCTTTGGGGACGGCGATACGTAATGCCCCAAGACACTAGTCTAGGTGTATGGGGGGATGGTGATACGTAACGCTCCCATGCGTCAGGTTTTCTACAGATTCTCAAATATATGATTTTCAGATACACCATTTTTATGAAAGAGTTTTATAAAGAATTCGGTTTTACAGAAAATCTCAGAGTTTTACAGAAAGAAATGATTTCCAGAAAATTTTCGCAGAAAAGGATTTGGCTTCAAATAAAAGAGAGCTTTCAGAAAAAAGTAGTTTTCTTGTAAAAAAATATGATTTCATTTTTAGCAAATAAATGTTTTATAAAGTATCATAGTTTTTATTTTAAAACTGTCCACTCACTAGGTCGTTTAAATGATCTAACCCCCACTCCCAATGTTTTCTGTTTTACAGCTTTACCCGGAGGACGAGCTCGATAGGATGGATACTGATGGAAATCATTATGGTGTTTGAGTCCACCAAGGGGAGTATAGAGGTTCAGCACAGTCAGTGTCAAGTAAATTTGCATGCATGCATTAGTATAGTATGAGTCATTGTAATATGTTAAAAGTGTCCATTAACATAGTTGTATGGAGAAGTATATTTGAGTACACAATTACGAGTATTAAAATGCATTCTATGTTGTTGAGTTAGACAATGGTCCCTATGCATTGAGTTTGTTGTTGAGATGGTATTAGTAGTGATGATCACAGTCAGAAAGTCAGAGGCTCAGGGGAATAGGACAACCTATTCCCTGCCGGTAGCATCTCCGAATTGGGGATGTTATAAAGTTGGTATCAGAGCATGATTTAGGGAATTAATGATTGCAGTGGGTAGAATGTTGGGGATGTTATACTGCGAGGCACTACCTCTCCAGTATCCGATCCTCGAGTACGTCCTCAAGCCATATAGACAGGTTAGTAAGAATTCCCAAAGCTATTTGAATATTCTTCCTAATGAAAGTAACTATAATCCTTGTCCTAGCTGAGAATACTTTTGTAGTCATCTTGGTTTATTATCAAAAGTTCAAGATAAGTTATGAAAATAGATAGTACAGTTCTAAGAATATTCACCCAATTGATTAAAAAGGAGAAAGCTAAAAGAAAATTAAGGAATGATATACAAATGCTTAAAGCAACCAGAGGCAATAAGAGGTAGAGATACAAAATCAGATGATAAAGAAAGTGCTAGAACTTATAGTAGTAGGGAGAGTATAATAAGCCCGAGAAAAAATAAAAAATGTTAGGCAGACCTAAATAAGGTTCCTTCCATTCTCATAAAATTTCTTTAAGCAGATCCAAAAGTCATTGAATACCTCGTACAAGTAGCAAGCCTTTCGAGTGTTGAGGAATAATCATAAAGGCAAAAGAAGTAAGAAATTAGGAATTGTCGTGGAAGCTTCCAATAGACATTAGATGCCACAAAGGATAAAGAGAATTAGAAATTCAAACCCAGGCTCGTATGAAATAAAGTGAATGTTCTCAGGAAAGCTGATTAAATGCCTTAGCTAAGAAATCTGATATAGATAAGATCCTTATCTACCCAGATTCTAACCTCTCAGTGATACCGGTTAAGGAAATTGTCCTGAAAAAATCTATCTCATACCTATCTTACATGAGTAATACGCTCTACCAGGACATATGATACCAGAACAAGGACATCGGTATCCTTTGAGATGTAAAATTCTTGTCCCATCCTTTACTAACATAGATAAAGATGACCGTAAGAAAGCTCAATACACATACTACTATATTCTGTGACAGAGGCAACAAATCTTTAGAGATGATTCACCCAGAAAGGAACCAATGAGGCTTGTAAAGTTAGAAAAGAAAGGACCCGACATAAGCCAAGATGGGCAAGTTTGCAGTACCAGTAAGAATCAATAGATCATACTAACGTTAGTAGAAATCTATGTAAGTTTAAAAGAACAGACACATAAGTTTGGAGACACTCAGAAGTTAACAAAAGTACTTGTACAAATAGTAATATTAAATGCCATAGCTGTAGCTTATAACAAGAGTAGATTTAGAAAGTAGCTAATAAGAATGAACCACAACTAGCCTCGGTAGCATGACATAGAGCCAAGAGATAGGTTATGGAAATAAATAATATAGAAGGATTCAGAAAGCAACAAGGAAGTTTAGTACAAATAGTAACTTAGATAACATAGCTTAAAGATAGTAACGTAAATGGAAACCTTAGAACAGTTGATAAAAGTTATGGAACCCTAAGATATGGAGAAGTCGGTGCAGGTCCCAACAGGACGAATGATAATTCTTCTTTCTGGTAGCCCCTATTCTACTGAGTATATAGACATCTAACCAGACCATCACTGAGCTCAAACAATTAAAAGTAATATGTATCCTCAGATATCTATTGAATGTATATATTCACCCCTCAACTTAGAGCCCAACAAGAATTTGTACAAGTAAAGAAGAACATCTAACAGGACAGAAAAATCATGAGACATCAAGTTAGTCAAACTAAGAAATTTAAGAAAACCTAGATAAGAATCATAAAAGATTAATATTTTATATGAGTTAGAGTAGTTTGAATTCAAAGAAAGTCTAGCCAAATTTAGAAGTGATAACCTACCTTTTTGTATATTTGATAGCCTTTAAGAAAGTAAAGGCTCACAGGAGTAAGGAACTTGAATAAGCAATGCATATGACGACCTCATAAGTAAGATATACGACTTATACAGATCTTCCCACCAAACTAGAGAAGGAAAAAAGTAGTAAGAGAGCAACACCCAAACAAAAAGTTCAGTAGTGATACCATAACTTGTCGTAAAATATGGAGCTTCTAAAGAAGTAATGACTTAAGAGGTTTAAGAAACTGAGATAAAGATGAAATATTTTATGACTATAAGAATAGAATACATTACTGATAAGGCCCTTTGATAAGGCAAAAAAAATATTTCATTACGCTACTAGGAAATTTAAGTAACAGAACAAAACTTCGAAAAGAAGAATAACAAGAGAGTATTGTAGGATTTTGAGAGAGAGCATGAACCTTAAGAAGGTTATCAGTAAAGGATATATGACCAATAGTAAGAAATAAATCAGGAGTAAAGTTGAAGGAGGTAATTCAAATAGTTTGTGCAACTGCAGCACACATAGCTAGTGTGACCACCACAACCGAAAAAGACTTCAGGACCAACCCCATCCTCCCAACCCTCGTTAGACAACAACAGTAACGATGGACCCCTAATGTCTGACCTGATGATATTATGAGAAATGAGTGAATCTGTGGTATAGTTTGGTATCCTAAAAGGTAGGGTAAATGCCATTTAAAAGAAAATATCCTTCGGATAAGAAGACCGAGACATAAAATATGGAAACTTCAGATATAGTATAAGAGTAGAAGAGAAGAGGAAAGAACTCTAAGTAAAAGATTTAAAAGAGGAGCAGTCTAGATAAGACGATGAAAGAGAGAGAGAATTAGTCAACTAATGACAGGAATACATGAATAACAACGTTAGACATGACCAAGGACGTATAACAAAAGGCCTTTCCATTTAGAAAATGAAGAAGAAATGTATCGACAGAATATATTATGGAATGCATAGCAGCGAACCTTAAGCGCTAGTATAAGACCAAAGTTCTATTAAAAATAGATTGAAAGGAAGATAATGAGTATAGTCCATATGTTTTCCTTTGCAACGCACCATTATAAACAAAGGCTTAAGATGATTTAGAACAAATTTATTGAGGTATAACGAAAAAGAGGCTAAGGAAACTAAGTATACGAATATTGTTGAGATTAGGACAACACCTGGCAGAATAAGACTTTGCGAATAATTGGAAGTGGGGTATCCTAGAGTGAAACTAGGCAAAGAGAACAGTCAGTGTAAAAGATGGTTAACCAGATTTATACTAGTAACGAATTTGTAGTACGAAAAGAGTATGAACATTAACCAGAACCGAATTATCAATGTCGACGTTAATAGTAAGGAATACAATTTAAGCACAAATATATATATAGTTAAGACAAATATAAGTACCTTATTCCTGAGTCTTTAGCCAATTAAGAAGGGCAACAGAAAATCTACCCATAATTAATATCTAGAGTATAAGAGGCATCAGTAAACAATAATAGTAAGTTAGTAGTACATGAAGAACCTGACCATGAACTATGAGATCCTAAGCCCCACAGATAGGTTGAGATAGGAGAACTTAAGGGACAGAGCCAATAAGTAGTTGAAGCTTAACGAGGAGGAAAAAAAGAGTTAAATAGTTAAGTATGAGAATAAACATTAGAATTAAATCGAATATGTGGCGCTAAGGAAATACCTAGTAAGATTATTATTTTATACGTTTACACCCAGAATGGAAGCAGAATATGAGAAAAGCCTAACCATAGAGAACAGTAGTATTTCTAGGGACTCGGAAATACCAGTTAAAAATAACCTGAAGATATATTCAATAAGGTCATTAAAGAGACTATATTACAAAGAGAAGGTGAAAAACCCGAGGTATACTCAAAGTCAGGGGAAACGAAGGTCATTGGCTGTAATTACAAAGTATAATAGTGATACATTAAACATCAAGTGTAACAGAAGTCACAAGTCATATTTAAGATTAATGTTGTCATAGCAAGAGATATAAGAGGTGTTAAACAAGAAAGAACTAATATGTGTGGGCCAGCAGGTCACAAATATAATGTTGGATTTGGAACTAATAGCTTATACAGATCATTGAGTTAGAGAATGTTAAGCATGACTAGAGGTATAGAAATGAGGTTTATTTGATGCATGGAAATAGTTATAGCATGACGGTAGTGTAGAGTACTCAACATAAATTTCATGGAAGAAGAACTAAAAATTACTTCTCAGTCAAGAATTCAAGGGATTATTCACTAAAGCCAACGAACTTTGGTGCAGTATGTGCGAGATGATAAGGTAAGACAAATAATATATATGTTTACTAGCCAAGTGGTAAATGGTCAATTTGGCGGAGATCTTGGCTATTAAGTCAAATTGAACTCAGATAATGCAGAATAGCTTGCAGCAGAGTTGGCTATAAGAATACATTCAGTTGGGATATGGTGGCCTAAGAAATAGCGTGTGAATCTGATGACTTGTGCTAAGATATTTAGTATAAAAAATCTCAAGCCTAGAAAAATTCCAAGATTTTATTCCTAAAATGGATTCAAGGACGAATCTAATTTAAGGGGGAACACCCCGGTAATTTCGACGATTAATATGTTACAGGTGGTATACTACATGATATAAAAAATTCTCAAGCGTGTATGTGCTCGTAAATTAATTTTGAACATTCGATAAATTTTTTCCAGTTCCGATACATAATTTATTTTATGTTCTATTACGGACATCCCTTAGTATTTGGGCTATAATATTTTCATACGATATCCAAATTTTATGCATTTTATATCGATAGAAGTCTAAGACCAATACCTGCGTTGAATATTTTTCCAAATTCTAACCAGAAGTAGGACCAAAATCATGATTTCCGTGGATGCTACATTGTAATTCGAGTAAGGTCTAGAATTGGGTGATGTGGCACAATCTTAGCCACTATTTTCATTACAAAAATTAGCCCTTTGCCTATAAATAAGGCAATATTCACTCTCTCCCTTACAAAAAAGCGTTAAGAGTAAAAATGTGGATATTCTCATGCCAATTTCTCCTCTTATCTTCATTTTTCAAGTCATTTTTTATCCATTCAAGCTTCATTCCAAGCAAGGTAAGTTTCATTTCTCTTTCTATCTTCTCAATTTTCAATTTTGGGCAAAGAAGGTAAAGCCCTAAATTCGTACCTTGCATACCATAGGGTTGAATTTGTTTATTTGGCCTAGTTAGTGTTGCTAGCATGCATTTTGGAGGGTATCATGATAATATTAGCATGAAATGAAGCCTTTAACTATATGAATGTGTTGGGGAATTATACCTTGTGATTTATTGATGCTAGATGATGGTTTGTGTTTGGGTTGATGATATGTCATGAGTTTATGTCAAGTCGAGTTGAAGTTTAGATGGTGGTGTTGAGATTGTTTGGGCATTATCATTGAAGAGTTGATGCTTGGCCCTGAATCGGGATAGTGTCGCGACATAGAACACATAGTGTCGCGACGCGTAACCAAAATATGCTCTCTATCTCAATTCTGTCGTGTGGAAGTCGCGATGCTCAACCCTTGGCGTCACGACGCGGAATAAAAAGGTGTTCTCTACCTCAAGTATGATCAATTGAGAGCCGCGACGCGTAATATATGGCATTGTGACGCGACTCAATACTCAAAATAGAATTTTTAACCCAAAAATCAGAATTTCAGTAAATTACCATGCAACCCCAAAACTTTCAATTTTAATCATTTTAGTCATAAGTTGTTAAAAACAAGCTTAAGTGATTTCCAATCACAACTAAAATGATTTGTACATCAAATATACATGAAAACAGAATTATGAAAATTTTTCCAGATTTTTCTGTAATTACCGAAAGGTCTCAATAGTTTATATTTTGATCATTTTGGTCCTAATTTGTCAAATACAAGATTAAGTGATATCCAATTTGAACATCTTAGATACTGTAAAATACAACCCAGAAAAATTTTCCAGAATTTTCCCAAATTGTCGTAAGGTCCCAATACTTTGGATTTTGATCATTTTGGTCCTAATTTGTCAAAACAAGCTTAGATGATTTTCAATCAACACCAAAATTATTTGTATATCTTATATACATCAAAATACAACATATATATGAAAATCCTTAATTTTAGTTTAGGTTAGAAACCCTAACTCTTCAATTAATCAAAATTAAGACAATCCAACACTTTAATCAAATCTCTACAACACCAAACAAGTCTCAACACTTTGAAACAACTCAAGAATAAATCTAGGTCATCATTGAGTGGCCTAACAACTCTAGAATGAAAACCAAGTCATCTAATGACCAAAAGTGTGCTTATTAACTATTAATAAGCAAACTTTGTTTATATACATGCATACATCTTTCATTCAAGCTTCCAAACTTCATAACAATAGAGAAACAAGTGAACAACATATGTTGTAGCCAAGAAAAAAAGAAACATTCTTCCTTCTAAAGAAAAATTGAAATTACTTACTAATTTGCAAGTTTTCTTCACTTCCTGCTTGGTTTCTTTTCTTTTTCCTCTCAAGTTTCTTAAGTTTTTGTGTTTTGAAAGCTTAGAATCATGAAGAAAATGAAAAATGAAACCCTTATATACTTAGGGTTACATGGCCGAAACCCCTAGGGGGTATTATTGTTATTTTACTTCAAAAATTTTATTAACAAAAAAGATTAAGGTTACTTATTCAATTTGAACACTTCAACATTAAATAAGTTCCAACAAGTGAACCAATCATATTAATCCACTTCCAAACATAATCATAACATTATATATTTATATTTAATACTTTTAATTATTTAACAATTAAATAATCAAACAATTACTAAATCTAAATATCTAGATATATGTATTATATTTACACTAAATATTCCAAATACATATATTTATGATATATGTCAAATATTTTATTTGACATTTAATTAATGTGTATTTAATAAAATCATATATTAAATCCAAATACACATTAATTTGGAAATGATCGGAAAAGCCCTTAAGCATGTATCTTTTCGTTTAACCATTAAACTATTTATAAATAATCAATATTATTTATAAATATTACCCTAGTGATCTACGAGTATATTTCATTAGTGAGATTCTCTAGATTCTGGAATATCCGTCACGAAATCCAATTTCGTGTCCATAATCTACCCACCCGTAAATTATGACGACCACAGATAAACTCTTTGAACCATACATGTCGAGGTCATCACATACGTATAATCCCTCCGTCATAGGTATCCGGATTATCCCAGAGATATAGATATAAATGTCAAATCTCTATAGGTATAATCTCGTCGACGTATCTATTAGCAATCTCTTAAATAACACTTAGAACTTACTTCTACAGTGCACCACGGGCCCATGGGTTTAACATATTACTAATTCTATATTGATTACATATGCTATGTACACTGATCTGATGGATCCTATCTTGATACACACATGATATCCTGAGGATCAGTCCACACCCAACGAACAGACGGAGGTCTGATCTAAATAGATTGGTGACATGACTACCATCAAAGTATGGTGGATACCTCATACATCCACAGTGGTATCTCAAGTCAAATGATCACTATGGTACTCAACCCAAGAAGATTCCTATTGACGTTGGTGTACCATCTATTAGGAAATCTTCGGTGAGTCGTTTAGTGTTTATTAAATAAATACATGCACCTCTATACGAGTCTCCCGAGACTCATGGTTCATTGGGATAAACCATCAGACCAAATTCCGATATACAACGTGTAGTGGTCTCAGCGGATTTTACTAACTGACCCATGTTAGTAAATCTTGACCATGAACTTTATTTAAGAATATACAACTTATAGTGACAATTCTCAATGTCAATTACAAACTACATTGTAACTGCGCACTACGTTGTAAATCCTGGGGTTTTTATCTAATATATACAAATCACTAAATCATATTTAGTTTCATTCTAATCGTAATTAGATCGAATAGTATATAAAAACAGGAGGTGCTACCATAAATAAGTAATATTATGGAAAAAAGGAATTGTTTGTATTCATGAGTCGGACATAAACACGATCCAGATTGGCACTCCGAGCACCAACCATAACAATTTCTCCCACTTGCTCTAGTGCCAATCCACGTTATCATATACAAATCTCAATTTGTATCACATACTCACGGCCCTCAAGAGCTCACCTAGAACTCAAGAGGTAGGCAACAATAAGTAGGTCCACTATAACATATTGAGTTTGTCCAACAAACCCAAATGTTTCCCTTAGCTAACATCATTCATATTTTGTAGAACCTAAGTTATACATCAATATGACTCAGATGCGACATCAATATTGTCCTACACCTTCTGAGTTGTCTATGTATATAGGGATCAAATCCAAAACACTATGCAGACAACCGCAAACACAACACTAATATAAAAACTTCTAATCTATAAGGTCACTTTGTAACTTCATAAGTCAATACTTCATAAGTTACAACTAATTCCACTTACATATTAGAATCATTCATGACACCCCCCACTGCATCTTTTCTGCCTCTTTTATGACGTAGACAATCTAACATCATAATTAGACTCAAAACTAATTTGACCCTACTGTCATTTATGTATTCTCTATACTTTGATAAAATCAGACAATCTGACTGTTATCAAAATTAGAGAACATAAATTTCCGAAAAGCTCATCCGAGTCTACAATAGGCTCTATAAGCTGGTATATCAAATTATGATCTTAGTAGAATACAAACTCTAGGGCCATTCTAGAACGAATTTTTCAAAACAAAGAAATCACAACAGATCTCTTATTCGAAGAAACTATTCAAAAATGCCACTTTGCATTCATAGCTAAAATCATAGTTTAATATCAATATTAACCAACGGATCTTTAATTGTTTAATTAGTGCGACTCGAGATAAGTTTCCTCAGAATCTACAATAGATTGCTGAGTATAACCTTTCTCACTGTCATACTATAAAGGTCAAACCTTTAATAAGCTCACATTGCTTTTACTGCGCAAACCATTCACACACTTTATGAACGATTCATAACGTAAAGCTCAATCAAATTCAAAACTTGATCGTAGTAAGCTATGAACAATCTTGGATCTATTGTTTAATTCCAACTTCCAGAATCGATATCAAATAACGCTCCCACTGTAAGTTATAGGATAATTTTCTTCGATAAGAAAACAACATAACCATTTAGTATCAAATACTTCACAAATGATTCTAACATCCTATTGGACTTATATGGAAGATGTCTAAGGGTCGTTTCATCTTATTAATTGTGTAGTTCCATTATAGTTTATCACTATCACATTTGACTTCAATAAGTCAAGTCTTTTCTACAATGGTCAACATCCAAAGTTACTTACTAAGTAATAAAATAATTTTATTACTCGGGATCGTAGAAAAGACATTTTATCAAATAGAATATAATATTCTATTAAATAGAATAAATGATAAACTTTTACTTGTACCTTCGAGGCATAAGTACTTTCAATTATATAACAATTATATAAAAGAAAGATTCAAATCTCAAACTTTTTAAGATTTGAATTTTCTACCTATACATATCAAATAAGTAACTGTAGAAACTAATGGAACCTTAATTAAAAAAATGAATTAGTGTTAATGGAGGATATCCCTAAGAGTATTGAAACTAATTCGGTAATACTCAATATCAAGCGAATCAAATCATATAAGATTTGATTACTCCCACTAACCAATTCCATCAAGATGGAATCGTAGACGAATATTATTGAGTAAGAATCATATTCATTAAATAATCTTATAACTAATTGTCATAAATTCATATGTTTAATCGTATCAAAGATCTTTGAACAATTCAAAGTCTCACTATAAATTTTAAAGATACAGTTTTCAAAAAATTTCAGATCGAATTTCTTTGAACCAATCAAAATATTCTATCCGCGTTTCATCAGAATCATATTGAAATTTCTCGAACCATTCAAGACGTTCAATATGTTTTCTTTTAGAAACACGTAACTAAGTCATGACAACTCATTTACTAAGTTACCAAGTAAAGAAAACTATCAAAGGCAATTTATAATTCATTAAATTACATACATCCAATGTATTAGTTTAATAAATCTATGATTCAATGACGATCATTGGTTAAATGAGATTTAATCACATTCCCGAATACAATATTCATTAAATGGATAAGGATATGTGGTGTGATCTTTTATCAAACCATCATTTACCATACAAAATAAGCATCTAATGCTTAAGTGATAAAATCTCATAAAGTATTTTTCTAAATTATTTACTTTACTGAATATTTTTCTTAATGTTTATCGTTTCCATAATGACACTACTAGTCATAATAAAACATGTAACAACTGTTTATAAAGAACAAGTAACTATCCAATAGTCGCAAGTTCTGATATCAAATATCAAAACAATCATTAAATAATATTTTAAATAACTATACGGGAGATCTGGTAACAAATACCTATAGTTGTCGTATTATGAGAATCAATATTTTCTATACACAACTATACACATCTCATTTCTTTAGCTTTATGATTTGCCTTCAACTATTCACAACAATTGCAAATAATTGATTAGCAAACTATGTCAGACACATTACCTCTAAAGTTCACTAAAGCCAAGAAACATTATTATCGGAAGAACAAACACCTAATAGGATTTTCTTAATGCCAGTAAAGAATCTCGAGACATGAACCAATTCATTTCAATTTTTACTGTATGAATATCTTTTGGATTACCTATCGTGACTTAGTAACAAAGCACTAACCATCTTGATTTTCCAAGAAAATTTGAAACAATAGTTTCCGATGGTTTAGACTAATCTAATTATATCCATGTTTATTGATATCTAGAGCCTATTCTAGAAAACTGCAACCATAATTCAGGTCAGAAAACATATATAAATATTATGCATGCAGTGGATAAGAAGTTTAATTCTATATACACAATAGAATAAAGGAAACACACACACACACACACACACACCACACACACACACACCACACACACACACACACACACACACATATATATAAGCAACAATTTTCATAATATTACACACTGCTTTAGTTATGGATTTTTAAATCAGCAGTGCCTCCCATTACTTTACGTAATACCGTAATCCCCAATGGAAAACAAGAATGCAATAATTAAATTGAATTCCATCGTGAGAAGTGGACCCCATGAATATATTTTGACTCATAGCTTTGGCACGTTCTCGCCTATGTATATTCACAGGTAGACAACTCATTGTCAATCACACTCACTGTGACTCCTTATTTTGGTCTTGATCGTTTCTCATTGTGACAGCTTTGGCACGTTCACAGGAGGCGTATCAAGGCTTCTCTTGTCAGTGACAGACTCAAGCTACCGATGTAGTCCTGACAGCTTTGGCACGTTCAGGATTTACACTTTCACTTGAATTTATCCCTTATCATATAAGTTCTACCGGCGCAAATGAACTTCCATAAGCCATAATTGCATAGTTTTGGCACGATACAACTACAACATTAAGAAAATATTCACATCCGTACTGACAAGGCGGACCAAAAAATAAGTATTCCTAATACAAGTTACTTTAAGACTTTATTAAATAGGGATTTTCCGCAAAGTGTCATACACCTTTATTTAATCAAATTAAATAACATACACATGCTTCAAGTAAAGATTAGACTAAATATCAAATTTTAATGGGCTAATCATATCATGGTCCAAGAATCAGACTCGCTCTGATACCATTTTTGTTGGGGTTTTGGGTGTTATGTTCGGGTTACGTAGCGAAATGCGGAAAAATCAAATTTCCCGATTTCTTTAATTTTTCTTGGGTAATTAAGAGAAACTTATTTTTTTAATCACTCAATACCCAAAAACAGATTTTTTTAACCCAAAAATTAGAATTTCAGTAAATCATCGTGCAACCCCAAAACTTTCAATTTTAATCATTTTAGTATTAAGTTGTTCAAAAAAAGCTTAGGTGATTTCCAATCACAACCAAAATAATTTGTACATCAAATATACATGAAAACAAAATTTTGAAATTTTTCCAAATTTTTCAGTAATTACCGAAAGGTCCCAATAGTTTGTATTTTGATCATTTTGGTCCTAATTTGTCAAATACAAGATTGAGTGATATCCAATCACTACCAAAATAATTTGTACATCTTATATACAGTAAAATACAACCCGAATTGTTTTTTTCCAGAATTTTTCCAAATTACCGTGAGGTCCCAATACTTTACATTTTGATCATTTTGGTACTATTTTGTCAAAGCAAGCTTAGATGATTTCCAATCAACACCAAAATGATTTTTAAATCTTATATACATCCAAATACAACATATATATGAAAAGCTCCAATTTTGGTTTAGGTTAGAAACCTTAATTCCTTAATTAATAAAATTAACCAAAATTAAGACAATCCAACACTTTAATCAAATCTCTACAACACCAAACAAGTCTCACCACTTTGAACCAACTCAAGAACATTTCTAGGTCATCATTGAGTGGCCTAACAACTCTAGAATGGCAACCAAGTCATCTAATGACCAAAAGTGTGCTTATTAACCATTAATAAGCAAACTTTGTTTATATACATGCATACATCTTTCATTCAAGCTTCCAAATTTTATAACACAAACAAAAGAGAGTAGAGAAACAAGTGAACAACATATGTTGTAGCCAAGAACAAAAGAAAATTTTTCCTTCTAAAGAAAAGTTGAAATTCCTTACTAATTTGCAAGTTTTCTTCACTTGCTTCTTGGTTTCTTTTTTTTTTCTTCTCAAGTCTATTAAGTTTTTGTGTTTTGAAAGCTTAGAATCATGAAGCAAATGAAAAATGAAACCCTTATATACTTAGGGTTACATGGCCGAAACCCCTAGGGGATATTATTGTCATTTTTCTTCAAAAATTATATTAATAAAAAGGTTAAGGTTACTTATTCAATTTGAACACTTCAACATTAAATAAGTTCCAACAAGTGAACCAATCATATTAATCAACCTCCAAACATAATCATAACATTAGATATTTATATGTAATAATTTTAATTATTTAACAATTAAATAATCAAACAATTACTAAATCTAAATATCTAGATATATGTATTATATTTACACTAAATATTCAAAATACATATATTTATGATATATGTCAAATACTTTATTTGATAATTAATTAATTAATGTGTATTTAATAAAATCATATATTAAATCCAAATACACATTAATTTGGAAATGATCGGAAAAGTCCTTAAACATGTATCTTTTCATTTAACTGTTAAATGATTTATAAATAATCAATATTAATTATAAATGTTGCCCTAGTGCTCTACGAGTATATTTCATTAGTGAGACTCTCTAGATTCAGGCATGTCCGTCACGAAATCCAATTTTGTGTCCATAATCTACCCACCCGTAAATTATGATGACCACAGATAAACTCACCGAACCATACAGGTCGAGGTCATCACATACGTATAATCCCTCCGTCACATGTATCCAGATTATCCCAGAGATATAGATATAAATATCAAATCTCTATAGGTGTAATCCCGTTGATGTATCTATTAGCAATTTCTTAAATAACACTTAGAACTTACTTCTACAGTTACCCCATGCCCTTGGATTTAACAGATTACTAATTCCATATTGAATACATATGCTCAGTATACAGAACTGACGAATCCTATCATGATACACACAAGATATCTTGAGGATCAGTCCACACCCAACGAACATGCGGAGGTCTGATATAAATAGATCGGTGACATGACTGCCATCAAAGTGTGTAGGATACTGTTGGACAATTATGACCCATAGCGTCACTATTTGTAAAAGACATTTTGTTTTTGTACAAATTAATTATGTAGCAATGGAAATTGCCTTTTATCATTTCCTAATTAGATTACTTAAATGTGTGAATGATGAAAGTCCTTATGATTAGTTCCGTATTGATAAGATATGAGACAATATCAATCCATAAAGGTTTAATCATTAAATATCCCTAGTCGTAGTATTATCAAGACTGGACATCGATAATGCGGAATAGACTAGTATTGCACTTGTGTTTGTTATGGAAGCGTAACAACATAATTCTCATGTATTTAAGTATTGGATACTTATGCAAGTGTGATATGAGGTTGTGTTTTACCGATGGTATGGAAAACAACGTCGCTCTGGATAGACCCCACAGAATCCCATTGGTAGTATGACTATGTGTCTATGTGAATCCGCATCAGGGTAGGTGTATTTGGTCTTAACCTGAGACTTGCATCGCTAGTACTTGCGACAATCAATACGCTTTGGTTTTGGTCGTCCAGGACTTTAACAAGTTCTATGTACGCCTCTTCTGGGTTTATTGAGAATCGTAGTGTATTGGGTGTGATGTCAAGACGGAAGTATCACTTCAGTCATATGGAGATGATGGTCACGCAGGGATACATAACTGGTTCTCTAAAGGGTTGCAACCATCGGGATAATATGACTAGGTCATGATTATCCGATAATAAAGAGACTAGTTGCTAGTGATCCGATATATGCTTCGTACGGGGCTGACACTATTCCAGCCCCAGGCCTTGCATGTGACATCCGATACTGGATCGTAATACGCAATACTACGTATACTACGCCTGATATAGATCGAATATTCCATTAAGAATATTTCTAGAGAATTGGGTAGGCATGGCGCTTTGCTAGAAGCCAACCTTGTCTCGTAAATCGGTAAAAACGTAGTACTTGGTACGTACGTGTTCAGATAGTCCGACGATCGGATTTACTGCCAACATATCCAGGGATCTCTTGGGTCACTTCCCAAAGATTCACCGATGACGTATGATTCGATCTTAATTAATCTGGGATTAATTACGGAGAGACTTTATCTGGGATAAAGTACTATTTGAAGAGAGAGAAAGATTAATTTGGAATTAATCGATAAAATAATATATTTGATATATTAAACGAAATTATATTTCGACGCGGAATTAAAATTAGATTTTAATTCGGGCAAACGAATTAATTTAGAATTAATTCGTTAGCGACGTGAATAGTAATTTTGCTAGGCATAATTATTTAATTAAATTCCGAAAGTTCGTTAATTCGGAATTAGCGAACCCGAGCCCGGGAGTGTCTGTGGGCCCACTCATATTTTGAATCGAGTGGGGCCCACATGTCACATCACATGTCACTTCACTTGTCACCTTAAGTTGCTTTTGGTTGATGGGTTTAGGTGAAGTTGTTGATGACTTCTTTTACACTCTAAAGTCATGCCTTGAATGACTTTTACCAAACCAATATTTGGTATATCAATTAATTTTTTTTTGAAAACAATTACACAAGTCTTCACTCTCTCCTCAATGACCGAAAATTGAAGTAATTTTCTTCTTCCCCCTTGTTCTTCACTTGGCCGAAAGTTTGCAAGAACAAGATCAAAAATTGTGGCAATTTTTGAGTGCTAGCACACACATCAAAGGAATCATATCAAGGTGTTAGGGAAACCAACTTGAGAGCTTGGAATCCACACAAAGCTTGGAGCTTGATCATCTTCTTCCTTGGACCACCTTGGCCGAACCTAGTGGGAAAATTTTGTTGTTTGATGCATCCTAAATCCGATCAATGTAAGTGTGTTTCCGCCACTCTTCTTTGATTATTCATTCACATTTCTATACTTAATTTGATCTTGGGACTAAACCTCGAAACCCAACAGATACCTTATACATCCATGATGGTATCTCAAGTAAAATGATCACTATACTACTCAACCCGAGAAGATTCCTATTGACGTTGGTGTACCATATATTAGGAAATCTTCGGTGAGTCGTTCAATATTTATCAAATAAACACCTACACGTCTATACGAGTTTCCCGAGACTCATGGTTCATTGGGATAAACTATCAGATCAAATTTTGATATACGACGTGTACTGGTCTTAGCGGATTTTACTAACCGACCCATGTTAGTAAATCTTGACCAGGAACTTTATTTGAGAATATACAACTTATAGTGACACTTCCCAATGTCAATTACAAACTACATTATAACTGCTAGGGGTATTCATAGGGTTGGGTCAACCCGCGACCTGACGTGACCCAACCCAACCCGCGCGGGTATAAAAAAATGGCAAATTTCCCGCTCGACCTGACCCGACCTGAAATTTTCAGGTTGGGCAACGAGTTTGATACTAAAACCCGACCCGAACCGACCCTATAGTATTTTTATTATTTTTCTAAAATTTTTATTGTTTTTATAAAAAAAATTATTATTTTTTTAAATTTTTTACTTTTATTTCATTTGTTTATTATTTTTGTTGTATTAAAACTTTATATATATGATAATTTTTTTGACATAAAATAACTAATATTTATATTTCAAAATAATTAATTCATTCATTTTTTTTTTCTGTCTACCCTACAACACGACCCGACCCGCACCCGATCGGGTTTTACCTTCACGTAACTCGACCCGCGACCCGACCTTCGCATGACTTGAACCAATCGGGTCTCACAAAATTTTAAGAAACCCGACCCAACCCGACCCGTGAACACCCTTAATAACTACGCACTATATACATATCACTAAATCATATTTAGTTTCAATTTAATCGTAATTAGATCGAATACATATATAAAAAGAAGAGGTACTACCACAAATAAGTAATATTATGGAAAAAAAAGAATTGTTTGTATTCATGAGTCGGATATAAACACGATCCGGATTGGCACTCCGAGCACCAACCCTAACAAGGGGACACCCTAAGGGTTTCATATCGGCGCATATACACACATTATGTCATGTTACAAGCATAATTCATGACTTATATACTAATTAAGTTTATCAATTATAGATTTTCGGCAGGAACCCCAAGTTCTTCGACGAGGTGAATGTTGGGCAGTTATGGCCCATAGCATCACTATTTGTACAGATCATGGTGTTGTTGTACAAATTAACTATGTGACATAGGAAATTGCTCTTTCATTATTTGTAATTTGATTACCAAGATGTATAAATGATGAAAGGTCCATATGATTAGTTCCGTATTGAGATGATATGAGATAGTATCAATCCACGAAGGTTTAATCATTAAATATCCCTAGTCGTAGTATTATCGAGACTGGACATCGATAATGCGGAATAGACTAGTATTGAACTTGTGTGTGTTATGGGATCATAACGACATAGTTCTCATATATTTGGGTATAGGATACTCATGCAAGTGTAATAGGAGGTTGTGTTTACCGATGTTACGGGAAACAGCTTCGCTCTGGATAGACCCCTCAGAATTCCATTGGTAGTATGACTATGTGTCTATAGAAGTGTATATGATACTCATGCAAGTGTAATCAGGGTAGGTGTATTTGGTCTTAACCTGAGACTTGCACCGCTAATACTTGCGACAATCAATATGCTTTGGTTTTGGTCGTCCAGGGCTTTAACAGGTTCTGTGTACACCTCTTCTGGGTATATTGAGAATCGTAGTGTATTGGGTGTGATTTCGAGATGGAAGTATCACTCCAGTCATAATGAAGATGATGATCACGTAGGATACATAACTGGTTCTCTTATATGCTGCAGCTATCGGGATATTTTGACTAGGTCATGTTTATCCGATTATAGAGACTAGTTACCAGAGATCCGATATGTGCTTCATACGGGGCAAACATAATTCCAGCCCCAGGCCTAGCACGTGACATCCGATTCTGGATCGAAATACGCAATACTACGTATACTATACCTGATATAGATCACATATTCCAGTAAGAATATTTCTGGAGAATTGGGTAGGCACGAAGCTTTGCTAGAAGCCAACCTTGTCTTGTAAATCAGTAAAAACGTAGTACTAGTACGTACGTGTTCGGATAGTCCGACGACCGGATTTACTGCCAACATATTCGGGGATCTCATGGGTCGCTTCCCGAAGATTCACCGATGACGTATGACTCGCACTTTATTAATCTGGGATTAATTAGATTAGAAAGAAAATTAATCTGGGATTAATTACAGAGATATTTTATCTGGGATAAAATATTATTTAAAGAGAGAGAACGATTAATTTGGAATTAATCGATAAAATAATATATTCGATATATTATACAAAATTGGATTTCGACGCGGAATTGAAATTAGATTTTAATTTGGGTGAACGAGTTAATTTAGAATTAATTCGTTAGCGACGTGAATAATAATTTTGCTAGGCATAATTATTTAATTACGTCGCAACGAAAAATTCATTAATTTGGAATTAGCGAACCCGAGCCCGGGAGTGATTGCGGGCGCACTCGCATTGCGAATTTAAGTGCGGCTCGCAAGTCACTTCTAGCATCAAATCACTAGTCAATCAAGTGATGGATGTCTTGTCACTTTGAGTGATTGACAACCAGTCACTATTCATGAGTGATGTAAGTTGTTGTAGGCATTTAATGCCAAATTTCCCTCCCTTTTTGCTTTTGTTTTTTGGAAAAACAAATACCAAAAATTAGATGGATATTATTATTAGGTTTTTGGAAAACCAAATAGACAACACTTGACTTTCTTCTCTCTCTCTTCTCTTCTCCCACAATCGGCCATGGAGCCTTTTTCTTCTCAAGAAACCGTGAGCCTAGGGTTCAACTTTCTTCATGATTTTGTTGTAAAATCAAGAGTGCTAGCACACAAAGAGTCATCCTAAGGTGATAGGGAACTAATTTCTTGAGCATGGAATCACCATTTGCAAAAGCGTGGAGCTTGGAGCACCAATGAAGGGATGACCGAATTTGGAGAACACAAAGAGCAGCCCACTGCCGTGAACTTCCAAGGAGGAGCTAAGGATTTTGTGTTCGTCACATCGCAAACTGATCAATGTAAGTATGTTTCCGCTATATTTCTTGATGTATTCACATGTGTTTCATTGCTTCAAATTGATCATTGGGACTTAATAGAAACCCAACAGTGAAGTAGTGCAAGCCATACTCGAAATCTGTGAGTGGATATTTCTTTTCAAACTGATATTTACTTATTTCTTTTTGATTTGAGACTTACTTTTAAGCGCTTTAGGGCATTAGCCAAGTTGATTTCCAGTTATTTAATGAATGAGAATGTTTTGACAAGGTTCGAGTTTAAGAGCATGATTTTTGTGATTTTTTGAGGCATGAGGAAAAACCTACCTCAGATGTAACTTGAGATTGATGGATTAAGTAACATGTGCACATGTAGATTCAAGACTAGGGGGACGACGATACGTAATGCCCATAGATCATAGTTCATGACTAGAGGTCGATACCTTGTATCACTTTCTCATAGGTAGTCGGTTCATCTTCCTCAATAAGATTAATGTCTACATGAGGTGAGATCATAAACCCATACCTCTCAGGTTGTTTTCTGACTCTCTCCGACTTACATGGTTCTTGTGTATTGGAAGATTGTGGAACAGTCTCATCCCTGATGGACTGTTCATGTTCCGTGATGGGGTCGGTGCCAGGAACAGTATCACTTCTATTTTCATCGAGTTCTACTTTCCTCCCACTTACCACTGCATTCATGAATTCATTTTCTAGGAAAACTGCATGGAGAGCAACAAATATTTTATTCTCTTATGGGTTGTAGAAATATTATCCTTTCGTTTCCTTAGGATACCCTACAAATAGGCACTTATCCGATTTGGGTTCTAGTTTGGTACCATATAAACGTTTAACATATACCCATCATCCCCAAATCTTCAGGAATGAGAAACCCGATTTCTTTCCTGTCCATATTTCATATGGAGTCTGTTCAACAGACTTTGACGGAACCTTATTCAAAATAAGTATTGCACTATTTAATGCGTATCCCCAGAAGGAAATCGGTAGCTCTATGCGACTCATCATTGACCTTACCATGTACAATAAAGTTCGGTTTCTCCGTTCGGACACACCGTTCAATTGTGGTGCTCCGGGAGGAGTCCACTGCGAAAGAATACCATATTCTTTCAAGTAATTTTGAAACTCATTACTTAAGTATTCTCCACCACGGTCCGACCGTAATGTTTTAATACTTTCGCCAGTCTGTTTTTTTACTTCGTGTCGAAACTCTTTGAATTTCTCAAAAGTTTCCGACTTGTGTTTCATAAGATTCACATAACCATAACGCGATGCATCATCCGTAAAAGTTATGAAATATTCATATCTACCTCTAGCCTGGCTAGACATGGGCCCCCAAACGTCTCTGTGAATGAGGGCTAACAACTTGGTGGCACGTACACTTTTACCACTAAAAGGTGTTTTATGCATTTTGCCTAATAAACAAGATTTGCAGACATCATATGAATTAGGATCAAATCTGTCCAAGTATCCATACTTCAAAAGTGTGGATATACGATTTTTGTTAATGTGTCCCAGACGACAATGCCTTTTGTTTGTCATGTTGTATGTTTGAGATTCGTTTATATTCAAAATATATAGACCATTATTAACATCTGTTGTACATATCAAAATATCATCTTTATATACAAAACACCCAATTTTCCTGAATACAAAGGTATACCCGCATCAGGTTAAACTAGATATAGAGATGATATTCCTAGTCAAACTAGGTACAAAATAACAGTCCCCTAATGTTAGTACATGCCTTGAGGGCAGATTCAAAAATAGGTGCCAATGGCCAAAATGGTGACTCTCGTCCCATTTCTGACTCGGAGGTCGATCTCTCCTGAAGCCAGTCTCTTGCTAATCTGCAGATCTTGCACATCAGTACATATGTGAGTACCACATCCAGTATCAAAAATCCAATTTTTAAAACCAGTAGTGGACATGTTTATTTTAATAACAAACATAACTGAAGCCGGAGCATTGCCCGCTTCGGTTCCTTCAAGTCTGCCTGGTACTTACGGCAGTCACGCTTCCAGTGACCCCGTTTGCCACAGTATAGGCAGACGTCTTGGGATATGTCTTTTGTCTTCCCAGAAGACTGTGACGATTCAGCCTTGCCCTTCTTATTCCTCTTCTTCTTCACACCCCCAGAAGCCTACGGCCAAGCCTTGGCCTTCTTGGATGTCGAAGTGAGATGTGCCTCGCGCTTCTTGCCTTTCAAAAGCTCTGGCTCTACCTCTTTCAGCATAGCCATTAACTCTCCAAGTGTTTTCTCTTGGTTCATCATATTATAGTTCATGATGAACCCACCCCAGCAGTCGGGCATAGACTGTAAGATCAAATACATGGAAGTCTCAGCCTCGAAGGTAATGCCCAGCTGACCTAGTTGTTCGATGTCAGTAATTATCTATGACATGTAGTGTTCAACAGATGTACCCTCTGACATACGCGAGCGAAAGAGCTTTTTCTGTAACTCATACTTCTGAGATCTAAGATTAGATCTATGAAGATCCTTCAATTTCAACATCATATTATAAGGATCTGATCCTTTGTTCTGACGACGAAATTGAGGAGTCATTACAGCTAACATAACAGTTTGAGCAGTAAATTTATCATCTCGATGAGTCTTCCAAAGCTCATGATCAACTGGTCGCTCAAGTCCGGGCTCAGACCCGATAGGTCTCTCTATAACATAGAGCAACTTCTCACCTCCAATGACTATCTTGAGATTCATCTCCCAATCTGGAAAATTTGCGCTGTTAAAGACATTCTCGCCCATGATTATATCTCTAACGCTAATCTTTCCAGCCATCTTGATTGCTATAGTCCAACTATCCAATCAAATATTTTGGGTACCTATCATTGAAGATAAATAAGATTCAGAGGGTAAGAAAAAAATTAATGAACCAGTACCTATCATTGAAGATAACAATTTGTCACATGCACCTCAATTTCCTCAGGCATTAAAAACAAAGAAATTGAACCATTCCCCATAAATTAATGAAATATTCAAATATGTAAAGGTCAATATTCCTTTTTTAGATGCCATCCGATAGATACCATCTAATGCCAAATTTCTGAAAGACTTGTACACCGTTAAATGAAAACATCAGGTAAGAAAGAAAATTTTTCTAGCTGAACAGGTAAGTTCCATTCTCTCCACCAATAATACTTTAAAATACAAATACCCCGGTTGTCCGACTATTTCATGTATTATTGGAGACAAGAAAATTGAACATACTTTGCTTGACCTTGGAGCCAGTGTAAATTTGCTTCCATTTTTGGTTTACCAACAACTTAATATTGGCGAGTTAATACCAACTTCAACTACTCTTTTGCTTGCCGATAGATCAGTTAAAGTACCGAAAGGAATTGTAGAATATATGTTAATTCAAGTCAATAAACTCATATATCATGTGGATTTTATTATTTTAGGAACACAACCTGAAGCAAATAATTATAAGCTAGTTCATGTAATACTTGGTCGTCCTTTTTTAGCAACAGCTAAGAATCATGAATTTATCCTTTGATAATATGATGTTGAAGCTTAATATTTTTGACATATACAAACAACCATACGATGAGGATGGCGAAGACGAGATCATGGATCTAATTGAACCAATTGTGGAAGAATATATTCAGGGGAGTTTCTCTGATCTACAGAAATTTATACAACTAATTTTCTTGAATCAAGTATGCAATTAGATTCAGATATTCCTAATGATTTTTTACTTAATTCTACACAGGTACTGGAAGAATATGTAGATAACCAAAATCTTGAGAAACTGGAAATAATGGAAGAAGGAAAACATGAGCAAACACCTAATTTGGAATTGAAGCATTTTCTAGGAGAATTAAAGAATGCATTTCTTGGAGATGAAGAAACTTATCATATGGGAAGTTCTTCCTCTCTTACAAGCGATCAAGAAAGAAAAATACCTCCAGACATGAATCATCAAGTCATTGAAGAAACTATTGCAAAACTCCACAATCATTTTTCGTCTCTTCTCCGAAATGCTCTGATGAAAATTTACAAAGACGCTCTGAAAGAATGAGGCTTCTTATGAACCATGGTATTCATAGTGATATTCGTTGGGTAATTGAAGCACGGGTTTTCTTAGCAGGTGAGTCATCTGACTCTTTCATTTCTCACATGTCTGGTTTAGGGAAAAACACCTATGCTAAGAAATGAAGAGCTAAACAATTAGGTGTTTATTATAAATGTGCATGCTGGTCATGCAACACTCGTTGTCGTTCTTTAGGAATGGTGTCTGACAATCACGAAGATAAAATTCAATTCATTAGAGATGGCTTGAGTAAAGAGTCTTTAGATGATTTATCATTGACTCTTGAGACGCATCATAGTGGACATTTCATCGAATAATTCACAATTAACATACACAATTTCAAAAAGAAAGAAAACATTATAGTCTCGGGAATCTGACTTTAAAAGACCATCTTTGCCAATTTATAAGAAAATTTGATGGGAAGCATATCCCCGACCCATAGAGGGTGTTCAAGCCGTTTTTGGACGTAAAACCAGAGGAAGATGTGAGCAACAATCACAACTATATGTACATATTGTTTCAATTATTGCTTTAATTTCTTTTCTTTACTTTACTTTACTGCTTTGATTTCCTTTATTTTAAATTTTCGCTAACATTATCTAAACTTTTTGACTTTCACGATCTATTTTATTGTTCATCTGACAATTGTCATTTTACAGGTCCTAGTGCAATTATTACTCATCTTTTTTCAGGATCTATAAATTCAGCTCGTCATTTCTCTCTTCAACACATCCAAATAAGAGAAAGCAAAAAATGGAAACAACTTCAAGAAGATGAGTTACTAATATCTGTGTGTTTTGTGGAACTAGCTCTGGAACTAAACTAGAATTTGTTGAGGCTGCAAAAGAATTGAGTAGAGTTATGGCAGAAAGAAATATGCACTTAGTATATGGTGGTGGCAATCTTAGATTGATGAGGTGTGTTTCAAAGGCCGTACAATCTTAGCAATATTGTTTCAATTATTGCTTTGATTTTCTTTTCTTTACTTTACTACTTTGATTTCCTTTATTTTAAATTTTAGCCGACAGTATCTAAACTTTTTAACTTTCATGATCTATTTTACTATTCATCTGACATTGTCATTTTGCAGGTACTAGTGCAAGTATTACTCACCCTTTTCAGGATCTATAAATTCAGCTCGTCATTTCTCTCTTCAACACATCCAGATAAGAGAGAAAGCAAGAAATGGAAACAACTTCAAGAAGACGAGTTACTAATATCTGTATGTTTTGTGGAACTAGCTCTGGAACTAAACCAGAATTTGTTGAGGCTGCAAAAGAATTGGGTAGAGTTATGGCAGAAAGAAATATGCACTTAGTATATGACGGTGGCAATCTTAGATTGGTGGGGTGTGTTTCAAAGGCCGTACAAGAAGGTGACATTCAAGTTTTTGGGATCATTCCAAAACCTTGACATAGGATACCATCATCGAAAAATCAAATGGAGAAGAATGTATAATTTCAGGTATGTCTGAGAGACTTACTGAAATGATTAATCGTGTTGATGTTTTTATTGCTTTACCTGGTGGGCTGGGCACATTGGAATAAATATTCATAGTGGCATCATGGGCGAACTTGAACATTCACCAGAAACCCATTGGACTGTTTAATGTTGAAAGATTTTTTGATTTTATTTTTGTATTTCTTGAAGATGCCATAAAAAATGGGTTTATTTGAAAATCGGTAAAAGATATCTTTTTAACTGTAAGAAAAGCTAATAATTTAATCGACCAACTTTTAGCTTATGAACTAAAACTCGACCCTATTCTTTCAAAGTTAAATTGGTATGGTCACGATCGTGGCAAGAAGCGGAGAGTAAACCTGGATCTTAACCGGTAATTTTCTTTTTGGTAGCAGTAGATTCAATTGTCAATACCACGCTAACCAGGTGATGTCTTCTAAAATATACTTCTTCTTTTTCAAACATCGTGGATAATGTCTTAATTTGGTTGGGGGGAGGGGATAGTTGACTTGTTTGTTTTTGCTTTATGTTTCATTGTTGTGTTTTGTTTTTGCTTTGTTGTTATTTTATGTGTAAAAAATAAAAAACTAAAATGTTTTGTTTTGATTTTATTTTGTGTTTTAAACTACACACAAACTAACAACAAATTTTTTACTAACCAAGTGGAATTGTTGTTCAGATATAGTTGTGCAAGAAGTTTTCGCTCTTGAGACGTATCTCAGTCTAATTCATAACAAGTTATTTTTTTTTATTTATTTCCTTTTGAATTATTTAAATTTGTAAATTCTCCATAATGTTGATTAAGTTTGATCTTTATATGCTTATTTGACAGATATTATCAACATACATGGTAACATATGAACATGGGTTGTAAGTGAAAATTTTGTAATATTCAGTTCTCTAGTTTATTATAGGTAGCACCTAAAAGCAGTGAAATTTATATCTATATTCAAAAAAATAAAAAAAATGAAATTAACCATGTTTTTACTTAGTAACCGGACATCTTACCTCAATAAGCAGTGATTGTTCGCGTCAAACGGTAGAGTCTGAGTTAATTTAAAAAAAATGATGATGATAATAATAATTAAGTTTCTACTTAGTAACCGGACATCCTACCTCATGATAAGCGGTAAATATATCAATATTTACCACCCCTTTAATTTAATATTTTGTATGATATCTCGAGATTTATGAATATTTTGATGTGTTTTTGGTTTCTTTTACAGATAAAATAAAATCGGGACTCAATGAAATCAATCAGGACGAAATATGGAACAAAAGGGGCAAAATTAGAATTTTCAAGGTGTGTCGTGATGCGCAACGTCTCTGCATCATGACGCTATCGCAATCAACACCGAAAGATGGCATGCTGACGCGCGTCATCTACTGTAAAGCGCATCACGATGCGTAAACCATTTGGTGTCGCAACGCCCAAACAAATCCGCGTAATATATGTCTATCAGCTGGGGCGTCGCGACGCGCAAGACCTTTAGCGTCGCGACACCGGGCCTAAAATTTTACCTATAAATTCAGTTGATTTCATTTGTAAATATATACCTACTTTGATTCCTATATAAGGAATTAAGGATTATATCTTGTGTGTTTATTTAGTATTTTTTGTAATGTATTGTTATTTTTAGTAATAAAAGTATATGTGTTTTTATTTACAGTATGATTAGTTAAATTACTTTAGCTGGGGTAAAAGGGTGAAGCTTTTAATATGATAATTTATATTAATATCACTTATGTTCTAATACATAATCTAATAATCTGGATTAATTATCGATAAACTATGTTACCGCCTATGTGGCTAGTTTTATATGAAAAAATTGGTTACCACCTATATGGCTGGTTTTATATGTTTTGACATAATTGATTCTTGAGATAAATTAATTGGGTAATAATGATGATTTATATATTATAAAAAGTGAGATTTCTAGATTTGAAATATTAAAAGTGGATCCCCTAACCTCAGCATTTTATTTTTAATATAGGGAAGTGATGAATCGCAACATTCATGAGTTTATAAATTAATTTTCTTATATAATCTGTGATACATTGGTTTGTTTATTGAATCTAGACATTAATGTTTCTTGTTGTCTGACCACCAATAAGATTGATATGGTAAACGTAAAATGAACTTGACAAAAGGATTTTATGTTTAACTTAAGATTCAATAGCATATGATCTCACCTTAGGGATTTCCTTACAGGATATGAATATACCTGTTGAGCGTGTGTAGCCGTAATTAGAACTTGACCTTAATGAATTCAGGTTTTCTTAGTTAACATAGGAATATAGTTAATTGAGTTACTTTGGATATTTGCATTCGACTATCAAAATAGGCTTTTGCATATTTTCGTGTTTCAGGTTAATAAACCATTGCATTACACATGTATAGTAGAATCAATTCATCTTTAGAATAATATTGAGCGGATTCACAACCCTGGATGTTTTGTCTTCATTAATTTCTTTTGTATTTTTATTTATTTATTTTTAGTTAAATCCATCTTCAACCAACAAACAATCACTTCCAATCCCAATTAGATACTTGTAGATAAGTAGCTTCAGTAATTAACAACGTGAGAAATAAGTCCTCGTGGGATCGATATTTTTATACTACTGTACGATACGTGCGCTTGTGTAAACTATGTTTACCATAGATCAAGTTTTTGACACCGTTTCCGGGGATTTATTTTTCTTATTATTAGTTTTGAGGCTATATACTTTACTTGTATCTAATTTTCTTTCTTTTTTTTCTTTCATTTTTATTTTTCTTCTATTTCAGGTGATTGGAGTAATGAATCACTATTGGGCGATGGAAGCATTAATGGCTATGAGAGCTGAAGATACACCCCATATTAGGGAGACACAGTCCGATTTTCTAAAGCATGTCGTCCATCCCAACAACTATCAATGGATGTCAGATATTAACAACACAACATTTGGTCGAACCTTTCAGAACACGATGATAAGATGTAAGATATGTGATGGTAACCACTTAGCGATCATTGCATCTTCAACTACAATTCGAGATGGCTGAATCATCAGAATCATCCATGGTACAACAATAAAGAACCAACATATCTCACTGAACCATATTATCTTTCTTATCCACCATCAACCAACGATCTTTCTCAAGAATCATAACCATCAATGGAAGAATGAATGGTTGACATGCTCAAGAAACGAGAGGCTAAATTTGATGCAATCTTTCAGAACCAAGCAACAACTTTACAGAGACTGACAGATCAATTAAGACAATTAACTGACAACGAGAGCTATATATCTCAAGGAGCATTTTTAGATAACACTGATAAAGCCTTCGAGAGCCATGAGTTTCATACCGACACCTTAACAGTGGAAGAGGTTGAGCCGCATAAAGAGTTAGAGGTATCAGAGCCCGAACATGCAGAGTCTCAAATTGATCAAGATAACTGTTGGGTCACTGAGTACATCTATAGAGAGATACAAGTAGAAGAGCTACCTATACCATGCACACCAACAAATCAGGATGATGGCTTACAGACAGACATATCAATTGATACCAGTCATGATAAATTGACTTTGCATCCTCAAATTGATACTCTTGGAGCATGCATTGCAAAGGTGTCTGATGAAGAGCTAAATGTAGAAATTCGAAAGTACACCTATGAAGAAGTGGTAGAATAAGGTGTGAGGCAAGAGCAAGTGTGCGAGCATATTGACAATCTCATGACAGAAGAGGTTACATCATAACATGGGAAAGCTAACATCATGGATAAGGCCCAAAAGCTTGATAGAATGGCACGACCATTCAATGTCAAGCATCATACGAGACCTCATGATAGACTTTCATTCCTTTCAAGAACCATTAGTGCTAAAAGGTTGAAGAAGGTGGCACGAGCACTGAGTGGAACAAAATTTTATTGGCCACTTCATTTTTAGAAGAGGCGTTGGAAGAGCAAAGCTCATGGCATTATCCTCTCTAGGACGTCCAAAACTACATTGAAGCGTCCTTGAAGGACAATCTTCGGTCACATCTGGCTGAAGATGTAAAATTTAGCGCTAATGGGGAGGCAACCCACACATATTTTTTATTTTTATTTATTTTTATGATTTTTTAAATGTTGTAGAGTTTTTAATTTTGTGAACTTTTTTTGTAGGAAAAAGCACAAACGAAGCATTTAAGGCGGAGCAAGTCAATCTACCAGTGAAGACGGGAGCTATCAATGTGTTTGTTCTAAATGTGCATGCTAGACATGCAACGCACGTTGTCGTTCTTTAGGAATGGTGTCTCACAATCGCGAAGATAAAATTAAATTAATTAGATATGGCTTGAGTAAGGAGTCTTTAGATGACATATCATTGACACTTGAGACGCATCCTAGTGGATATATTCATCGAGCGATTCGCAATTTACGTACATAATTCCATAAAAAAAACTAGGTGCAGACCTGTGCATCGCGACTCTCATGTGAGCGTCCCAACATGCAGCAAGACATAATGGATACTCTTCATAACCTTTAAGCGTCGCGACACATACATCCTTAACGACACGATGCGTTAACCTAAAACACTAATCCCCAATTATTAGGGCTCCACGTCGCGACATGAAACACTCTGCGTCACGATGCATGACCGATTTCAGGTTATAAAACCATCAAACCACACGTATTTCCTCATATCTCTTCACAATGTCTTCATTTTTCTCTCATCCCCTCCAAAAATATTCTCCTTAATCTCTTAAAACCACTCCCTCACCCCACCAAACACCTAAACCTACTCCACAATTCATCTCTATTTCGTGTGCTACTACTCCAAATTCGTGAATTCCGCCAAATCAGCTTCTTATTGTTCGGTTCTTTCAATTAATTTTCTGATTTTGTGAGTATTCTTTGGGTGTAAATTGTAATTGTTGAGAAGTAATTGGGGGCATAGTGATTGGTAGATAATTTTTGAAGTGTTTGCTTAGATTTTCTTAGGGTGATATTTGGTAAAGCCTGAGGAACAGGGGAAACACTACCCAATTTTTTTTAAAAAATCCCCAATGGCACCTAGAAAATCCTGTACCAAAGCGGCCGTAACACCAAGCTATGACACTGAAAAATTCATATCGGCGACCGTCAAAAAGCGCTATGAGAAGGGGATGGGACAAAAAGTCTCTATCATTGAGAGGGGATTTGATATCAACCAGGACAATTTCCTCAAATAGATTCCATGATCACTGCTCGCACTGGCATAAGCTCTGCAGACAGCCTCCCCCAACATGTATTCCCATGGTGATGGAATTCTACGCCAAATCTTATGAGCATTTGGGGTACCAGGTGATGGTTTGCGGTCAGATGGTAGTATTTGATCGGTCAACGATCAATAGATATTATAGGTTGCCAGATATAGAGAATGATGAATATACAACAGCCATCGAGCATCATGACATAGACCAATTGACACAAACACTCAGCATCCCCAACGCCACCTGGGACATTAGCAGTAGTGAGGAATATATAAAGATGAGTTCTAGATATTTGAAACCAGATGCTCGGGTATGGTTCCATTTCTTGACATGCACTCTTCTACCTGGCTCCCACATCACAAATGTTACAAAGAACCAGATGATTCTGCTATATTCTCTACTTGAGGGACACTCTATTGACGTGGGAAGGCTAATTTTGACAAACATAGTACGGACAGTTAACTCTGTACAGACTGGGCTTTTTTATTACATCCTGATCACTAATCTATGTGCAATGGATAGGGTGCCCATAGACCCAATGGAAGAATCAAAGCAGCCCACTACTACATTAACCACTCGAATTATCCAGCAACTTTGAGCAAAGAGAATAGCACCAGCCAGCTCGTCAGTAGCACCTGTACAGCCACAACATCAGCCTCAACCCGCAAGGGGATTATCTTGGCAATGTTCCATGTCATAACGCTTAGATCATGTGGAATCTCATGTTGACTTCATGGTACATAACATTATAGCCACGACGCAACTGCTTCAACAATTGGCTCACCATCTCAACCTCAGCACTGATCAAATTTATGTGTTTTCGCATCTTCCGGAGGACACCAGCGAAGAGGATGATGGGGCAGACACATGACTTCACCACGGTAATGTTGTTGCCTAATCTTTTCTTTTGCTTTGCATTGCATTGGGGAAAATGCAAGGTTTAGGTTTGGGGGTGGTTGTCACTTTATTGCCTGCTCTATCTTGTTATTTCTTGCATATTTTGTTTTGTTTGATGTGTTTTTTCTTTTTTGCATGTTTGTAGTTAAAAAAATAAATAAAAATATGTGCCTAATGATGTGGTTCTTTGTCTTAGTAAGAAGTTTTAGAAAACAATAAATGCTAATTTCACTTTTATCCTATACTTTGAGCATAGTATCTAGGTCAGACTCATATACACTAGAAAATAGTTATGGCAGTAAGATAATAAGGAATCAACAAAGTGATTAGTTGAAATAATCAGTGGATAATGAATGACCGTTTGCCTGAATATCTATTTTTGTCTGCATTTATTTATGATGTGCGGTATGATGATGATATAAAAAAAACCGACCAAGCTTTTACTTAGTAACCGGACATCTTGCCTAACAAGCAGTGATTGTTCGCGCCAAACGGTAAGGCTGGAGTTAGTTAGATAAATAATAAATTTTTTTACTCAGTAACCGTACATTTTGCCTCACTAAGCATTGATTGTTTGCGTAAAACGGTAGAGCTTTAAATAAAAAAATATCAAAATCAAAATAAAGTCTCTCATACCACACTATGCGCATATAGTAGAGACATAACAATTTTTCTAGATAGTCAGGTTGGTTTGACCCATCAACTATTGAGAATTGAGACAAAATCACCCAGTTAAGTTACTTAGAATCAAAGCTGTTTACAGATCTATTCACACACTCACTTAGAGTTTGATTTAGATACTTTGTTCAAATGAATGAATTTTAGTTGTAGTATACATTTTGAAGGTTCCTTTAACTTTGTTGCTAGACATTCTCTGAGGACATTTTATATACAGCTACTATATTTGTTTATTTTATTTCTTTCATTTGCTTAATTTGTTTTGCATTTATGTGTGATTGCATGTGCATGTAACTGACGTTTGTGGGTATCGTCACTGTAAACCCTCACGGGACTATAATTCATCCACTAGGGACACATAGGTGTTTAAAGGCTTGTTGCATATGCTAAATGCAACTTGATCCCTACGAAAGTGGGTTAAGTTAATTCAGTTTTAGTTATTTATTTCATTTTGTTTTGTTTGCTTTGCTCATGGACTAGCAAAATGTTAGGTTTGTGGGTGTGATAAACGGTAAACATATCAATATTTACCACCCCTTTAGCTTAATATTTTGTATGGGATCTCGATATTTGTGAACATTTTGATGTATTTTGGTTTCTTTTTGAAGATAAAATAAAATCGGGACTCAATGGAATCAATCAAGACGAAATATTGAAAAAGGGAAAAATTAGAATTTTCAAGGCGCGTCGCGACGCGTAACGTCTCTGCATCGCGATGTTGCCACAATCATCACCGAAAGATGGGCCTGCCGACATATGTCATCTACTGTGAAGTGCGTAGCGATGCATAAACCATTTGGTGTCGCAACGCCCAACAAATCTACGTAATACGTGTCTACTAGCTGACGCGTCGCGACACACAAGACCTTTAGCGTCGCGACGCCGGGCCTAAAATTTTACCTATAAATTCAGTTGATTTCATTTGTAAATATATACCTTCTTAATTCCTATATAAGGAATTAAGATTTTTATCTTGTGTGTTTATTTAATACTTTTTTGTAATGTATTTTTATTTTTAGTAATAGAAGTATGTGTGTTTTTATTTACAGTATGATTAGCTAAATTACTTTTGATGGGGTTAAAGGGTGACGCTTTTAATATGATAATTTAAATTATTCTCACTTATGTTATAATGCATAATCTAATAATTTGGATTAATTATCGAAAAACTATATTACCGCCTATATGGCCGATTTTATATGATAAAATTAGTTACCGCATATATGGCTGGTTTATATATTTTGACATAATTAATTCATGAGATAAATTAATTGGGTAATAATGATGATTTATATATTATAAAAAGTGAGATTTCTAGATTTGAAATATTAAAAGTGGATCCCCTAACCCCATCATTTTATTTTTAATAAAGGGAAGTGATGAAGCACAATATTCATGAGTTTATAAATTGATTTTCTTATATAATGTGTGATACATTGTTTTGTTTATTCAATCTATACCTTAATGCTTCTTGTTGTCTGATCATCAATAAGATTGATATGGTAAACATAGAATGAACTTGAAAAAGAGATTTTATGTTTAGCCTTAGATTAAATATCACATGATTTCACCTTAGGGATCTCTTTACATGATAGAAATATACCTGTCGGGAGTGTGTAGCCATAATTGGAACTTGACCTTAATGAATTCATGGTTTCTTAGTTAATACAGGAATATTGTTATTTGAGTTACTTTGGATATTAGCATTCACCATCGAAATAGGCTTTTGCATAATTTCGTGTTCCAGGTTAATAAATCATTGCATTACACATGTATAGGAGAATCAATTTATCTTTAGAATAATATTGAGCGGATTCACAACCCTGGATGTTTTATCTTCATTAATTTCTTTTGTATTTTTATTTATTTATTTTAGTTAAATCCATCTTCAACCAACAAACAATCACTTCCAATCCCAATTAGATACTTATAGATAAGTAGCTTCAATAATTAACAACGTGAGAAATAAGTACTTGTGGGATCGATATTTTTATACTACTTATGCGATATGTGGGACTGCGTAAAATGTGTTTACTGCAGATCACCTCAGTAATCATTGATTGTTCGCGTCAAACGGTAGAGCATTTAACATTTGAGATCCGAGAAATTAAGTCTGTAGTGGTGTCTTAACATATAGTGGCCTAAAGCCAACTGGTTTGGGAGTCACTGGCCCAAAGCTTGTTACATGAGTTGAAAATGTATTAAAAAAAATAATAAAAAATATATATATTTTTGCATTTATAAATAAATTTCCATTGCCAAAAAGGTGTGAATTATGATATAATTTTAGGACAAAAATATTACTCTATTTTCAAGTACACTTATGAATGTTATGGGCACAACGAATTGATTAATACCTTGTTAATTGTGTATATAGAGAATGATATAAAGTACATGAGAATTTACTTATTTAGTAATTTAAAAGGAAAGAAAACAACTACTAACTTGGATAAGAATTTCACTTTTTTAGTTTTCACTTAGATTAATAGGGACTAGTAATAAGCTGGTTGGGAGGTGTGATTTGGACTAAAAAGTACATATTTATTGAGAGAATAAAATATCATTTTGCACTTGTGGTTTCACTAATCCCCCTAATTTAGCACGTTTATGTAATAAAATTTAAATTTATGTTTTATATTTTTTTATTGTGATTTTTAAATTTGATGTAGGTGAAATAATACTTTGGATACATATATAGAAAAATGGACTTGACATTTGGATTTTGGAGGCCAGAAATTTAATAGGTGTTCTAACAGTGTACAACTTCGGAAATTATAGCCCTGTACAATATTCGTATTTTGGCCATAACGTCTTACTCTGATATCGGATTAAGGTGATTCAAGTTCCAGATAAAAGAAGACGCAAAGATCTACAACTTTGATGTTCATAAAATTTTCGAATTCAGAAGTTTTCAAGACCGAAGTCATGAAGAATCTACAGTGTGTGAAATATCAAATCTTACAAAAAAAAAAAAAACATTTGTCAATTTCTCCACCAAACATGCTTGCATATTTGGTGGAGTGTTTGTTGGAGTGTTAAGTGAGAAATTGGTGGAAGCCTTTATTTTTGCCTATAAATAGAAGCCATAATTTCATTTTCATTTTCACACTTTCTTTGATTTCTCTTAAGGAATTGAAAATTGTATCTTGTGTGTTTAATATCTTGTAATGTCTTTTAATTTTAGTAATAAAATTATGTATGTTTTTAATTACAGTATGAGTAGCTAATTACTTTTTACTGGGGGAATGGGTGAAAATTTTATTATTTAAGTTTAGATTAATCTCACTTATATTATAATATATAAATAGTAATGAATAATAATTAATTGAGATCTGGATTAATTATTGACAATTTTTTCTACCGCTTATATGGATGATTTTATACGATTTTGGCATAATTGAGTACCTAACTGGACTTGTTATAGACAAACGTTATCACCGCCTTTATGGCTGGTTTTATGTTTTTAGCATATATAGTACCTTGGCAGGACTAGTTATCGACAGAAATGACTACCGCCTTTATGGCAAATTATACATATTTTGGCATAGTTAATTCCGGAAGTAAATTAATTGGGTTATAATGATAATTTATATATTATAAAAGTAAGATTTCTAAATAAAATATTAAAAGTTGATCCCATAACCTTATCATTTTATTTTATTGTTGTCATCTAATTCAAATTCTCCAAACAACTTCAAACAAATCAAATATTTTTTGTTTCTTTTCATTTAAATTATTATTTTACCATACTAAATCTATTCCATTTGGATTTACCCCAGACTTACTGGGTTATTTTATTACTTTGACACTCTTATACTTGGGAGTAAAGAACCACTTTTTAAACGTGTCAGGGGCGTTACGTCTCGTTGTCCCCCCATATGCAAAATCTGATGCTTGAGGGCTTCCCCTAGTACGCAAATATCTTATGGTCTGGAGGCGTTACGTCTTGCCGTCCCCCAAACCACAAATCTGGAGCCGGGGTGCGGATCTATGCTACCCTCTGGACTCTAAATCTGGGATCTAGGGGCATCTCCCATCCCTAGTCCTGAACTGCGTGTGCACACGATATCTGTGTCCATCAATTCCATATCTGTACAAAGTTACATCTGAGGTGGGTTTTTCCCCATGCCTCCAAAAATCATAAAACTCAAGTTTTGAAAATCAATCTTTCTAAAAACATCATCATTCATAAAACAATTATAATAAAGCTTTTTTTCCCCAGAAACATGTTCTTTCTTAAAACAATTGGAAATAAATCTAGCTAACGCCTATATTCTTAAAAAGTAAGTCTAATATCAAAAACATATAAGTAAATACAGTTTGAGAGAAGGGTCCACTCATGAATTTGGATTCTGGCTGGTATTCCTTCGCTTCATCGAAGAATATCGTGGTTATTGCGATGGTCTATAATAGAGAACTCAATTAGAATATAAGGTGTGAATCATGTTTTGGAATTAAACTAAGTTTCTCGATTCAACACATCTATAATCATCACACGATGTATTATGCTTGCGACCTGTCATATTGAGTGTATGTACATCAATATGAAATCTTAGGGTGTTCCTTAATATTTTAGGATGAAATGAGAATGGCTAAAACTGAAATTGAATAAAAATGAACACACGTTGCGACGTCTACCTAGGCAGGGTCGAGGCATAGAGCAACTCTCATGGCGCGTCGCGACGCTGGGTGGTAGACGTCGTGACTCCTATAAAAATAGAATCGAGGTAGGGAGCTTCCTCTGTTCCGCGTTGTGATGCTCAAACGAAAAAACCGAAACAGAGAGCAACTTTTCATTTCACGTCGCGGTGCCAGGTGATAAGCGTCGCGATGCTAGCCCATTTACAAAAACCAACATCAACATCAACTCCCAATTCCATTTTCCAAACTTACCACAACACCTTAACAACTCAACCACAATTATACACATCACTATTAATATACTCTTCTAATATCATCACAACATTCAATCTCGTAATCCTCAATTTGACTCAATGCTTAGGGTTTCCTAAGTTCTCAAAATCCTTATTTTCTCAACACCATAACCATATAAACAACATTAATCACAACCCATCAATACCCATTAATCATCAAATCATCAATGTTTCAAATTTGGATCAAGTCTCTTCTTACCTTATCTCACTTGATTTCCTTCACCATTCAAGTCTTCTAAGCTTTATATTCCTCTTCTTGGCTTGTTGTGTTTGATTTGTATTTGTTTTCTTATTCAATTTGACAAAAAAACATTATTTCACTCTTCTTTCCCTTTTCTTCCCCCTCACACATTTTCTTCTTCTTCTTCTTCTTCTATTTTGAGGATGAATGAATAGTTTCCCATATTTATACTAGGGGCTGAATGCGTAATGATTTAATAGCAAAATTATTAGAATTTTTGATAATTCTCTAGATTAGTCCATCAAGTACTATTCATCTGAATTTTAAGCTGTATTTTGACATATTCCTCATTCGAAATTGGAAATATATTCAACTCTGAAGTTGTAGGACTCGGTCTTAGCTTTTCGACGATATAAAATCCAGATCATATGAAAATGTTACGGCCAAATACCATTGGTTGTCCGAATGGAATCTTGGAATATGTTCCGTATCAGAACTACGAGGAATTTATCGAATGTCCAAAAAGTTATTTCATGAGTACGAACATACTTGAACATGATTTACATCATGTATTATGCCATCCATAACTTATTAGTCATCGCGATTATCGGGGTGTTACAAATCCCCCACTTAAATAGGTTTCGTCCTTGAATCATTTTTGATGTTGGACTTCTAAGGTTCGCCTTGGTTTGGGACAAATGAGTCTCTTCTTATCTTCCTTAACTTCCTTATGCTCTTCTGTTCAAGAACTTAGTGTTGGAAAATTATGACCCATAGCATCACTATTTGTACATAACATTGTGTTGTTGTACAAATTAACTATGTGACAAAGGAAATTGCTCTTTTATCATTTGTAATTGGATTATCGGGATATATAAATGATAAAAGTCCATATGATTAGTTCTGAATTAATAAGATATGAGACAGTATTAATCCACTAAGGTTTAATCATTAAAATATCCCTAGTCATAGTATTATCGAGATTGGACATCGATAATGCGGAATAGACTAGTATTGCATTGTGCGCGTTGTGGGAGAATAACAACATAGTTCTCATATGTTTGGGTATTGGATACTCATGCAAGTGTAATAGGAGGTTGTGTTTACCGATGGTACGGAAACAGCTTCGCTCTAGATAGACCCATCGGAATTCCATTGGTAGTATGACTATGTGTCTATGGAAGTCCGAATCAGGGTAGGTGTATTTGGTCTTAACCTGAGACTTGCATCGCTAATACTTGCGACAATCAATATACTTTGGTTTTAGTCGTCCAGGGCTTTAACAGGTTCTGTGTACGCCTCTTCTGGGTATATTGAGAATCGTAGTGTATTGGGTGTGATGTCGAGATGGAAGTATCACTTCTGTCATATGGAGATGATGGTCACGTAGGATACGGAACTGGTGCTCTTATATGCTGCAACTATCGGGATAATATGACTAGGTCATGTTTATCCGATTATAGAGACTAGTTACCAGAGATCCGATATGTGTTTCGTACGGGGCATACACAATTCCAACCCCAGGCCTAGCACGTGACATCCGATACTGGATCGCAATATGCAATACTACGTATACTACCCCTGATATAGATTATATATTCCTTTAATAATATTTCTGGAGAATTGGGTAGGCATGGTGTTTTGCTAGAAGCCAACCATGTCTTGTAAATCAGTAAAAACGTAGTACTAGGTACGTACGTGTTCGGATAGTCCGACGATCGGATTTACTGCCAACATATCCGGGGATCTCATGGGTCGCTTCCCGAAGATTCACCGATGATGTATGACTCGCACATAATTAATCTGGGATTAATTTATAGAGAGATAGAATTAATCTAGGATTAATTACTGAGATATTTTATCTGGGATAAAATACTATTTAAAGAGAGAGAACGATTAATTTGGAATTAATCAATAAAATAATATATTCGATATATTATACGAAATTAGATTTCGACGCAGAATTAAAATTGGATTTTAATTCAGGCGAACAAGTTAATTTAGAATTAATTCACTAGCGACGTGAATAGTAATTTGGCTAGGTATAATTATTTAATTAAATTTGATTTAATTACGTCGCAATAGAAAATTCGTTAATTCAGAATTAGCGAACCCGAGCCCGGGAGTGTTTGCAGGCCTACTTGCATTTCGAATCAAGTGGGGCCCACATGTCACATCAATTGTCACATCACTTGTCACTTTAGTTGCTTTTGGTGATGGGTTTTGGTGAGAATGATGATAGCTTATTCTACACTCCAAGTAGGTGAGATTTATGACATGTACCAAATTGATTTTGGTATATCTAATTTTGTTTATGGAATACATAATTAAGTCAACAAAACTCATCTCCCTCTCTCTCTCCATTCACGGTTTTGAACCCAATTTTTCTCTCCCATTTTCTTCTAATACCGAGAGCACCAAGGAGAAGTAAAGGGGAATTTGTTGCAATTTTCTCCATTGCTAGCACATCAAAGGGTCATTCAAAGGTGATAGGGAAACAAACCCTTGAGCATGGAATCATTCACAAAGCTTGGAGCTTGAAGATCCAACAAGGGGACCTTGGCCGAGAGCTTCAAGGGAGCAGAATATTTTTTGTGTTCAACGCATCGCAAAGCCGATCAAAATGAGTATTTCCACAACTTTACTTTGATGTATTCACACGTTTATATGCTTAATTGATCTTGGTTTGACCTAGAAAACCCAAAGTTCATGCCTTATAAATTAATTGAAAGCCCATTGGACTTTAATTAAATTGACATTGGATGTTAATTGGGCTTTGAGACCCGTAAAAATTTGATTTAGAATCTAAGTCGGAAAGGCTTATTAATAAAGTGTAATTATTTAATTTAGAATTAAATAAAGAATTAGTTTTGAATGCAAATAAAATTGGATTTAATGTTGTAGTTTGATATAATTCAAGAATTCATACTTTGAGTACTTATTCTTAAAACGAGTTGGACTCGCGCAAATCAAATTTTTTGTTTGAACATTGGATGGTCATTAATTTCAGATTAATTAATTGGATTAGATTGATTGATAACATGCTTTGTGTGAATACATGGATGTGATGTATGAATAATGTATATCAGATGGATATTAGATGGGTGAGGGCAATTTTGGAAATTGTTGTAATAAATTTAGAATTTATTAAATTGGACCTGCGTGTCCAGCCTATTACCTCTTGACTCTTTGTATTTCTCTTCTCACCTATTCCCCTCAATGTAAATGAGGTTTCTTTAGAAGTTTTATGTAATTGGGTAGAAGTAAGATTTGTTCTAGCGGGAGAGAGGAAAAGGAGAGATTTGTTCTAGGAACAAGTTATTTTAAATATCCATCCGCATATCATTATTAAATTTATTTACCACGCCTTATTATGCTTTTAGAATCCATGCTTAAGGGTGTATGGTGAGACCTAATCAAAGATAATTAATTGGTTGCCAATTACGCAAAAAACCCTCAACAATATAAGCGTTTTTCCTTCCATTGAATGATTCATTCTCAAGATCCAAGATTGGCACTGGTTTTTGGCCAAAGTCAAGGCCTTTGTCCATCACGGATGTGTTTGAATCATGAAGGCTTTGTTCCATATCGCATGTCTTGTCCAAGTTTTGATTTGTTGGCCAAAGTCAAGATCACTTCTTGTCCATCGACATCGATTACGAAGCTTTCCAAGGTCAATGGGTCCCGCTTAACTGGAATCATTAAGTTTGTTGTGCCAAAGCCAAGGCTTAGTTGATTCAGAGGAAAAAGGTTAGGCAATATATTGGATATATTAGATATATGTTTCGGATTTGGATGTCCACCTACTGGATCTAGGAATTGGATGAGATCCAATTGATCTAGGAGATCTACCTAGTTAAATATCATACAATTTGTTGGCCAAATTCAAGGCTGTGTGTTATTTAACGGGATCCTACCCACTAGGAAACAAGGTTTCCCGAGTACTCAACATAGGGTTAGAGGCTCACCGAAAAATAGTGGGAGGCAAGTATTAAATTTACAATTTCATTTAGATACTTGCCAATACGCGCTCATTTCAATTTTTCGTCATTAAATTAAATATATATTAGTTGGACTAATATTTAAATATTGTTTTAAATTAAACAGTTGGACTGTATTCAAACTAATTCAATTTATAGTTGATTATATAATTGGATTATAGTAATCAATATATTTGAATTTAACCAAACAAATTATAGTTGATTATATAGTTAGACGATAGTAATCATTATAATCAATAGTACCTGAAATCGTTGATTGGATAGTTGGACTATAGCAATCAAGAAAACTGAAAGATTAATGTTTAAAACATAATCCTGGGAGAAAATGTCTTTAAGCGGCTTTAATTTTCAGATTGGGAATAAAACCGCAGGATAGTCCTGTGAAGTAAGAAGTTACTCTATTTGATAGAGAAACCTCTTGGGCCTAAGCCCGGAGTTGAGCAAATAGTAGAACATGATCTTTGGAATATTCATGTAATGATAACTTTAGTGCTCAATCCTTTATGCTAGATGCAGTGATACTTTAATTTTGTCATCAAAATTAAGGATTAGATCTTTGTACCATGATGATGAAATTAAAGATCTTCATAGATCTATTCTTAGTTCTTAGAAGTACAAATTGCATAAGAAGCTCTTTTGCTCACGTATGTCAGAGGGTACATCTGTCGAGCACTAGGTGTCACAGATGATTGCTGACATCGATTAGCTAGGTTAGCTGGGCATTACCTACATTACCGAGACTACCAAAGATTTGATCTTATAGTCTCTACCCGAAAGCTGGGGCAGGTTCATAATGAACCAAGAGTAAACTCTTGGAGAGTTGACGGCTATGCTCTAGGAGGCAGAGCCAGAGCTTCTAAAAGAGGCAAAGGCAAAATCATCACAGTCTTCTGGGAAGATAAAGGAAATATCTCAAAATGTCTACCTAAACTGTGGCAAATGGGGTCACTGGCAGCGTGACTGCCGTATGGACAAGGCAGACATGAAGGAACAGAAGACGGGAAAGGCTCCGGCTTGAAGTATGTTTGTCATGAATATGTTCGCTATTAGTTTCAAAATTGGATTTTAATAATAGATGTCGTACATAATATATGTACTGATGTCTGGGATCTGCTGATAAGTAGGAGACTGGCTTCAGTTGAGATTTACCTACGAATCGAAAACGGGACGAAAGTCGCTGTTTTAACCGTAGAAACCTAAGTTTAGGAACTACCCTTCGGGTGTGTACTTAAATTAGGAAACTGTTATAATGTACATAGTTCGACTAGAAACATTATCTCTATATCATAGTATAACCCGTTGCGGGTATACCTTTATATTCTAGAACACTAAAGTGTTTTATTTTATAAAGATGATATTGAGATAAACACATTAGATGTGAATAACAATATTTATATTTTGAATATAAATGAATCTCAAACATATAACATGACAAACAAATAGCTCAAACTGATTTGATCAGATGAGACTTATTTGTGGCATTGTTGTCTGGGACACAATAAACAAGACTCGTATATCCACACTTTTGAAGAGTGGGTACTAGGACAAATTTGATTCTATTCAAATGATGTCTACGAATCTAGTTTATTAGGCAAAGTGCCTAAAACACATTTTACTTGGTAAAAGTGAAAGTGCCATCGATCTGTTAGCCCTCGTTCATAGTGACGTAAGTGGGCCCATATCTAGCTAGGCTAGAGGTGGATATCAACACTTCGTAACCTTTACGGATGTGGCATCGCGTTATGGATATGTGTTTCTTTTGAAACACGAATCGAAAACTTTTGATAAATTCAAAGAGTTTCGACACGAAGTTAACAGACAGATCGGCTAAAGTATAATACCATCACGGTTAGACCGTGGTGGAAAATACTTAAGCAATAAGCTTCTCGAATACCTGAAAAAGTATAGTATTCTTTCACTGTAGACTCCTCTTGGAACACCTCAATTAGACGGTGTGTCCGAATAGAGAAACCGAATTTTGTTGGACATGATAAGGTTAATCATGAGTCGCTCGGAGCTACCATTTTCCTTCTAAGGATACGCATTTAACAGTGCAATACTTATTTTGAATAAGGTTCCATAAAAATCTGTTAGACAGATTTCATATTAGATATGAACATGAAAGAAACCGGGTTTTCTCATTCCTGAAGATTTGGGAATGCTAGGCATATGTTTGGATGATACCAAACTAGAACCCGAATCGGATAAGTGCCTAATATGTAGGTTATCCTAGGGTAACCAAAGTATAGTACTTATACAACTCACATGAGAACAATGTAATTGTTGCTTGCCATGCGGTTTTCCTAAGAGGAATACCTATATGCAGTGCTAAGTGGGAGGAAAGTAAAATTCGATGAAAATCAGAGTAATACTGTTCCAGGCACCGATTCCTTAACGGAACACAAACAGTTCATCAGGGATGAAACTGTACCACAATCTTCGAATACACAAGAACGGCGTAAGTCAGAGAGAGTCAGAAAACAACCTGAGATGTATGGGTTTCTGATCTCACCTCATGAAGATGTCAATCTTATTGAGGAACACGAACTGACTGCGTATGAAGAAGTGATACAAGGTATCGACTCCCTATTATGGTAAAGTGCCATGATGTCCGAAATGGATTCCATGTATACCAACCGAGTTTAAATACTGGTTATTGTACCGGAAGGCATTGTGCCTATTGGTACTATATAAGTCTTCAAGGAAGACAAACATGGATGGTAACATACCAACGTACAAAGGTAGGCTTGTAGCGAAAAGGTATCGTTATCAACATTGTGTCGATTACGACGAAACCTTTTACTTGTTTCCATGGTTAAATCCATTTGGATAATGCTTGCTAATGCTGTATGTTTCATTTATGAAATATGGCAGCTGGACGTCAAAATCGCTTTCCTTAAACGGAAACCTTTTGGAGGATGTTTACAACATCCTGACGGTTTTTTCGTACCAAAACGAGCAAATAAGGTTTGCAAGTTAATTCGATCCAGTTATGGATTGAAGCAAGCATTGCGTTCTTGGAATCAGCATTTTGATGTAATCATAATGGTATATGATTTAATTCAAAACGAAAATGATTCTTGTGTATATAAGGAGGTTAGTGGGAGCGCACTGACAGTGATTGTCCTAAATAATGGTGATATATCATTTCTTGGAAATGACATTCCCATAATACAATCGGTGAAAGCTTGGCTTTCATGAAAATTCTCCGAAGAATACTTGGGATAGACAACCTCTATTCTAGGAATAAGGATCTACTGGGATAGATCTAAAAGTTGTTAGCACTCTCCGAGGACTCGTACATTGAAATAAATTTATGCGACCTGGTGTCTCATATGCTTTGAGCATATGGAGTCACAATCAGGCCAATCCAAGTGATAGTCACTGGATTGATGTTAAGAACATCCTTAAGTATCTTAGAAGAACTAAATATGCTGTATTATACTATGGAGAAGGAGAACTTGAAGTGACTGGGTTCACTGCTGCAAGTTTTCAAACCGATAAAAACGACTATATGTCACAATAAAGGTATTATATAGTTTGAATAACGGAACAGTGAGCTGGAAATCTTCCAAGCAAGATACTGTTACCGAATAAACAACAAAAACAGAATATTGCTGCAGCTGAGGCAGCAAAAGAATCACTTTGGACCTTAATAATCTTAATAAGATAAGGTATAGTTCTGTTAGCAGCTGAGCTAGGCTACGACACAGGCTAAAGAATTAATGGTCTCATCAACGATCCAAGTATATACTTCAACTATTTATCTGATTCGTTCGGATCATACATCGTGGCGATGTGATGATCGAATAAATCGCATCAGATGATAACTTTGCAAATCCGCTAACGAAAGTAGTTTCTCAGTAGAAGTTTGAGCGAACCGTACATAGTTCAAGTGTATGACACTTGAGTGATTGGATATAGGCCAAGTGGGAGATTGTTGGATAATTATGACCCATAGCATCACTATTTGTACAGAACATTATGTTGTTGTACAAATTAACTATGTGACAAAGGAAATTACTCTTTTATCATTTGTAATTGGATTACCGGGATATATAAATGATAAAAGTCCATATGATTAGTTCTGGATTAATAAGATATGAGACAATATTAATCCACTAAGGTTTAATCATTAAAATATCCCTAGTCGTAGTATTATCGAGATTAGACATCGATAATGCGGAATAGACTAGTATTGCACTTGTGCGCGTTGTGGGAGCATAACGGCATAGTTCTCATATATTTGGGTATTGGATACTCATGCAAGTGTAATAGGAGGTTGTGTTTACCGATGGTACGGAAATAGCTTCGCTCTGGATAGACCCCTCAGAATTCCATTGGTAGTATGACTATATGTCTATGGAAGTCCGAATCAGGGTAGGTGTATTTGGTCTTAACCTGAGACTTGCATCGCTAATACTTGCGACAATCAATATACTTTGGTTTTGGTCGTCCAGGGCATTAACAGGTCCTGTGTACGGCTCTTCTGGGTATATTGAGAATCGTAGTGTATTGGGTGTGATGTCGAGATGAAAGTATCACTTCAGTCATATGGAGATGATGGTCACGTAGGATACGGAACTGGTGCTATTGTATGTTGCAGCTATCGGGATAATATGACTAGGTCATGTTTATCCGATTATAGAGACTAGTTACCGGAGATCCGATATGTGCTTCGTACGAGGCAGACACAATTCCAGCCTTAGGCCTAGCACGTGACATATGATACTGGATCGCAATACGCAATACTACGTATACTACGCCTGATATAGATTACATATTCCTTTAAGAATATTTCTGGAGAATTGGGTTGGCACGATGCTTTGCTAGAAGCCAACCATGTCTTGTAAATCGGTAGAAATATAGTACTAGGTACGTACGTGTTCGGATAGTCCGACGACCGAATTTACTGCCAATATATCCGGGGATCTCATGGGTCGCTTCCCGAAGATTCACCGGTGACGTATGACTCGCACATAATTAATCTGGGATTAATTATTAGAGAGAGAAAATTAATCTATGATTAATTACTGAGATATTTTATCTGGGATAAAATACTATTTAAAGAGAGAGAACGATTAATTTGGAATTAATCGATAAAGTAATATATTCGATATATTATACGAAATTAGATTTCGACGCAGAATTAAAATTGGATTTTAATTCGGGCGAACGAGTTAATTTAGAATTAATTCGTTAGCGATGTGAATAGTAATTTTACTAGGCATAATTATTTATTTAAATTTGATTTAATTACGTCGCAACGGAAAATTCATTAATTTGGAATTAGAGAACCCGAGCCCGGGAGTGTTTGCGGGTCCACTCGCATTTCGAATCAAGTGGGGCTCACATGTCACATCAGTTGTCACATCACTTGTCACTTTAGTTGCTTTTAGTGATGGGTTTTGGTGAGAATGATGATAGCTTATTTTACACTCCAAGTAGGTGAGATTTATGACATGTACCAAATTGATTTTGGTATATCTAATTTTGTTTTTGGAATACAAAATTAAGTCAACAAAACTCATCTCCCTCTCTCTCTCCATTCACGGTTTTGAACCCAATTTTTCTCTCCCATTTTCTTCTAATGCCGAGAGCACCAAGGAGAAGTAAATGGGAATTTTGTTGCAATTTTCTCCATTGCTAGCACATCAAAGGGTCATTCAAAGGTGATAGGGAAACAAACCCTTGAGCATGGAATCATTCACAAAGCTTGGAGCTTGAAGATCCAACAAGGGGACCTTGGCCGAGAGCTTCAAGGGAGCAAAATATTTTTTGTGTTCAACGCATCGCAAAGCCGATCAAAGTGAGTATTTCCGCAACTTTACTTTGATGTATTCACACGTTTATATGCTTAATTGATCTTGGTTTGACCTAGAAAACCCAACACTTAGTGCTAAGGCTTCTAGGATTCTCCAGTTCTTGTACACTCTATACAATCCTTAAAGCTGAAAGCTTAGTCTTTGGGAGTTCCGTGTCATATATTTAGCCTATTTGTAGAGGTATCATCCTTCATGGAAGTTATCCTTCATCAAATTTATTTATCTTTTATTTCACACTACATGGTGTCCCGAAGGGTGTACTAGAAGTACTCAATCTCTCATGATCTGAACTTAAGTTTCATTCGAAAGAACAGTCACTCATCTTATTATTATTTCTCTTACCTCAGCACACACATCTTGGAAGGTCTTTACCGAATTTGATGTACAAGTGCTAATACGGTCATACCCACAACTACTCCAGTTGAATCATTAATCTATAATCTCATCACTAAGAAGTATATTTATACTCAAATCGTATTGATGTTATTTGACCTTACTGAATATACATCTGAATTCTTCGTAGATAGTGTTCCCACATCTTTAAGGATACTTGTGTCTCATATAGCTAGGTTCCTTCATGTTCTGTCTTAACTCTGGGGTAATTGTATGCAAGGTAATCCTTGATGCTATTGCAACTGATCGTACTTGATATTTCCTTGGTTTCACACGCTCAATTTGATCTTAGCATTATTCTTCCTAATTTCTCTATTTGACTCTCTTTCTCTCTTTACTAAGCCTGAATTGCTTAACAGCTTCGTCCTTCAAGTTCTCATATCTCTGTCTATCTTGTGGGGCCTAGGACCTCATAGCTCATGGTCAATTTCTTTATGTACTTCTAGCTTATTATTAACATTGACGCTGGCGACTCGGTTTTTGTTAATGTTCACACTCTTCTGTATCTTTAGATTCATTGTTACTACAAATCTAGTTAACTATCCTTTACACTGGCTTGTTATCCTAGCATGATTGCACTTAAGAATATCTTACTTTCAGTTATTCCCATAGTCTTATCATGTCAGTTGTTGCCCTTATCTCAACAATATCTGTATACCTAGTTTCTTTGGCCGTCTCTATGTTATACCTCAATAAATCTATTCCAGGTCGTACCTTGCCTTGTTTCTTAACTAGGTATATTGTATGGGAACTTATGGGTTATACTCGCTACCTTCCTTCCGTTTCCCATCTGATAGAATTCCAGTCTTATCTCGATGCTAAGAAAGCTTGTTGTTCCATAGCACGACTGAACTTAACCATCGAAAGGCTATTTTAGCACTTATGTACCTCTGTCATTGTTTATCTAGTTCTTTTTTCTATTGTCATATTTCCTCGACAGTTCCATCTCCAAACATTTTACTTGTTGTCATTTTTTTCTTCTTTCCTATTCATACCTGGAACTTATGTGGTCTATGTCTCTGTCTTCTTATCTGAAGGATATTATCTTTTACATATCCCTAGTTATGTCTAACGCTGGTTCTTTTGTATTCCAGTCATTGCTTGACTAATACTTTCTCTCTTCATCGCTTCATCTAGACAACTGCTCTTCTAAATCCTTTACTTATAGCTATTTTCCTCTTCTATTCTGCTATTGTACTATATCTGAAGGTTTTATATTTCTGTCTACATCCACTGCACATTCACTTGTTTGTTGAACTATCTCGAGACGAACATCGAGGTCTTTTTTTGCTGCTGTTGTCTAGCGAGGGTTGGGAGAGTGGGAATTTGTCATGAAGTCTTTCTCGTTGTGGTGATCTCACTAGTTACCCGTGCTGTAGTTGTTCATGCTGCTAATCTATAAGCCTATGACTCGCGCCTTTACATATCTAGTGTTGGCTCCAACACTAAAGTACTTCGGCTAGGTATAATATGAATTTCCTTCTTCGACTTTACTCCTGATTCGTTTTCCAATTATTAGTCTTACTATCTTTTGCTGAGAACTTCCTTAAGGGTCATACTCTTTCAAACTCCAACCGTGCTACCTCTATTATTCTTTCTACTAATCTGAGTTTCTTAACCCTCTTAAGTCATTACTCCCCTGGAAGCTCTACATCATCTTTGACAGGTTAGGCTATCACCACTAATACTTTTGGTTTGGGTGCTATTCTCTTTCTAGTCCTTCCATTCGAGTATAATGGGGGGCTCTTTATATATCGTATCTCTAACCCCTGAGGGGTTGTTCTCTGCGTTTTTTGCTCTGGCTCTTTACTCCTTTGAGCCTTTACTTTCTTGAAGTCTATCCATTTTACGATAGGGCGGTTTATTTCTTTTAGATCTAGCTAGACATATTGTGAATTCAATTCACTATATCTTGTACAAAATATTACTATCTTATAATTCTTATCTAGGTTCAGTTGAACTTCTTGGCTTGGAAATCTCACTATTTCTTAATTTGTCTGTCCCATAGGTATTCTTCTTTACTTGTCCAAATCTTTATTGGACTCTAAGTTGAGGAGTAACTATATGTATTTTATTGGGATCTGAGAATACACATTACTATTGTCTGTCTAAGTTCAGTGATGGTCTGCCTAGGTATCTATACACCTACTGGAGTAGGACTACTGGGAAGAAGATTTATCATTCATTCTGTTGGAGTCTGCATCGACTTCTTCCTAACTTAAGGTTCACAACTCTTCTCAACTTTCTCGAGGTCTCCATTTACGTTGTTGTCTCCAAACTACATTATATATGTCATTAAGCATACTAAATTCCCTTGTCCCTTTCCGTACCCCTCTTTATTTTTTCAAAATCCTATCTTCCGGCTCTAAGTCGTGCTGTCGAGGCTAGTGGTGGTTCATTCTTATTGGCTACTTTCTAGATCTCTGCTATTTGTTCTTGCTATAGGCTACTAATGTGCCATTTAATCTCATTGTTCGTACTGGTACTTTTATCAACTCCTGAGTGTCTCCAACCTCACGGGTCTGTCCTTTTAACTTACACGAGTTTCTACTGGCATTGATTTGATTTATGAGTTCTCACTAGAATTGTGAACTTGTTCATCTTAGCTTGTGTCAGGTTTTTTCTTTTCTGACCTTAGAAGCCTTCTTGGTCCCTTTCTGGATAACCATTTCTCGAGGTTAGCTTTCTTACTATTATCTCTATCTATGCTAGCAAATGATGAGACGATCATCTTATATCTCAATGGATGTCGGTGTCCTTATTCTGGTACACTATTCCCTGGTAGAGTCTATTACTCATGTAAGGTAGGTATAAGATAGACCCTGTCAGGACCATTTCCTTGACTGATATCCCTAAGAGGTTCGAAATCTCGGTAGCTTGGGGCCGTATCTGTATCATGTTTGTTAATTAAAGAAAATAATCAAATTTCTTTATAACAATCCCTTTTATTTGCTTATAATCTTGTGTTTGGGTGACTAAAATCTCTACATCCTTCGTGGCACCTCATGTCTATTGGACATTTTCACAGCTAATCCTGATTTCTTGCTTCTTTTATCTTTCTATTTATTCTTCGTGATTCGGAAAACTTGCTATCTATACCAGACACACAAGGCTATTAGATCTATTTGATAGAATTTTCTGAGGAGGAAAATAATCTTACTTGGAAGGAATAAACCTTACTCAGGTTTATCTAGCATATTTTATTCTTCCTCAAGTTTACTCTATTCTCCTAACTACTATTATCTCATTATGTCTCTCTATTTCTATTTGTCTTTGGTTGTTTTAAATATATGTACATCATTTTTTCATTCTCTTATAACTTTCTCTTCCCACTCCCTGGAGAGAATATTCTTAAAACTTAACTATCCATTCTCATAGCTTATCTTGAACTTCTACTAGTAATTCAAAATGATTACGGAAGGATTTTCAACTAGAATAAGGAATATAATTGCTTCATGTGAAATAATATTTGAATATCTTGGGAATTCTTTACTAACCTGCCTATAGGGCTTGAGGACATACTCGAGGATCAGATACTGAAGAGCTACAAGACCCCAACATTCTACCCACTGCAGTCACTGACTCCATACACCATGTTCTGATACCATCTTTGTAACATCCCCCTCCAGGAGATGCTACCAGTAGGGAATAAGCCGTCATATCCCCTTGAGCCTCTGACTATGAATAACATTATTATTCTCATTTCAAATATAAACTCATGCATAGGGACCATCGCCCCATTCAGTAACATAAAAATGCACTTCAATGCTTATAACTCAAAACTCAATAATATTACACTTATACTCTTTAAATAGACACTACTAACTCTTACACATACAAAATTTACTAAAAAAATATACATCTGATGCATGACTTTACTCTGATTCTGACTGAACTCTGAATCTGACTTGACCCGGTGGACTCAACACCTTAGTGACTGCCATCAGTATCCATCCTCTCGAGATCGTCCTCTGAGTAACCAGTAAAATGGAACACTATGAGTACAAGAGTTAGATCGTTTGAACGATCTAGTAATGGACAGTTTAAAATGAAAACTAACTCTTTCTGAAAAATTCATGGTTCTAAAAACGAAAATCCTCCCAGAAAATAATCTTTTCTGAAATCTTTTTTTCTTATCTGAAAACAATTCTGTTTCTTGAAACCTTTCTGAAAATTACTTTATGTCTGTAAAACTCTGATGTTTTTCTGTAAAAGTATATTCTCGTAAAAACTCTTTCATAAAATTTTTCATTTCTGAAAATTATTTCTCTGTAAATCAGTTTCTAAAAAACTATGTCTCCGAAATTTGTGGAGAAATCTGGCACATATGGGCATTACGTCTCGATGTCCCCCATACGTAAAATCTGGCGCTTGAGGGCATCCCCCTGTATGTAAATATGTGGTGGTCTTTGGGCGTTACGTCTCGCCGTCCCCCAAGCCATAAATCTGGAGCCGGGGGTACGGATTTATACTACCCTCCTGACTCTAAATCTGGGATATAGGTGCATCTGTCATCCTTAGTCCTAAATTGCGTGTGCACATGATATATGTGTCCGTCAATTCCATACCTGTACAAAGTTAAATCTGAGATGGGGTTTTCCCCATGCCTCCAATAATCATAAAACTCAAGCTTTGAAAATAAATCTTTTAAAAAATATCATCATTAATAAAAACAACTGTAATAAAGCATATCTTTAAGAAACATGCTCTTTCTTAAAACAACTGGAAATAAATCTGGCCAACGCCCTATGTGATTGGAAAGTAAGTCTAATATAAAAAACATATAAGTAAATACAATTTGATATTATTATTGCAGGAAAATCTGTTGAGTTAATCAACCAACTGTTAGCCTATGAACCAATAATCAACCCAATTTTTTCCATGTTAGACTGGTCAGATTACTATTGTGGCAAGAAGCGTAAAGTGAACTTGAATCTTAATATGTATATTTTTGGGTTAAATAGCAGTATTGTTGATTCAATTGTCATTTCCACACTAATCATGTAATGTCTTCTAAACTCTGCTTCATCTTATTCTAACATTGGGGACAATATCTCAAGTTGGTTAGAAGAATAGGATAGTTGACTAGATAGTTTTTGTTTTTGTGTACTTCTTTTTTGTAATATATGTAATATATATATATGTTGTTTTTTTTTTGTGTTGTTGTTTTAAAAAACATTATGTTATTTTTGCTTTATTGTTATTTTGTGTGTAAAAAAAAATATTTTTGTGTTGACTTTGTGTTGTGTTTTTTAAAAAAAAACTACACACAAACCAACAATAAATTTTTGACTAACTAAGAAGAATTTTTATTCAGAGATGGTAGTGTAAGGATTTTTCGCTCCAGAGACGCATCTCAATGTGTTTCATAACAAGTTATCTTTGTTTCTTTCATTTTGAATCAATCAAAATTTTGGATTCTCCATAATATTGATTAAGTCTGATTTCCATATGCTCATTTGACATGTATTATCAACATACACTGTAACATATGATCGTGGGTTGTAAGTGAAAATTTTATAATATTCAGTTCTCTAGTTTGTTGGAGGCAGCACCTAAAAACAATAACCTGACATCTTGTCTCGGAAAGCATTGATTATTCGCGTAAAACGGTAGGGCTTGAGTTAGTTAAAAAATGATGATAATTATAATAATCAAGCTTTTACTTAGTAACCGGACATCTTACCTCAGCAAGTAGTGATTGTTCGCATGAAACTGTAGAGTTTGAGTTCGTAAAATAAATGTGTCAATAAGTTCGATTTCGTAGCCTCTCTAACTCGAACAATTAAGTCCGTAGGGGTATTTTAACACTTAATACCCTAAGGTCAACTTGTTTGGGAGTCACTAGCTCAAAGCTCGTTACATGGATTAAAGAGAAAGTTTAAGGGAATTAGACACTTTTTTCATCCGAGATCCGAGAAATTAAGTTCGTATGGATGTCTTAACACTTAGTTCCATAAAGCCAACTAGTTTTGGAGTCACTGGCCCAAAGCTTGTTACAATGATTGAAGTTTTATTATTAAAAAAAATATTTTGGTATTTATAAATAAACTTCCACTACTAAAAAGTGTAATTCTGATATAACTGACATGTTCAAAGAATGGTCTTTTACTCCCAAATATAAGAGTGTCGAAGTGATAAAATAACCCGGTAAGTCCGGGGTCGATCCACAGGGAATATATTTAGTAAAATAGAATGTTAAGTAGAGCGAAAAGAAAAAGGTTTGATTTGTTTAAGTTGTTGGAAACTTTTAAGTGAAAAAGCAGCAATAAAATAAAATGCTGGAGTTAGGAGATCCACTTTTAATATTTCAAATCTAGAAATCTCGCTTAATTATAATATATAAATTGTCCTTGTTACCCAATTAATTTTTCTCAGGAATTAATTATGCCAATATATATAACCGGCCATAAAGGCGATGGTCATTTCTGTCGATAACTAGTCCTGCTAAGGTACTAAGTATCCCACAAACATAAAACCAGCCATAAAGGTGGTGATACCGTTTGTCTATAACAAGTCCTGTCAATGTACTCAATTATGCTAAAATAGTATAAAACCATCTATATAGGTGGTACCAAGATAAAACCAGTCATATAGGCGGTTGTAAAATAAAACCAGCCATATAGGCGGTAGCAAGATAAAACCAGCCATATAGGCGGTAGCAAGATAAAACCAACCATATAGGCGGTAGCCAATTTTTTCAATAATTAATCTAGATCTAAATCAAGTTTTAATAATTAGATTACAATTTATTTATTATAATGTAGGTGAGATTGATCTAAGTTTTCATTATAAAAGCTTCACCTATTACCCCAGTGGAAAGAAATCAGCTACTTATTTTGTAATTTAAAAATACTCATAATTTTATTACTGAAGAAAAAGACATTACAAAAAGCTTTAAATAAATAAACACACAAGACACACTCTCTCCAAAATCTATAGAGGAATTCAGAAAGAAAGTATAAAAATTTATTCTACTGGAGGCTTTAATTTATAGGCAAAGTTTTGTCGGTACATCGCGACGCCAAGGCTCCACGCGTCGCGACGCCAAGTGCCACGATGGGGACACGTCTTGAGAGCTAAGCACGTTGTGTGGTGCCTTTGTCTTCTTCAGAGTGTCACGACGCAAAGCCCTTTGTGCGTCACGATGCAGATGCTGAATTTTCGTTTTTGCTCTTTTCCAAGTCTGGTTTTTCCTATCGAGCTTCCGAGCAGTATTTTACCTACCAAATAACAAAAATACATAATAAAATATACAAAACATAACTTAGAATATTATTTCATAGACATGCTATATTATGGGATTAGTGAAACTACAAGTGTAAAACGATTGATTTTGCGTATAATAAATATGCACTTTTTAGTATTCATCACACCCCATCCAACCAGCTTATTACTAGTCCCTAGTAATTCAAGCGAAATCTAAAAGAAAAATTCTTATTCAAGTTAAAGATTGTTTTCTTTCTTTCTAAATGATCAAATAAATAAATTCTTTTATACTTTGTACCATTCTTTCATACACTCATAAAACAAGGTATTAATCAATTGATTGTGCCCACAGTATTCACAAGTGTTTATTGAAAAGAGAGTAATACCTTTGTCCTAAAATTACATTAGCGTACAATATTTTGGCAATGGAAGGTTATTTATAAAAATATCTTCAATCCTTGTATCGAACTTTGGGCCAGTGACTCCCAAACCAGTTGGTTTTAGGGCACTAGGTGTTAAGACACCCCTACGTACTTAATTGCTTGGATCTCAGATAAAAATGAAATGGGTCGATTTCTTTAAGCTTTCTTTCTAATTATTGTAAAGAGCTTTGGGCCAGTGACTCTCAGACCAGTTGGCCTTAGGGAACTAAGTGTTAAAATACACCAACGAACTTAATTGCTCGAGTTAAAAAGGCTACGAAAATGAACTTATTCAAACACAAACTCAAGCCCTATAATTTTACGTGAAAAATCAATGCTTACTGACGCAAAATGTCTTGTCACTAAGTAAAAGCTTTATCATTTTCTTAACTAAATCAAGCCATATCATTTGACGCGAACAATCACTGCTTACTGAGGCAAGATGTGCGGTTACTAAATAAAAGCATGATCAATTTTTTTTTTTTTTGTAATAAAAAAATATAAATTTCATTGCCTTGAGGTGTTCCTCCAACAGACTAAAGAACTGAATATTACAGAATTTTCACTTACCACCCATGATCATATATTACCATGTTGTTGATAATATCTTTCAGATGGACATATAAAGATCAAATTTAATCAATATTATGGAGAATTCACAAATTTAAATGATTCAAAAAGAAAGGAACAACGAATAACCTGTTACGAATTATATTGAGATGCATCTTAGGAGTGAAAACTCCTTACACAACCACCTCTGAAAAACAATTCCACTTGCTTAAAACACACAATTTGTTGTTAGTTTGTGTATATATATATATTCTTACACACAAAATAACAACAAACTAAAAATAAATTTTTTATTTTTAAATATGAAACATGAAAATAATCTAGTAACCTCTCTCCCCCAACCAAAATGAGACATTGTCCCCAACATTTAAAGGAAAAAGAAGTAGAGTTTAGAAGATATCACCTGATTAGTGTGGATTTGATAATTGCATCTATGATTAAAGATTACAGATTAAGATCTAAGTTTACTTTGCACTTTTTGCCACGATCGTTACTGGACTAGTTCAATTTTGAGAGAATAGGGTCGATTTTTAGTTTATAAGCTAAAAGTTGGTTAATTAAATCAATATCTTGTTAGGGATATGACCTATACCCAACTTGTGGATGGGCTATATGTACATGTATTTGTAATATTTTCATTAATTAATAAAATGGCAATCTTTATTATACGCGACTTACATAACTTATATGAATCATCTACACTGTAATAAAGCCCTTGGAGTAATAAGACGATGGCTTCCACGCCTTATGAGAATCATTACTCTTAAATGTTCCTAGTTATAGTTTTGTGAATAATCTGGGCATTCACAAAGCGGAGAGACTAGCATGATGCTATGATCCACCCTTAAGTGGGGTAGCCGATCTCATAGGCTACTAGCGGAGATCCGTTCGCTTGGTGTATCATATGGATGCATGAGTTGCTCGTGTCCATCGAACTGACCGCGAAAGTTTTCATATGGAGTGTTTATCCCATGTGTCTGTGAGAACTTTCATGTATCGATTATATGACAAGTCCATAGACTTGAGGTCTTTACAATCTTATGTGTGGATCAAATAACTTTGACATTCTCCTTCCCCGGTTTAAAAGATCTGGCCATAAGGGTATGATTGGGTCATTTGTTGAAACACATGAAGTTTGTAAAGATACAACAGAGAATCGCCACTCTGTCGGATAATATTTTCTTATAAGAGTAGTATTTCAGTTCGCGGGTTGATATGTGTGATCAGTGCTTGAGACTGTGGCCACAGTGGAAGAATCATGTAAGATTCTTGGGTTAGCACGATTCATGACACTATCAACATCATACCTTTGACCATATGGGTAGATACTTTCCATACCCTAGGTCAATAGGTGGGGATACAGTGAGGCGAGAGACCGTATCATATGTAAATTCATACATAATGGGTATATATATCTTTCCTTCTCATTTTGGGGCCTTGGCATGTTGCTAGATGTCAACCTTGGTCATTGAAATCGAACGACCACCTGATCAGAGGATAATTTATGTTCGATTAAATTATCACGATTCATTTCATGTCCAACTTGAGGGGAACCCAAAAGGTCACACACAACAAAGTCGAAATCAATGGTTAACAGTGCACAGTATATATTTAACAGCATACATGATTGCTGTAGGAATTGTTCATAAATGGTTTAATGTGTTTAATTATTGAAAAGATCATTTATGAGGTTCTATAATGGCTAAGGAATTGGTGAATGACGATAGGGGCACTTTGGGAATTGGAATAAATAGAAAAAATAATTTTCTATTCACGTGGATAGTAATGCGTGAATAGTAAAAAATTTTTATTTAATTTTGTTATTTGTTTTGAATTCCAATCCGGCCCAAACTCTTATTAGGCTTTTATAGTCTCATTAAACCACTAAATTAAGATCTAATGGCTAAGATTAAATTGGTTTTTATCACACATCGGATTCTTAATTAACTTTGTTGTCTTTGGAGCACTATATAAACCTAAAGAATTCTTCATAAATTTTTGCACCAAACCTTTCAAATCTTGGGTTTATATAAGTGAGCTACTCTAAAGTTTTAAGAGTAAGCCACTGATTTTGAGGATCCCTAATTCTAATTGACTAGAGGAACCTCGAGTTAAAAGTTTTGAGGTATTTTCCTAGGCTAGCACCAAGGGAAAAATACATGTGCACTCAAGGCGTAGTCTTGCCGTTGAGTTTTGGCTTTGGTGTGTGCATCTTTGGAGGCCACACACTTGGGTGGGTCTTTGGAACGTGGAAGAGCTTGCTGAGTTTGAGAAAATCTTGTAGATTGGAGGGAGGACTGGAGGAGTCTACGGTTCAAGTAAGTCTTTTTCTTTCTTTATTTTAATTAGAGTTCTGATGATAGTTAGCATGTTTAGGTTTATGTTCTTTGCATGTTTTATTAGTTTTATGCTTAGAATATATAGTAACATGCCTAGGCTTGTAGAATAATCAAAACAAATGGGTCTTGGGCAAAGGGAAAGCGGCATCATAATTTTAATTATTTATTTTTCCGCTGCGCACCCGCGGCCGCTTCCCAACAGTGGTATTAGAGCGCCATTTTTTTTTGATTAGTTCTCATTCATTTGAACTCGAAATTGGGTGTTTAAAAGCTTGTTGGAAATCTAACACCCTGAACTTAAATTTAGGCACAAGTTTTCCCTGATTTTGTTAAGATTTTAATTGTGAAATTGCATTTAAAGTTCACGCGTCTCTAGAAAAATGTGAATAGTAAATTTATTTGAATAAAATAAAATGCAATATCATAATTAAATATTAATCAAAGTTATTTAATGCCTAAAATAATTCCAACATATTAAAACTCATATGCTTGATGATTCTATGCATGATTAGAATTGGCATGATTATTTTAGAGTGCAAGCATCTATAGACTTTCTAAGAAATTGAGAGTGTATTGCTTATCCCTTAGCTAAGTAATTATTCTGTGATGAACTTATAGATTTATTACCTTTAAGGCTAATAAATATAAATAACTTGTTAATAATAAAATACATTATAAAAGATACAAGTGGGGTGGGACCAAGGCGTTAATAAAACTTTCCAAACTAAAGTTAATTTAACCAAAGGTATTACTAGAGTTAGATAATGATTTGGTGTCTTCCTTCACTCACTACCTTTTTATAGCCAAAAGGAAAAGCTGTGAAGACATCTAGATAATCATTTACTCAAATCTTACCTTAAAGCATATTTAAAGTGTTAGACTAATTTGGAGGATCTGTTGTTTATCCCTGTCACTAAGACAATAAGAGCCTAAGAGGTAAGGGTATTTAAGAGAGTTCGCTCCACCCTCCCTCTGGGGAATTTTCAATTGAGGAATCCATTTGATAGTTATTCACTTAAACTTGCTAAAATCCTCAATAATAATTTAAGTCTAAAATTTGCCTCCCATTGTAAAGTATAGACCCAAATGGCTTAAACCGTATTGGCAGGACTAGGCTTTACCAGACTGACCAATTCCAATTTGTCTCTAAATCATACTATTGACAATGGTTTGACTTTTCTGAGTCATAAGATGCGGCGACCCTTAGGTGTGGTCTTATAACTTAGTGGCAAAGATTGGTTGTCCACAAGGACTAGCATAAGCTATGTCATGTTTGATTGCCCAACCCAATGATCAAGAAATCATGATTTATATCATAAATTGGTTGGGAACCTACCTAATTATCGTATTTTATAACGATCGGCCCTAGTCGGAGTTATGAAATGATGATAATGGGATCCTTGCCCACAAGAAATCCATCATATTGGGGTTGATGCGATTTGCTTAAAATTTTAAAACAATTGAGTGGTAGCAATTCATAATATTAAAAGCCAATGTTATTATGAAACATAATGAAAAACATATTCCTAATTTTAACATTCTCTCTTAACAGGTGGGTTAAAATATTTCACAAACATTCAATAGCAAACAGAGTATCACTTCGTTCCATCCTTGATGAGCATAAGCTCAAAGGCAACTACAATGACTGGTTTAGAAATCTTAAAATTATCCTACGACAAGAAAAGATTTTCTATTTCTTGAAAGACCGTTTCCCCTGAACCCGCAGAAGATGCTGACCAAAATACATTCGATACTTGGAAGAAACACGTCGATGATGATGAGCAAATAGTTTGCATAATGCTTGGCTCTATGTCAGACAAACTTCAGAAAGCTCACGAAGATATGGATGCTCAAACCATAATCTTTCACTTGAAGGAGTTGTATGCAACTTCCGTTCATACCGTGAGATACCAAGTGTCATGTGCCTTATTCCAAATAAGGTATAAGAAAGGATCTGTTAGTGGACATGTGCTTAAGATGATTAGCCACATTGAAAAATTGGCCAACCTCGGGTTCATCATGGATCATGAGATATGTCAGGATCTAATTCTTCAGTCCTTACCAAAAGAATTCTCTAACTTTATTATGCAGTTTCATCTGTCTGATAAAGAAGCTATTTTAGCAGAATTGCACAATCTGATAAAGCAAGCAGAGAAGGAATTGAAATCGGAGCTTAAAACCTCTGTCATGCTTATAGGTACGGACCTGAAGCCATGAGGCCCAAAGAAAAATAAGGGCAAGGCCAAGGCTCCAGATCACCTAAAGCCCAATGGTAAAGTGGAGAAGAAAAAGGGAAAAGGGAAATGTTTTTTTTTAGGGAAAGAAGGGTCATTGGAAGAAAGACTACAGATCCTTGAAAGCCAAGGAAGTTAGGGAAGCCCAAGAGGCCAAGAAGCCCAATGCTTTAGGTATATTGTATATGATTGAACTATATTCTCAAAACTCTGAACCTTCTACTTGGGTGCTTGACACCGGTTGTGGGACTCACTTGTGTAACAATGTGCAAGACCTGAGAAATTGTAGGAGACTCCGTCATGGGGAGGTTGACTTACGCATGGGTAATGGAGCAAAACTGGCTGCATTGTGCGTGAGGTCTTATTAATTAGTTTTACCGAATGGTTTAGTTTTAGACTTAGAAGATTGTGTTTATGTACCTTCTCTAGTAAAGAACATCATTTCAATTTCTTCTTTATGTAATAAAGGCTTTTCATGCCTAATAAATTATAATGAATGTTCTATTTATTTCAATGAAATAAAATATGGAGATGATATTTTGAATAATGGTATCTATGTCTTACAAACTAACAAGAATGTTCAACCTCTAATAAATACAACGTTAACTCAAATAATCTCAATGAATCACTTGTATGGCACAGTCGCTTAGGTCATATCAATGAAATAAGATTAACTAAGCTACATAAGGATGGGTATTTCAGACCCTTCAAATATGAACCTTATGGAACTTGTGAGTCTTGTTTACTTTGTAAAATGACCAAATTACCCTTCAAAGGTAAAGGACAGCGTGCAACATAGACATTAGAACTCATACATTCTAATGTATGCGGACCAATGTCAGTCACCGCTAGAGGTGGATTCTCCTACTTCATTACCTTTATCGATGATCACTCGCGATATAGGTATGTGTACCTTATGCGGTACAAATCTGAAGCCTTTGAGAAATTCAAAGAATTCAAAGCTGATGTAGAAAACCAGCTTAATAAGAGTATTAAGTCACTAAGGTCTGACCGAGGTGGTGAATACTTAAGCAACGAATTTCAAGATTACTTGAGAAAAATGGCATTATTTCCCGTGGACTCCTCCGGAACTCCACAGCATAATGGGGTCTCCGAAAGGAGAAATCAGACATTATAGATATGGTCCGATCAATGATGGCAGACACGGATCTACCTCTTTCATTTTGGGGTCTTGCTTTAGAAACTGCAACACTACTACTAAACCAAGTTCCTTCCAAGACTGTAGTCAAACACTATATGAGTTATGGTCTGGGAAACGTCCTAGTCCTAGTTATCTAAGAGTTTGGGGATGTGACGCATATGTCAAGCTCACACAAACTAACAAATTGGATGATAGGGCAGTTAAATGTAAGTTTGTAGGATATGCCTTGAACTCAAGAGCATATGTGTTCTACGTCCCAAATGAACAAAGAACATTTGTCTCACGAAATGCTAAATTTCTAGAGAATGAATTCCTTCTCAAGAAATATAGTGGGAGTAGACTTGACCTCGATGAGGTACGAGAAGAACAAACTAACATAGAACTAAACCCCAGGCCCCTCAAAAGTGCAGCGATGGAACAACCACAAGGTTATGAACTTAGAAGGTCTGGTAGGGAAAGACATGAGCCTGAAAGATATGGTTTCCATATTGATGAGGACCATGATCAGGTCATTGATAATGATGATCCCACCAATTATGACAAAGCAATACGTGACATTGATTCAGTCAAGTGGCTTGAGGCCATGAAATTCGAAATAGACTCTATGTATCATAATCAAGTCTGAGACTTGGTAGATGCACCTGAAGGGATAAAACCCATAGGCTGCAAGTGGATTTACAAGCGTAAAACTGATGCAGAAGGCAACATCCAAACCTATAAGGCTAGGTTGGTGGCGAAAGGTTATAGAAAAATCCAAGGAATTGACTATGAGGAAACCTTCTCGCCTGTTGCAATGATAAAGTCCATTCGAATTTTACTGACACTAGCTGCATACTTTGATTATGAGATTTGGCATATGGATGTCAAAACAACTTTCCTTAATAGGAACCTCCTAGAGGAAGTCTATATGACACAATGTGAGGGGTTTGCATCTAAGGATGATCATAATAAAGTATGCAAGCTTAAATGATCCATTTATGGACTCAAGCAAGCCTCCAGAAGTTGGAATATACGATTTGATGAGACAATCAAAGAATTTGACTTCATCAAAAATGTAGACGAGTCTTGTGTTTATAGGAAAAGTAGTGGGAGTGTTGTTGTATTTCTTGTATTATATGTCATGACATATTAATCATCGGGAATGATATTCCCATGATGCAAGCCACCAAGCAATGGTTATCTCAGAATTTCTCCATGAAAGATTTGGGAGAAGCAACCTACATCCTTGGCATTAAGATCTACCGTGATAGATCTAAGAGGTTGTTAGGACTTTCTCAATCTACGTACATAGATAAAGTTTTGAAAAGATTCAAAATGGAAGATTCCAAAAGAGGTAATTTACCTACTTGTCATAGAATCAAATTATCTAAGGAGCAATGTCCACATTCTCCTTCAGATAGAGAGCGTATGAGTAGGATCCCTTATGCTTCAGCAATATGATCGATCATGTACGCCATGCTATGTACAAGACCTGGTGTCTCTTATGCTCTTAGCATAACGAGCAGGTATCAGGCAAATCCCGGTGAGCAACAGTGGGCAGCTATCAAAACAATCCTCAAGTATCTGAGAAGAACTAAGGATGTATTTCTGACATACGGAGATTATTCTGAGATGAAAGTCATTGGTTACTGTGATGCGAGCTTTCAAACCGACAAGGATGACAGCAGATCGCAAACAGGATATCTGTTTACTTTGAATGGCGATGCTGTCAGTTGGGAAAGCTCAAAGCAGTCAACTACAGCGGACTCCACCACTGAAGCCGAGTATATTGCAGCATCTGAGGTAGCTAAAGAAGCAGTCTGGATAAAGAAGTTCATCACAGAACTGGAAGTACTTCCTGTGATAAAGAATGGCATCACGATGTACTGTGACAACACATGTGCCATTTCTCAATCAAAGGAACCAAGGTCCCACCAGAAATCCAAGCATGTACTCATGCGATTTCATCTCATCAGAGATTGTTGAGAGAAAATAAGTTATTGTAGAGAAAATACCCATTCAAGATAATCTTGCAGATTCTCTAACTAAAGGGCTGACTCAACAAAAGCATGATAGGCACACCCGAGAGTATGGTTTCCAGATTCATACTAGTTGGATATAGTGCAAGTGGGAGATTGTTAGGGATATGCCCTATACCCAGTTTGTGGATGGGCTATATGTACATGTATTTGTAATATTTTCATTAATTAATAAAATGGCAATCTTTATTATACGTGTCTTACATAACTTATATGAATCATCAACACTGTAATAAAGCCCTTGGAGTAATACGATGGCTTCCATGCCTTATGAGAATCATTACTCTTAAATGTTCCTAGTCATAGTTTTGTGAATAATCTGGGCGTTCACAAAGCGGAGAGACTAGCATTATGATATGATCCACCCTTAAATGGGGTAGCCGATCTCATAGGCTACTATCGGAGATCCGTCCGCTTAGTGTATCACATGGATGTATGAGTTGCTCGTGTCCATTAAACTGACCGCTGAAAGTTTTCATATGGAGTGTTTATCACATGTGTCTGTGAGAACTTTCATGTATCGATTATATTACTAGTCCTTAGACTTGAGGTCTTTACAATCTTATGTGTAGATCAAATAACTTTGACATTCTCCTTCCCCGGTTCAAAAGATCCGGTCATAAGGGTATGATTGGGTCATTTTTTGATCACATAAAGTTTGTAAAGATACAACAGAGAATCACCACTCTCTCGGATAATATTTTCTTATAAGAGTAGTATTCCAGTTCGCGGGTTGATATGTGTGATCAGTGCTTGAGACTATGGCCACATCGGAAGAATCATGTAAGATTCTTGGGTTAGCACGATTCATGACACTATCAACATCATACCTTTGACCATATGGGTAGATACTTTCCGTACCCTAGGTCAATAGGTGGGGATATTGTGAGGCGAGGGACCATATCATATGTAAATCACATACAAAATGTGTATATATATATTTCCTTCTCATTTGGGGGCCTTGGCATGTTGCTAGATGTCAACCTTGGTCATTGAAATCGAACGACCATCTGATCGGAGAATAATTTATGTTCGATTAAATTATCACGATTCATTTCATGTCCAACTTGAGGGGAACCCAAAAGGTCACACACAACAAAGTCGAAATCAATGGTTAACTGTGCACAGTACATATTTAACAGCATAAATGATTGTTGTAGGAATTGATCATAAATGGTTCAATGTGTTTAATTATTTAACAAATCATTTATAAGGTTCCATAGTGGCTTAGGGATTGGTGAATGACGATATGGGCACTTTGGGAATTGGAATAAATAGATAAAAAAAATTACTATTCACATAAATAGTAAAATTTTTTTTATTTAATTTTGTTATTTGTTTTGAATTCCAACTCGGCCCAAACTCTTATTAGGGTTTTATAATCTCATTAAATCACTAAATTAAGATCCAATGGCTAAGATTAAATTGGCTTTTATCCCACATCAAATTCTTAATTAATTTTGTTGTCTTTGGAGCACTATATAAACCCAAAGAATTCTTGATAATTTTTTGCGCCAAACCTTTCAAATCTTGGGTTTATATAAGTAAGCAACTCTAAAGTTTTAAGAGTAAGCCACTGATTTTGAGGATCCTTAAGTCTCATTGACTAGAGGAACCTCGAGTTAAAAGTCTTGAGGTATTTGCCTAGGCTAGCACCAGGGCAAAATACATGTGCACTCAAGGTGTAGTCTTGTCGTTGAGTTTTAGCTTTGGTGTGTGCATCTTTGGAGGCCACACACTTGGGTGGCTCTTTGGAACGTGGAAGAGCTTCCGAGTTCGAGAAAAGCTTGTAGATTGGAGAGAGGACTGGATGAGTCTACGGTTCAAGTAAGTCTTTTTCTTTCTTTATTTTAATTAGAGTTCTTATGATAGTTAGCATGTTTAGGTTTATATTCTTTGCATGTTTTATGAATTTTATGCTTAGAATATATAGTAACATGTTTAGGCTTGTAGAATAATAAAAACAAATGGGTCTTGGGCAAAGGGAAAGCGGCATCATAATTTTCATTATTTATTTTTCCGCTGCGCACTCGCGGCCGCTTCCCAACACAGTTTTTCTTACAGTTAAGAAGATATCTCTTTCTAGTTTTCAAATAAACCTATTTTTTTGGCATCTTCAAGAAATACGAAAAGAAAATTGAAAAATCCATTAACATCAAACAGTCCAATGGGTTTTT